>CM050173.1:70136065-70736065 GCA_027410445.1 Discoglossus pictus
CAGGGACAATGGATAAAGAGATTGTAAGTGTTATGTCACTGAAAAAGGGGAGGGTAGATTTCGAAGTCCTTCAAAATACAATTTGTGATCGGACCCACAGGCCAGAAATAATGCAATATTAATTAAGCAGTAAATATGATATTCTATTACATGCGAGTTACAGTATAGAGTGCCTTGCAAATGTATTCACCCCCCATGGCATTTTTCATGTTTTGTTGCCTCACAACCTGGAATTAACATGGATTGTTTGGGGATTTGCATAATTTAATTTACAGAACATGTCCACAACTTTGAAGAAGTTTTTTTTTAATTATTATTGTGAAGCAAACAACAAATAGGACAAAATAAAGAAAATGTCAATATGCATAACTATTCACCCCCCTAAAGTCAATACTTTGTAGAGCCACCTTTTGCGGCAATCACAGTTCCACATTGCTTTGGATAAGTCTCTATGAGCTTGCCACATCTTACCACTGGAATTTTTGTCCATTCCTCCTTGCAAAACTGCTCCAGCTCCTTCAAGTTGGATGGTTTGCACTTGTGAACAGAAATCTTTAAGTTTGACCACAGATTTTCTATTGGATTGAGGTCTGGGCTTTGACTAGGCCATTCCAACACATTTACATGTTTCCCCTTAAACCACTCAAGTGTTGCTTTAGCAGTGTGACCACATTGCAATTTAATAGCATTGAACAAGTAGTGGTCATGGGCTCGTCAAACCAAAGGATTAACGTGTACAAATTTCAACGTAGCCTATTCTCTGCCGTCCCACGTGTTAACACGCAAAGCCCGCTGCGAGCAACGTCACAGGGCTAATTTAATACCCATAACACATAAAATCGGAGTTACGAGCTATGTTTTAACATGTAGCCCAATTTGATAGGGTCATTGGTCCATTTTATAGATTGCAACAATGGTATGTACTATACAAAACAGAGCTATCTATCGAAAGGTTTTTCCAGGGATAAATTAAATTATTTAAACATACAAACTTGAGTCACTGGTTTAATTAATCACGAATCAATGCAGAGAAATTAGAATGGATTTAACAACCAGAAAGGCTTTAAAATGCTAATCCCTCTCTCTCTCTCTACGTAATTTTTTTCTTTTTCCTTTTTTAAACACATTTTTTTTTCTCTTCCCTCTATATTTTTTAAACACCAACACTCTGACTAAAGTGTGTCATTTTTGGTTTCAGGATCATAGTAGTCTCTGCGCATTAGGATGTGTGTTTGCCTTGTTCAGTTGTATCCGACTCTCTGTGACCTCATGGACCATAACACACCATGCTGATCCACTTGGTATTCGTTGCAGAGATACTGTAGTGGGTTGCCATTTCCTTCTCCAGTGGGTCACAGCATACAGCTCCAGGTATTCCGAGGTGGTCTCCCATCCACGTACTGACCAGGCTCAATCCTGCTTGGCTTCAGTGTGGTGTGACCTCTTGGTTCCCTGACTGGGATCAAACCCAGGTCGCAGTCGTGAAAATCCTAACCTCTGGACATTAGGATAGTTGCTAATTAGATAATCTGAAAATAACAAGTCATAGAATCAGGAAAACTTTAGTGAATTAACAATTGAAAGAACAGTTTCGATAACAACTAAACTAAATAGAGGGGAGGAAAGAAAGCATAAGATCTATTTTCCTATAAGGAGGAGCACAAGCAGCTACAATAATTATGTGAATACCAAATTAAAAATATAATAAAATATTAACTTATAGTTGAAATTTTTAAATATATAGCATTTTTTATAATCATGTGTTTCACCCATGCAGTTTTACGAATACAAGGAGAACCTCAAGTTCTGTGAATGTGAGCACACTTATGTGAGCACACTTATACAAAAATATAGAATTAATTTACTAAAGATAAGTATCGCTTTATAGCTTTAGATGCTGTGTGCAATGCCATCATGAAAAACTGCACATATGAGGAGATGGAACGCATGTTGACATTTAGCATTATGATTTTTCTGTAGATAGCCAATTTTTAATCATGTTCTGAAAAAATTGGTTTTAACAAAGATTTTATTCATGTCATTGTACATTCATGATTTTCATTGTTAGAAGGGCAAATTTGCAGTAATGTGTTTCTGAAATGATTATTATGGAAACTAAATACATTTATGCAGAACTTCAATATGAACATGGGTAAAGAACCACCACAGTTGAAAAATAATTTTTTAGATGCTTGTTGTTACAATCTAACAATGGGAACTTACTAAGCATCTCAAGTGGCTAAGGGAAGGTGAGCAGGTGCTAGGATCACATTTTTCCCTTATAGGAAATGATGAACAGTAAATACAAGGATGTACATTTCAGCCACTTGAGATGCTTAGCTTAGCAATTACCTCCAATATTAGCAGCTATGAAAGTTGTGTTTCGATGTTATGTTTCCCTGTCACTCTCTCCTACTTCCTTTCCAATTATGCATTCTTTTCTTGTCTCTCATTTTCTATGTACAGTATCTTCTCTTTCTGGGGAAATTTACTAAACATCCCAAGTGACTATGGTAATGTGAGAAGGGCTCTGATCTCAATGTCTCCACATAAGAAATGGTGCATAGTAAACCTAAGTCTCTTTATCATATTTCCTATTTTCCCCATGTTGAGTTTATAGAATATGCCATCTCTTTCAGGGCTTCTGTCTCTCTTCTCTCTTATGGATATATAAATATTGTTAATTTGCATCTGATGATCTCTTTTTAATCAGTGATGCCATGACATCATGCTTCTTGTAAGTGTGATGCCTTGAAGATATGGCTAAATACTTTCAAGGCAAAAGCTGGGTATTAAGGGCCCTATGTTAATCCACCATATTGCAGTTTACACCATGTTTAAGGCCAATGTAAAACCTGCTAGCTATGTTAGACATCTGTTTCTGAAAACTTGCAGGATAATTTCTATGAGTGACCGCAGCACAACAAAGCCGAAAAGAACGTCACACTTCTCCATTGATTTTGCAATACTAAAATATTAAGAGTTAGTCCGTTAGACTTTTACACTAAAACCCTATGCTAATACAATTTTATGGATCACTCGCAAACCAGGGCAGTGCTGTATCTGAATGAAATATTACATGTACCAAAAACCACTTACAAATGGTGTTAAAACCATTGCAGATTGCCACAGCAGCATTTTATAGAGACAGTACTAGCGAATTGCCCGTCAAAAAATGACGGCAATGAAATTGTAAGGTAGCTAAATTAGTAAATGAATATAGTGTACCTATTTTGAAGCATTGTGATGAAGAGCTGGCAATCTGTGTTGATGTTGCTGCAGCATTAGTGGTGTGGAGCTGCTGTGTAAGCATGCTGAATGTGTGCAGTGTAACACTGTGCGTACGCGAGACCAAACCGTTAGCGTAGTCGTGTACTTCCGCATTGGCGTAAAATGTCGAGTAATGTGTGGTATAGGTCTGTATCGGAATATCCGTAGGTGTTTTGTGGTGTTTTGCGAGTTTAGAGTGCTGTAGCCTCGTTTTCGTTTTGTTCGGCGGCCATTTTTTCTCTCGCTTAGATTTTTTTTTAGTCTCTAAACTGTTTTATTTCGAGTAAAATCGAGGTGTAAGTTGCATTTTTGAGGTCCTGGGTGCTCCCTCTTGGTGTAGGTAAGGTTTTTATGTATGTGCTGTGTGTATGTATTGTGTTTTAAATGTTTGTATGTCGGCGTGTTGCGTCCGATGTTTGCGAGGTCGTAATGTGTGGTAACGTGTTTCGTACGTTGTTTGCGTTCCTCGTAAAATTTAGCGAGTGTCGTAATTTGTGTGTCGTGTTTTTTGAGTAGCGACGTGAAGTTTGCGAGGGTTTGAGGCCCTTGCCCAGTGACCTCGCCAGCAACTGAGTCCCTTCGCGAGGGGCCTCAGTTGCTGACATGGAGCGCCTTCGGCGCTCCATGCCAGCAACTGAGGCCCGTGCCCAGTGACCTCGCCAGCAACTGAGGCCCTCGCTTTGCGAGGGGCCTCAGTTGCTGGCATGGAGCGCCTTCGGCGCTCCATGCCAGCAACTGAGGCCCTTGCCCAGTGACCTCGCTACGCGAGGGCCGCGGCTCGCTGCGCGAGCCCGCAAGCGTGAGCAACGACCCGTACGCTCACAACTATATATGTGATAGCACCAAAAAAACATTTTGCTTAAGAACAAATGCTCTAATGCATTGTCTATATCTATATAATATACAAACACGACATAAACACATTTTTATTTAAGACTCTATAAATAAAATTGTCACATCTATTACATTAAAAAATATCTTAATAAATAATAAAAAAATAAATATATATATATATATATATATATATGTATATATATATATATATATATATATATATATATATATATATATATATATATATATATATATATATATATAATGGTTCCTATCCTCACTCATTATAATATTCATGACATTCTCATTTTCTATTTGTTCCTAGAGACATTTCTCATCCATAGAGCTTGGATACTTCCTACACTGCAATCTCTTGAGGATAAAGCTTTGAGTTACGGATGTGGGCTCCATGCCGTTATGTGATGTGCTAAGATTAATATAGTGGTGTAACATAGGGAAAAAATCTCCCGCAGCCGATTTATGGTTATATCACGATTTACACCACCTGAAGAACAGGGGGGCCTTAGATTGTGTTCATGCTTAAGTTTTAAATCACTTATGTTTTGATGCAGCTGATTAAAACATTAATTATGATTTCATTTTGTGTTCACATTTATGTTTGGAGAGAGGATCGAGGTTTCACAACAATCTGTTATATTTTTTAAGCCTTTTCCCAATTGTAAAATGTATTTTGGAGTTATCAAAAATGCTGTCAAAATAAATAAGTTTTAAAAACTATAGCCCCTATTCAATTTGCAACAGTTACCGAGCGATTCAATTGATCAAGCCCGCACCTAACTGACTGAAAGCGTAAAGCGTAAACCATGCACCCGTAATTACCATTTCAGGGCATGTTCATGATCAATTAAACAAGGCCGTAACTACTGATTTAGAAACAGCCAACAGTAAATGAGACCGTCATTATGACGTCAGTAAAACATGGAGGTTAAACGTCAATCAATTAGCGTTTAGAAGGCTGATATGCTATCTGACTATCCGGCAGCGTATAAAATAATAAAAAATAAATGATATTACTGTTCTAGTCCATGTGGGTGGCCTGCTATGTATTAACTCCTTGATTCCCGAGATTGAAATAACATGGAAATAAAACATTAAAAAAAAAACATTTCTGTTGCAGATTTGCGAGCTTGAGACTGTTGTGCTATTAATTCTAATGTCTTTCATTGCTTTCCCCATCTTTTAAAGTACAGTATTGATTTTTTATTTGCATTTACAGTGCTATGATCAGGTGTTTAACCCCCTTGCAAGTCCTATCTGGTACACGTAGCATTTTCTTCTACATTTGCCATTTACAGGTGTGAGAAGAATTATGGGCTTGAGAAATTGTAGCAATTGAATAGCGATTTGCGATTGTAACATTTACGGGCTTGAAAGATCAAAGATTTAAATAGGCTTGGGTTATGATTTTGACAACTACAGAGATTTTCAGCCTGTAACCCGGAGATCGTTTGCGGGTAGCTAAAAGACGCCAATAGAACAGCAAATCAGTTTACGGTCTACATTACGGGCTCCAGTAACTAACTAATTCCTCAATTGAATAGGGGCCTATAACTTTAAATTTTTAATTGAAACAAATTGATTTGTTGAAACTTATAGAACCCTGTTTGGCTGCTAATAATATTGTATATCTCATCTACAATTTTTTCTTTTATACTCAATTGCACAAGGCTCACATACTGATATACAATTATATCTTACCTTTGTCTTCCCTTGATTTGCTGAAATGTATAAATAATTAACCTCTATGGTCTTTAATATTCTAATTACATAGATCAAACTCTACCCAGAAAATGGGTTTCTGTGATCATTTTTTAAATGATACTGTTATAAAATATAACACTCTAGGCTAACATATTTCTTTTGATCTTTTTCTCAGCCTAAGATATTCTTCACAATAGATTATTTAAGTATTTCTATATTTTAAATATTCTATCCTCGCTGAAATGTTTTCAATGTAATGGACATTTTTTTCAAACATCTTTTTATTAAATGGAGTTTGCGTCAGAACAGAAGTGGATTAATACATTTCAACCATTGGTGAGCAAATATATGCAATGTTCATAGTAGCCATACTTATTGCATCATATTTATCTAGTACATATAGGAATTCCTTTATAATTGTTGTGCTTGGAATTGTACCACATTTCTTAACATCACCTAGATATCCTTTGGTGTTCTCCAAATTTATTTATTTATTTTTCCTTTTATATTGTCTTCTAACATTTTATTCTTTACACAAGTTAAAACAAAAATACAATCAATTATCAACTGGGGAGAGAGGAGGGGGGGGAGAAAGGGTAGGTGGGGAAATAGCACACTCACCATCTCGAGTAACACTGGTTGCAAGTAGGCTCTGGGGCCCCATCCGTCGCCCCCGCGGCCCTCCGGCCCATCCCCACCCCGAGGCTGGGGTCTGAGCTAAACTGTGGCACTATGTGGGGAGTCCAGCCAGGGAGACCATATATCCAGAAAGCTAGGATAGCTGTGTTGCATGTAATGTGTCAATTTTTCATTAATCATTATAAAGGTTATCCTGGTAATGACATCATTTAGATTTAGTGTAGGGGTTCTCCAGTGTCTGGCAATAGTATGCTTAGTGGCTAAAGTAAAATACTGTAAGAGTGCATTACATTTGGGGGATATGTTCTCTGCCTTCCCTCCTAACAGGCAAACCTCTATTGTGGGTGTTAGTGGGCTATGTATTAGTTGTGAAAATAGTTGGAACACGTTCCCCCAGAGAGCTTGTGCCTTTGTGCAGTGCCACCAAATGTGGCTAAAATCTCCTGTAGCTTGGCAGCCCCTAAAGCAAAGTCTATTTATCGTCGGGTTAATTTGGTGCATTCTGGACGGGGTGAGATAGGTTCTGTGGAGGACTTTGATTGAGACCTCTAGTAGGCTATGGGTAAGTGAGCCCTTGGTCAGATTTCGGCTAATCCTATGCCAAGTTTCTATAGTCAGTTCCCTGCCTAGGTCTTGTTCCCAGTGTGCCATACAGGTGGGTTTCTGTTTTTGTTTGGTATTGTTAAAGCTGGAATACAAGAGACCCAGGGTGCCTCTAGAGTTGGGAATATTCTTACAAATTGTTGATAGCCAGCACTGTTTTGGTGGGCCCCAGTCTTTTGTCAGGGATTCTAACCAATGTCTGATTTTCCTATAATTCCATAGTTCCCCTGTTGGTATGTTAAAGTTAGTTACCAGTTGTTCTTGATTTACCACTCTATCGTCGTGATACCACGCCACTATTCTGTTAAGGTCACTAGAGAGCCACCACCTTTTTGAGATTGAGCTCAAGGTCGTCTCAAAGTCTGCGAAAGATTTTATAGAAGTCATAGGGGTGATTGGTGGCGCTAGTTGGTGTTTGGTACAAGCCCAGGTCCACACCGATGCCGTGAGTTTGATCATCGGGTTGGTGAGGTACTTTTTGTTTTTGATTTTATGAATTTCCTTGTCCCAGATCAGCGTGTCCCATGAGTGGGGTCTAAGTTCCCAGTTCTCCATAAAAACCCATATGGGTTGATGTGTCTTTGTGTGGGTTAATGGCAGGAAGGCCAACTGGGCTGCTTTGTAGTAAAGCCTGAGGTTTGGGCAGGATAATCCCCCTTGGTTTTTGTGCTTATACATCATCTGCCTAGCAATCCGCGGGGCTTTATTGCTCCAAATAAATTTAAATATTGTATTCTGCTATCTGTCTAGATCTTTGAGATCTAGCGGTAGGGGAAGGGTCCTGAAAAGGTACAATATTTTGGGCAGAATATTCATCTTGATGGCCGTGATGCGGCCCGTCCATGATATGTTTAGCTTTGACCAGCTTTGTATATTCTTTGTTAATTTCTGAAGCAATGGGGGGTAGTTTGCTTTGTATATTCCCGCTCCCCCCCTTGTAATATGAACCCCTAGATATTTGATTGATGTTTTTGGCCAGGAAAAGTTATAAGTCCTTTGCAATTCTGTAAGATCTGTCAATGGTATTCCTACATCTAAGGCCTCGGTTTTCTCCAGGTTAATTTTTAGCCCCGATATCTCCCCAAAGTCACGTAATACCGTCAGCAAGGCCGGGATCGAGCTCTTGGGGTATGTCAGAGTGCATAGGAGGTCATCCGCAAACAGGGAGCATTTGAGGTCTTGGAGGCCGATTCTCAGGCCCCTTATGTTTGCGGTGCATCTGATTTTTTGGGCCAAAGGTTCCATGGCCAGCGCAAAGAGTAATGAAGACAGGGGGCACCCCTGTTTTGTTCCTCTCTGTATGTCTATAGTCTCCCTGTTTGGCCCTGGTAGTTTTAGAGCCGCCTGGGGCAGATGATAATAAGAGCGTAGCAGATTTATGAAGCGTCCTTTGAAGCCAAATTTGGCCAGTGTCGCGTGTAAGTAGGGCCACTCTACCGTGTCAAAGGCCTTTTCAATATCAAGGGCCAAGACACAAAGCGGGATACCATCCCTTTGCGCTAGATGTAGTACATTTAAAGTTCGTCTAAGATTGTCTGCTGCTTGTCTGAATGGGATAAAGCCTGTCTGGTCTTTATGTACTAGTTCCGGTAGGAACTTGGAGATCCTGTCCGCCATTATCTTTGCTAGCATCTTAACATCGCCGTTTAGGAGGGATATTGGGCAATAGTTTTTGGCCTCCAGGGGGTTCCTGCCCTCCTTAGGAAACACCACCAAGTCAGCCCTATTGAGTTCAGGTGGCATGGCTTCTCCATTCAGAATGGAGTTGAAAAGCCTACATAGATAGGGGGCTAGAAGCCCAGCATATGTTTTATAGTAGGAGTTTAGGAACCCATCTGGGCCTGGGGCTTTACCTAATTTGAGATTTTCAATAGCTCTGAGTACCTCCTCTATTGATATGTCAGAGTTAAGCATGCTTATGTCCTGTTCCGTGGCCTTGGGTAGATCTAAAGATGTCAGATAGGATTGGGTCGCATCTGGGCCTTGTAGGATAGTTGCAGCATAGATTTTTTGATAGAAAGCCGCAAAGGTCTGTTTAATTTCTGTTTGGCTTACTGAGGGATACCCATTTGCGGTGTTAAGCTTTAAAACTTTTTGCTGAGATTTTACTTTGTTCAGTCTCCTAGCTAGAAGGGAGCTAGGTTTGTTCGCCTTCGTATAGTATAGGTGGGTGGTGCGCCTCAGTGCTTTGTCTGTCCGCATTGAGAGAGCATTGTCGAATTCCAGTCTACATCTATCTATTTGATGTCTTGTTTGAGGAGAGGGGTTAGTCTGGTTATGTCTCTCTAGTCTTTGGAGTTCTTTTCTGATCTCTGTTTCCCTCTGCAGGCATTGCTTCTTAAAGGCCGAAGCAAGCTTAATATAGGTGCCACGTATATACGCCTTATGGGCAGTCCAGCTCCAGCCCATCCCTACGTCTGTAGTGTCATTGATGTCAAAGTATAGTCGTAGGTCTTTCTCTACTTGGCTATTGAATGTGGGGTTGTGTAGTAAAATTTCATTTAGCCTCCAGATAAAAGGGCTTTTCTGGGTCTCGCCAAAGTCTATTGTCAGGGTCACCGCCGAATGATCCTTATGTTTGCGGTGCATCTGATTTTTTGGGCCACAGGTTCCATGGCCAGCGCAAAGAGTAATGAAGACAGGGGGCACCCCTGTCTTGTTCCTCTCTGTATGTCTATAGTCTCCCTGTTTGGCCCTGGTAGTTTTAGAGCCGCCTGGGGCAGATGATAATAAGAGCGTAGCAGATTTATGAAGCGTCCTTTGAAGCCAAATTTGGCCAGTGTCGCGTGTAAGTAGGGCCACTCTACCGTGTCAAAGGCCTTTTCAATGTCAAGGGCCAAGACACAAAGCGGGATACCATCCCTTTGCGCTAGATGTAGTACATTTAAAGTTTGTCTAAGATTGTCTGCTGCTTGTCTGAATGGGATAAAGCCTGTCTGGTCTTTATGTACTAGTTCCGGTAGGAACTTGGAGATCCTGTCCGCCATTATCTTTGCTAGCATCTTAACATCGCCGTTTAGGAGGGATATTGGGCAATAGTTTTTGGCCTCCAGGGGGTTCCTGCCCTCCTTAGGAAACACCACCAAGTCAGCCCTATTGAGTTCAGGTGGCATGGCTTCAACATTCAGAATGGAGTTGAAAAGCCTGCATAGATAGGGGGCTAGAAGCCCAGCATATGTTTTATAGTAGGAGTTTAGGAACCCATCTGGGCCTGGGGCTTTACCTAATTTGAGATTTTCAATAGCTCTGAGTACCTCCTCTATTGATATGTCAGAGTTAAGCATGCTTATGTCCTGTTCCGTGGCCTTGGGTAGATCTAAAGATGTCAGATAGGATTGGGTCGCATCTGGGCCTTGTAGGATAGTTGCAGCATAGATCTTTTGATAGAAAGCCGCAAAGGTCTGTTTAATTTCTGTTTGGCTTACTGAGGGATACCCATTTGCGGTGTTAAGCTTTAAAACTTTTTGCTGAGTTTTTACTTTGTTCAGTCTCCTAGCTAGAAGGGAGCTAGGTTTGTTCGCCTTCGTATAGTATAGGTGGGTGGTGCGCCTCAGTGCTTTGTCTGTCCGCATTGAGAGAGCATTGTCGAATTCCAGTCTACATCTATCTATTTGATGTCTTGTTTGAGGAGAGGGGTTAGTCTGGTTATGTCTCTCTAGTCTTTGGAGTTCTTTTCTGATCTCTGTTTCCCTCTGCAGGCATTGCGTCTTAAAGGCCGAAGCAAGCTTAATATAGGTGCCACGTATATACGCCTTATGGGCAGTCCAGATCCAGCCCATCCCTACGTCTGTAGTGTCATTGATGTCAAAGTATAGTCGTAGGTATTTCTCTACTTAGCTATTGAATGTGGGGTTGTGTAGTAAAATTTCATTTAGCCTCCAGATAAAAGGGCTTTTCTGGGTCTCGCCAAAGTCTATTGTCAGGGTCACCGCCGAATGATCCAACCATGGGCATACATTAATTTCGGCTGATCTAGTCATATCAAAAATTGGTGCGCTTACTAGTATTGTATCGATTCGGGAATAAGATCCATGTACATGAGAGTAGTGAGTATATTCCCGTCTGGTTGGGTGATGCCCTCTCCAGGCGTCCACTAAGCCTATAGCGTTTAATAAACTCTTAATTTGTTGCATTTTATTTGTGTACCGACCACAGTCTAGGCCCCTAGATCGATCTAAGAAAGAATCTAATGTCAGATTGAGGTCTCCCCCTATTATCAGTTTTTCATGGGCGTTAGATTCAAGTACTCTCAGGATTTTTAAAAGAGTTTTGTGTGGAGATGTTGTCGGGGCATAAATGGATACTAGCGTCAGCTTTGAACCTAGAATTGTGCCGGATAGAATAATGTAGTGTCCCTCTTTGTCAATTATTTTAGAGGTTATCTGGAATGGAAAATTACGGTGTATTAGTATTGATGTCCCCGCTTTTCTGGTGGGTTGCGTAGCTGAGTAATAGTTTGGGTATTCTTTATCCAAGAATGAGGGGATTTTGTGTTGGGCAAAATGTGTTTCCTGCAAGAAAAGGACAGAAGGCTTTATATGCTTGTAATAAAGGAAAGCTTTTCTCCTTTTGTACTGCGAATTGAACCCTTTTACATTGTGTGTGGTAAAAGCGTATTCTACACTGGCCATCGGGTAAGTCTGAGTATGTGTTGTTGAGAGCCTGTCAACTCACCCCATGTCCCGGATTGTGCAGGAGGGACCAGAGAGCCAGGGAGCACCAGAAGGAGCCTCCAGGCCCCGTTACGGGCCAATGTCTTCTCATGCCGGATAGAGCGTGCTGGGGTGGGAGGGGAAGGAAAAAAAGAAAGTTCATAAACAACATTAACCATAATACATATACACTTACTCCTACGGCAGTCAAAAATTCTGGCATCTGTCGGGGGTAGGACTATGGGAGGCAATCGTCCTATAATCCCCTGTTGGATGGGGTATATATAAGGAACCCATTACATAAAAGTAGTTCCTTGTAGCCACTGAGGGGCAACTCATTTAGATCTAACTATAGAGTCTAATAGTCTGGTAAGAGATGAAGGGAAAGTGTCATGGTCTTATCTACAAAAGCTAGTTGGCCTTCTACACTCAGATTGTCTCTTGGATTATGATAAGGTTTTGGAAGGTTCTTTTTTTGTTTATGTCACCCTACGTTTCTGATTTGAGTGGTAACGTGCCTAAATTTTAGGTTTTCAGTGGGCCTCTATTTCCCCTAGTGTCGTCTTCTTTTCGTTTGGGTGGTTCCCTGCTAGTTCATCAATGGGGGCTTCTGTATGGTAGTAAAAAGAGCTCTTTTGAGGCCTGCCTTTATGTTATGTCCTCTGTAGGGGGGGTAATAGGTCTCTAATTTTCAAGTGGGTAGCCATCTTTCCCTGTTTACTTCGTCTCTTGTTAAAAAAAAAAAAGGCTTCCCATCGACTCTTGCCTTAGTGTTTAAGTTTGGTGAGTGTCAGTGTTGTCTTCCTTTCAACAGTAACAACCAGCAATGACTTTTGAACTGTGCTTAAAATGACAAAAGATAAATCTGATACAAATTAGCCTTAAATTCAACAACAAATCATGAATGATTAAACCCTTTGTAAGTTAGTCCGATTGGTATGGTACTTCAGGTAGCTCTAAGGGCGCCTTCAGGTATCTGCCCAGTTCTAGTAGTGGACTTGTGGCTCATAGGCGTTTCCCCCGAATTTGGGGAAGAGCTCTGATTGCCTTTATTCTGTACTTTAGTCCACTGTTTGGTGGGCGCAGTAGTATTGTTTCAGCTGTGATCCCTCTCTGCGTTGTTCGGTGGATTAGGTGCAAGTCCGATAGTAGTGAGGTGAGAGCGACATTCCTCCAGGGAGCGGGCTGAGTACATCTTGCCCTTATGTTGAAAATATACCACAAATGGAAATCCCCATCTATATGGGATTTTATGTGTGTTCAGAATCTCTAGGGCTGGCTTCATTTCCCTGCGCCTGGTCAGTGTGATCGGAGAAAGATCTGCGAACAGCAGTATTGTTGCATTGTTTGGGCCCCTGATGTTTTGCTTTTTTCTGGCTGCCGCCAGGATTAGGTCCCTGGCTTGTTGTCTCAGGAATCTAATGATCACATCTTTCGGTACATCTGGGTTTCTGGGTGCCCCTAGAGCTCTGTGGGCCCTCTCTATCTCCCATACTGACTCTGGTATTTCCAGAATAATGCCCTTGATGGTGTCTTTCAGGTAAGGCTTCAGGTCTTGTACTGCCTTCGGAATCCCTCTCAGTCTTAAATTATGGCGGCGCAACCTGTTTTCTAGGTCCTCAAATTTATCTTCGAGGGTTTCCACTCTGGAGTAGGTCTGCGAGTGTAGCGCTCTGTCCCTCTCCTGGGCTTCAGCAATCTGGTCTACCATTTCTTCCAGAAGGTGGGTTCTCTGACCCAGGTCATTTATGTCCTTTCTGATAGCATTCACAGTCTTTTCAGTATATGCCTGGAACATTCGTTCTATAAGGGCTATGGATCTCGGTGAGAGGTCCATGTTGCTTTGGGTTGCACCCAGGTCCTCCTGGTCCTCAGAGTTGTCTGAGTGCTCTGAGTTCGCTTCTTGGGCGGTTTCTGGGGTTTTTAAAATGATCTGTGATCCTTCTGGTTGCAGTGCCTCTTTTGCATTTCCCCATGTTGAAGCCCAAGGATTAAAGTTACTATTGCATGGGCAGTCTGTGGCTGATGGTCAGTAGCAGTTGCTGAGGGATCAAAGTGGTGGTGCAGATAAATGAATGGGTTTAATGCAAATCACATTTTAGTCATGGTCTTTGGTTGCTTGTGGTCTATCGTGCATGGCTTTTAGAGAGTTGACCCCTCATCTGTGACGCAGGGGGCGGTCAGGGATTTCTCACCATTTCAAGGCTTACATATAGTGGTTCTGTTTGCAGTCTCTGTTTTTTTGTGTTGAGTGCCACCTGTGTTTTGTCTTGGGCAGGGTCCGTCCTTTAGGGAGTGATTGAGGGGCTTTTCTGTGCAGGGTAGATTGTAGAGTAAACCCTTCCTCTTTACTGATCTATGTTTCCACTTTTACCTTTGTGTAATACCCCTGCTTGACAGTTGGAGTGCTTTGGGGAATAGTGTTGAATCGTTTCTGTCCACTAGGTTTCAGTGAGCCTCCATTGTCTGTCTGCCAGTTGCATAGAGTCAGAGTTACATATGCCAGTTTCTCACATATGGGGCCCTGATTAGCAGGGCTGCCAGAATAAAGGTAAGAAGGATGCAATCCAGCCTTATCTGTTGGTGTGTAAGTTGAATAGTGAGTCTTTATAATTCCAGTTTTCTCAAAGGTTTAAGTACCCTAAGTTCAGTGTGCGTTTTCCCTGTTTGTACTTGTTTGTTAAGGATAGCAGGCTATTTAGATGAGGGGTGTATTATAAACAGTGTTGTGCTTGTTTAATACTTGTGGAGGAGATGGGGTTAGGGCTGACATGTATCCCTTCTTCTGCGTGCACAGTCCTGTCCTGTGCCCCTAAAATGGCCACCTCAGAGCTCTTTTTTGCAGGAGTGACACTCCAACAGCAAGGACCTCTCTGACCCCCCTAATGCAGGTAAAGATATAGCCACCCTCTATCTTCCTGCTTCTTTCCTCCAGCCCCACCAGTACTCACTTTACAGTTGGGTCTCCAGGCATAGGGTCACAGGGTTAATGGGTAAAGCTCCTGAGGTGATCCTGTGCACCCACAGGGGCCTGGGCCTCCACCTCAGACCTTGCCTCATGCAAATCCAAGATGGCCGCCACCCAATCTTGGGGTCTCTGTAGCTTCCACTGCCTCCTGTGTTGCTCTGACCAGGCCCTTCTGCAGTGTTGCAGTTTCTGGCAAAGGGTGCCTGTAGCAGGCGCAGGGCCTCTGAAGCTCTCACCTCCCGGTAAGTCCCTGCAGGAAGGCAGTCTTCTAGTGAGCTGGCCGGGTGCAGGTTTCTCTGCAGCTGTGCCTCCAGGGGTATCTTTTGAGAGTCCCACGGGGGAAATGGGTCCCCCCTCCTCTTCCCCCAGTTGTTTTCAGGGTATGCAGTTTAGTTATGATAACTAGGGCAATTTATAAGCCCACTTTTAGTGCTTTAAGCAGGAGCTCACACTAAACACGTCTAGCTCCAGCATACGGAAGCTCCACCCCCGTAATGGACATTTTTAATGTATATACACCCATGTTTATTACTTAATAAATATGCAATAATGATGTAACAGTAATTTTGATTGTTACATTTGGTGACAGACACCCTGCATAATATATAATTATATATATATATATATATATATATATATATATATATATATATATACAGTATATATATATATATATATATATACTGTATAATTCTTGTCTTTTATTTTCCATTAATGTTGCAAGCTGTCTTGTCAAGTAAACAGTGACAACCAAATTCAGGAGCAACCGCTGGTGCAATGCACCGGGTTCCACTTCTGGAGGGCACCCAGTGCTGTATAAATAAATATACATATATATATATATATATATATATATATATATATATATATATATATATATATACAGTATATATATATATATATATATATTATTATTATTTTTGTTTGTTTTTTCTGCAGTGTAATGTAGCATGGCGGAGGGCCCAAAACATTTTTTTTGCACAGGGCCCTTCCATTTACTAGCTTCGCCTGATCAAATCATAGCAAAATTCAAATAATTTAACTTAAATCTGATTTTTTTTTACATGTAGTGACAATATTCTTTTACAATAAATATTTTTTTAAACAATTATATTGATAACACGATGTGAAAGTCCAGTCGAACATATCACCAAATAAAAAGGTTACACTGATTTATCATTCATAGTGCTCGAACATAAAAAAAACTGTTGCAAACCCCTCCATACTCCCCTTTTCAGATGTCAACACAGAACTAATGCACACCTCCAAATAGCCTGGAACAAAAGATTAAACAGAAAAAAACTAAATATACACATTTAAGGAATATGGGAAAGCTATTGTCACAAAATATTCATGAATAGTGTATGTACACCATTATTAGAATATATAAAATTAGAAAATTTAATTTTGAATTGTTACTCTCCCCACCCTTTGACTTTTGTTATAAAATGATTTTATGGACAAGTATTTCTATAACAAAATAAAAATACTTCCTAGACTTCCATAAACCATAGACTATGCTGAAGAGAACTCTGGTAATTTGCAGCCTTATTAAATTGCGATTCGGCCAATTGAATAGGGCTCTATATAAGCACAGAGCATATTTTTTTACAGAAGTTTTTAGTTAGTGAAGTTCACTAACTAAAAACTTCTGTAAAAAAAATGCTCTGTACTTATATAGAGCCCTATTCAATTGGCAGAATTGCAATTTAATAAGGCTGTTGATGCCTAACTGGGATAACTGAGCAAACTATTCATTTTAATTATTATGTATTGGTAGAACAATGAGCAAGAATGCTGAGCTAGGCACAAGATTGATTAATATAGGTTGGTTTACTTCACATATTACCTATTTGTCTCATTTATCTGTATGTATGTATATAAAGGAATATAAAGAGATATTTAGTGGACACTATCCGGTTACAATACATTTCTCTTTATATCCTAGTAAGCAAGGTAGCAAGCTAGAAATGATTGGTTAATGCCAAGACATCTGCAAAAGTCTGCTAAAGATTTAATACATCTGCTTTTCTATTCCATGATAACTGAAATGACCTCCAAATGTCCTTTCCAGTACAGAGATCAAATAATAAATGACATATTGTTTATCATTCAAAGATCTTACATGGTTGTAGCCTCTTCCATCAATCAAAATACTGATTACTGATGACTTTTAAAAATGACTTTATAGATTATGATAGTCAATCAAGCTACATGGAAGGTCTTTTGTAAACACAGCTCTGAGCCTTTTTTTGCTGTGAATTGTATGACCGTTAATGTTAGCACTGATCTCTTTGTAATATAAAAAGAAAGCATTAAACAGTCTAGGGTTAGATATCCCATGAGGCTCTGTGCCTGCTCCTGTGTTTCATCTGTAAAGGCAGTCTGGCTTGTTCTGATACCGTCTGTATTTTAACATTTCAAATGTCAAAATGTAACACTAAATATTCCAAAACTGTATGAATCAAGTTTCAAGGTATCCATGTAACTAATGAGAAATAGAGTGCGTCTGTCGAATCTTTGCTTCAGGTCAGAATTTGCTTCCCAAATTCTTTTTGAGATGACTAGAAATATGAAAATCTACAATATTTCAATGAAGTGTAAGTTAATTAAAAGGGATACAGAAGACCATTTTTCATTAATGTATGTGAAAAAGGAGCAATTAAATATGATAGAAAATGTATAATGATAGATAAATCAGTAAAAAAAAATGTTTTAACTATTAAATTGCAAGCCCACAGTGTCTGTGGTACAGCCCCAAAGCCTGCAGGCTTGATATTTGAGTTACAGAGCTGTTAAATTAGACAAAACCGCAACATATGTGGCTGACGTCCAAATACGTAAACCATGCTTGCGCACGTTGCATTTGCGGCCGTGAACATGATTAATTAGTCAAACCTGTGGTTACAGGTTTAGGCAGAGCCAATAGTGAAGAGATTATCATCATTACGTCACTAAAAAAATGGAGGTTTGAAGTCTGAGTTGCGATCGGACCTGCATTCCAGAAATAACGCAATATGAAATAATCAATAAATATGATATTTTAGTCCATGCAAGTTCTATTATATGTATTAACCCATTGATTGCTGGGATCAATATAACACGGAAATGAAACATAAAATAAATTATTTTTTAGTGCAGATTTGCGAGCTTGAAAATAGTGGCTGTTAATATTAATACCTTACATCAATTTCCCTTTAATTTAAAATACAGTATTGTGTTTATGTCCTCTCTAATACCGTAGGATTTTTGGCTTTATTTGCTGTTTACGGGTTTGAATGCCAGTGCGTCTTTGGGGAATCGTTGCAATTTAATAGCAATTTGTAACATTTATGGGCTTGACAGATCAAAGGCTTAGCTGGGACAGAGTTCAGATTTTGACAGCAGGTAGGGTTTTTCGGCCTGTAACCCGCAGATCGTTTGCGGGTAGCTGAAAGAGGCCAATTTAATAGCAGTAACTTTTGCGGTCTACTTTATAGGCTACAATTTCTAAAATCATAGCAATTTAATTGGGCTCTTTGTCCATAATTTTATGACTTGTCACTTTCAACCAATCAGCTATTATTTACCATTAAGTTAATATCTCCTTGTAATGTCTACATCCCAATCCCAAAAAAGGCAGTGCCAAAGAGTGCTCCAATACCGAACATTTACACTAATTTCACATGCCAGCAAGGTAATGCTTCTGATCCTCAAGCTCGGCTGCAACAACATATGGACCGGGAACTACCAGATGTGCAAGCCGGGTTCCACAGAGGAAGAGGCACAAGAGATCAAATTGACAATGTCCACTGGATAATAGAGAAAGTGAGTTCCAGAAAAAAATATTTTCTTCTGCTCCATAGACTATTCTAAGGTCTTTTGCTGTGCGAATCACCACAAAATGTGGAAAGTCCTTAAAGAGATGAGAGTACCAGGAACCAATGGATCATGGAGAGTCAGACGATGTAACTACAACAACAAAATGTCTTGTGACTGTAGTATGATCACTTTGGCTGGTAAAAGTGTTTATATCTTTTGTGCTTTCATTTTCTGGGCTTTTGTACAAAATGAAGTGCATATAAAGCTTATCCACATTTCTAACAATGGATGAAGAAAGATGGAAAAGAAAAAAAATAAGTATATACTGCACTGGGACATACACTAATATAAAAATAAATCTTTTAAATGCTAGAAAGTATATGTACAAGGCTGTTTGAATTCCATGTATGTAAAAAGAAGGTTTTTAACATAGCAAAAGTTAATTTCTATTCCTTGTAAGTTAAAAATAATGTACAATAATTTGCATTTATTGTAGGTCACAGATGATGTATGGAATGCTAATGATGTAGACATTGTACAAATAATGTTGACAGTATCCACAATGGTAGACTAATGCTGGTATTACTTGGATCTGCCTACATTTGGGGAGATTTATAAATCCATTGCAATGGGTCAGAATTGGTTCCTATGTTACCTTAGATCTCTGTGCTGTCTCTCTGATTAATGCCCTCCTTGCCCGGTCCGTGAGTTTTGGTGGGCGGCCGTCTCTTGGCACATTTGCTTTTGTGCCATGTTCTTTCCATTTGGTTATGATAGATGTGATGGTGCACCTGGGGATCATCAAAGATTTGGATATTTTTTATAACCTAACCCTGACTTGTACTTCTCAACACCATTGTCCCTTACATGTTTGAAGAGTTTCTTGGTCTTCATGCCAGTGTTTGGTTAGTGGTGCCTCTTGCTTACGTATTGCAGCCTCTGGGGCCTTTCAAAAAAGGTGTGTATATGTAATGACAGATCATGTGATACTTAGATTGCCCACATTCATTTCACTAATTATGTAACTTCTGAAAGTAATTGGTTGCACCAGAGCTTTTTATGGGCTTCATAACAAAGGGGGTGAATACATACGCACACGCCAATATTCTGCTTTCTATTTAAAAAAAAAGTTTTATGTATATATTTTTCTCATTTCACTACACCAACTTAGAGTATTGTGTTTTGATCCATCACATAAAATTCAGATTAATAAAACATTGAACTTAAGGCTATAATGTAAAAAAATAGGTAAAAAGTCAAGGGGGGGGGGAATACTTTTGCAAGGCACTGTATAATAGGAAATGTTTGATATGTTAAAGAAGTTATGTTTATGGATATTTATTATCCTCATCACATTATTCACTAAAATATTTCTCAGCTCTGTTCACTGCAATGCACCTATACAACATTTTTGACTTCAATAACAATATTGACGATTTTTGGGAAATCTGTGCAAACAACATGACATTTTATTGCCAGCTCAGTGCAAGCACATTAAATTAGATTAATAAAACAATAAGGATTATTTATAACAATTTGTCAACGTCTATGAAGAATATTACGTCCTACCAATAACCCTAAATGGACTCTTCCCAACAAACCATGGAAAAGACCATTTGATGTTCTTCTAAACTTATGCTATAGTAAAATAAACACAGGAAGTCCTTTAAACAAATCTTTACTCTTAAAGGCTTATCCAAGTTTCATGGATTAATACATTTCTACACTATATAGGCAAAAAGTAGCCTTTATGTATGCAGCACATCTCCATCAGCATGCAGCATTAGGGGATCAATTTAACCCATTATTCACTCAATGTTTCTTCTTCAGCCAAAAGGAGAGCACTGATGTCAGCCCCCAAGTCCCTGCTGGGATTTGACTCCCTGCTGCTTCCTGTCTGTGCTGTGCAGCGCTGCTGCCATAGCACCTAACATAGTGCCACACTACATATCACAGGCTGCTTTGCAGCACAAACAGGAATCCCAGAGTTTAAACAAATGTTCAGCTAACCTGATTGGCCAAAGCAAACTATGAAATTAATGCTAATTTAGCCTGGGTTTGGAGTGGGTAGTAATACTAATTTTTAATTGTCAAAAATTACAAGACATTTTGCTAACTTCAAGGTAAGTGTATAAGTGTTCATTTTGGTATTCTTGCATGCAAAAAATGTTTTCATACACTATTAGTTCTCTTCTATCAGAAGCATTTGTAATCCAGGAAATTAAGATATGCCTTTAACAAATGATTTTTACTTACCTTCTCATTCTGCCTATGACGTCAACTGCAATGATATCTTAAAAAAAAGAATACATACAGTATGATTCAGTTTTCTACTAATAATATTTAAATCCATTCAGTTTTGCTCTTCTTTCCAATTTAATCTGTGGCTTTTATCATTTATATCTGTTTGTGTAATGCACATAAGTGACAAAACAACTCCCAAAATGATTTATACACATTTTTGTAACTGGCTAAATAACTGTGGGAAGCTCAAGTATACAGGGTTATAGTTTCACAGGTGAGCTGTCCCAGAGTAGGACAATTTTACACATTTGCATAATATACAATTTTAGATAAATTAAATACTGCTATATTATTAATAAATACTATAAAAACAGCCAACTGCAGTTGCATAATAGTTCTTGAATTTAAAATGAACGTTATACTAAGTGAATCAACCCCTTCTGGATTGCTACCTTGTCGTGATAAAGAGAGTGTACCTCAATGAAGCAATTAGCTATACCATGTAGGGTCACCCAAGATGGGCAGATCATAGCAGAGAGGCCAGATAAATCACAGACCACCAGAGAAGGAACTGGCAACCCACTCCAGTACCTTTCCCAAGAAAACCATAGGATGAGCACAGCCAGAAACACAGTCAGATGGTCCTGTCATACTGCGTCCATATGGGCATCGAGAGTCTGACTTGAATGAAGGATGGAGCAACAACAAGTGAATCAAAGAATGTTAGACTTAGTGTTTCAAAATTAAAAAAATGTACAAATATTGTTCCTGACTAAACTCTTTGGCAGAAAAATATGGATATTTCTTGTAGCCATATTAATTATTAAAATGCTTAACATTTCCTATAAATCAGCTGTTTCAAGAATACAGGTACATAAACTTTTAAAATTTTAGAAGTCAAAATAGCTATCTATTACGGATCTGTTACTGCTGGGATTTGGATATATATTTGACTGTCTTTGATATTGAATAAATATATGATTTAAATAATATTCAGAGATTGATATTATTTAAAACCAGTGTTTTTCTTCTGCCCACGACAGGTGTCAAACGGCAATAAACAATGAGACCAGATGGCCCATGAATAAAGAATGTTGCTGCAAAAAGCTAATAGCTTTACTTACTTTGCAGGTCTATCTGTTAATGTTGGAGCCAGTAGATTTGCATTAAAATTTGCTGAAATTAAATCACTTTTACTTTTTTTGTGTTCCCAATTCAGTTTGTACTAGCCTCTAATAGAGTACAAATGGGATTTGTTATCTGTCCCCACAAGCCATTCAGACTTTATTTTACTATATGTTAAAAGAAACAAAAACTAAGTTCAAATATTTATTGTATATTTGGCATATTTGCCATTTACATTCTACTAACCAAAAAATGACCGAACAGATTTCATTTCCCTAGGTAGGAGTAATTGTCACATTTATAAATCTGAGATATGAGTGGCACATGGGACTTAATAAGGTGTTTTTTCAGTCTGTTTGTTTAACTGGACTCAAGGTCTATTAAGTTGCAGGTATCAGGATTTTATGAAGCAAGGTTTCAATTTTTCAAGCTGAATGAGATTGAATTATATTGCAAGATATTTGAGGATTTATGGGATATGCAGCACAGTACAAACATAAAAACGATCAAGATATGTCAAGACAGTGCCAAAAATTATTTGTAATATATGTACAAGTCCATGGTGGAAATGTATTGGATTCTAGTGATACCTCACCTAAATATTAAGTGACCCTAAGTCAGGGGTGGGCAATTAATTTGTCAAAGGGGCCACATTAGAAACTGGGACTGTTGTAAAGGGCCACCCTCCAGTGCCATACTGATTTCTTCAGTGCGCTGAGCGGTGTCGGAGCGTCGGTGATGTCAGACGCCGAGCAGATGATTCTGTGTGAGCATCGGGTCTGATGGGAGTAAGGCAGAAATGTAGGTAAGTCTTATGTCTATGGCTGTGCTACAATAGCAGCCTTTTGTGTAATCATAGGCTTGCCAAAAGTAAGCTTCTTGACCAGAGCAGCAACATTGATGGTTTCATACCACACTAATGAATTCAAGGTATTTGTGGATAGCTCTATGTATATTTACACAGTTACAGTGGCCTTATATATTGACTCTTACTAGCATATGGAGCATATTTGCAGCACAGAAACTAGCCTGCATTAGAAAGTTCTGTATATTCGTATTGGTGTTTTATGCATACCATTTAAGTTTGCTATATACTAAAGTATGAAATGCACTTATAACAGACTACTCCTTATGTCCTGTGCTTGTCTACCTAGTGAGCATATAATAGTATGCCACACCAATGAGCATTTATACAATATATCAACATAGCTTATAATTCTTAGAGTAGATCATTATATATTATCTTCAGAATCTTTTTTGCCAGGACTATTTTGGTCAATAATTTGTGTTATTACCATTTTATACAGACAGGGTTTTCTTCCTTGAATTTTAGTTTATGTGTAGTGATTGCTGTCTAGATCTAGTGCCCTATTTCCTCTAGAACACATAACAGTATATTTCTTAAGGAATTCCATTAAATAGGGACTATTAAAATCAATTATTGAGTGACAGTGACTCAATTTAATTATTGGGGGATGTCCTGGGAACCTGGTCCCTGTATCAGCCTGATGCTGACATAGGTAGTCATTTCATCGCCTCAAGCACCTTATATCTTTTCTATTATTTTCTTAATATTCCTGTTTTTTCTTTTCTCTTACTTCCCGTTTTCTTCGGGTTACTGATATGTGATTTTAGAATAAAGCATAATTATTTTTATCCTATTTTGTTACATTGCCATTTTTTGGAAGCCTGCAATGATTTAAAAGGTTTGGCCATTTGGTTTTGTCATTTGCATATTCCATGGGCCATGCTATGAGTGGATTCCAAACTTCATCTGAACTATGTCTCCTTAATATATTAGAGTCAGGTCTCTTGTCTCCTATTCATTTTCTCCACCACCATATTTTACTAATATAGATATATCTAATTAGATCCGAGCCATAGTTGCCTTTTTTCTTTCTCTCTCTTTTTGAAATATATATATATATTGTAATAAAGTGCAGCAGGAATCCCTGATAACCTGCAACACAGTACATCAGGGAAGATATATAAGCCACAGATGGAGCAAAGCCATATACCCTGGACTGACATAGAAAAGGTTAATCCAAAATCTTCAGCCTAATTAAGCCAACACCTGACCCTGCTCATGAGCAGTTAAAAAGGCTGTTCAGTGAAGTTTGCAGTCTCTGCCTAGCAGTCTGAGGAGGAGGGTGTCACTGAGAGACTTTCCTAAAGGAGAGAGCGGCCCACTTCTGTTCAGGAGAAATCAAGCTGAGTAAGGAGCCATCCAAAAGCCCCCCATTCCTGATAAACCGGATACAACTTAGAGGATAAAAAGTTGGTGCCAAATACATATTATTTTCATCATACCCAGAAAAAGGATTACAAATGCCCCAGGGAGAAGAGAGTTGTAACAGAGTTGGAACACGAATCCAATATCTCCGCTGGTATACGGTAAAATATCCAAGAAGCACTACAGTCTCACCATTCCCAACCTCCCATATTGGACGACACTGGGAGTCAAAAGAATACTGACTTTATTTTGTTGTGCAGAGATATATATATACACATCTCTTCCCACAGGCAATACACATCCCCCATAGTTGGCCACACAATACACATAGAGGGATAATAGGTGGGTCACACCTACCTGAGGCTACCTGGCAACTTTGATACAATCAGACATTGATTAGATCATCCTTCCCTTTGTTCCATCTTCACAATGGGAACACTTCACACAATGTACCTCTCTTGCGTATGAGGAGCCCGTGTAATAGGATTATCTATTATGCCAAGGTCTGCAATAGTCTGGGCTAATATTCTGCAGAGCATAAACCAACATACATACAGTATAACAGTAGGATCATATTTTAACCATAACCATAAAACAGAGTAAAACAGTGATGGGTTCCGTTACACACCTCCCCCGTGACCATAAGCCGGCATACACGGTCTGATCCCACCGGATCGGCCTGGGGATGTCCTGACAAAAGTATTTGTTGGTCAATTCTCTAGTTTGACAACCCATCAGCATTACTGCAATTCACATTTATACTCACATTTCACATATCCCCAGATAGCTGGGATCTGAGCGCACAAAACTACCGAATAGCGCTCAGATCCTATTCACACAGTTCAATTGCCATGTAGCTAAAGTCTTTCCAATAGTCTTTCATTATATGAATGGGCTCCATGGCATAGCTATCTGGGTTATCACCGCTCCCACAGGGCAAGTACCGAATGACCCCCCTGTATTTAAAGGGCCAGAATGAGTGACATACACTCTGGTATGGCCAAATACTGTTTTTAAAGGGCAATATGTCCCAGGGCCATAGTCGCAGGGCAGGAGGCTGGCAATAAGTCCTCTCCAGGACAAAGTGGCGAAGGGCACTTCGTCACACATCTCCCCTTTGGGGGGAAGTCTAACCAGGCACCTGAATATTTCACTGTGGTGATGGGGCAACACGCTGAGGGGACTTGAGGGGCAGAGGCCAGTGGCACTCTGCCCTGATGCCAGCTCTTCTGCTGGTATAACCTGCAGGACATTCTGCTCTGTACAAGGGACAAAGGGAGGGCAGAGGCCGACTGCACTCTGCCCCGCTGTCAGCTCTTCTGCTGGGGTACTTGGGACATATTCCGGCTCAGTAGCCAGGGAAAGGTGGGGGTCAGTGGGGGTTAACATTTCCTCTGTTAACCCTGGGGCCACATTGGGAGTTAGTTGGGGAGGAGAATTTGTACTTACCCCCACCTCCGGTTGTCCCAGTGAGGGTAGTTGGGGATCTGGACAGGCTGTCCAGCATCCCGGTAGGTCAGGCACAGAGACCATGGTCCCATCTGTGCCATCTGGGAGATTGGTGTCTCCCCTTGTTAGGGTAAGCTGTCGCTGGGGGGAGAGGGCGACACCTTCAGCTACCTGGGGTTCACACTGCCGCTGGGGGGGAAGGACGACACCTTCGGCCCCCTGGGGTACACACTGCCGCTGGGGAGGAAGGGCGGCACCTTCTTCTCCCTGGGGTACACACTGCCCCCGGGGGCAGGAAGGACAGCACCTTCTGCTCCCTGGGGTACACACTGCCGCTTGGGGGGACGGACGGCAACTTCTGCTCCCTGGGATACACACTGCCGCTGAGGGGGAAGGACGACACCTTGTGCTCCCTGGGATACACACTGCCGCTGGGGGGGGGAAGGATGACACCTTCGGCCCCCTGGGGTACACACTGCTGCTGTAGAGGAAGGACGACACCTTCAGCTCCCTGGGGTACACACTGCCGCTGGGGAGGAAGGACGGCACCTTCTGCTCCCTGGGATACACACTGCCGCTGGGGGGGAAGGACGACACCTTCGGCCCCCTGGGGTACACATTTCCGCTGGGGAGGAAGGACGGCACCTTCTGCTCCCTGGGGTACACACTGTCGCTGGGAAGGAAGGACGGCACCTTCTGCTCCCTGGGGTACACACTGCCGTTGGGGAGGAAGGACGGCACCTTCTGCTCCCTGGGATACACACTGCCGCTGGGGGGGAAGAACGACACCTTCGGCCCCCTGGGGTACACACTGCCGCTGGGGCAGAAGGACGGCACCTTCTGCTCCCTGGGATACACACTGTCGCTGGGGAGGAGAATTAGTTGGAGTATTCCACGTGGAGCGGTTTCTGTTTCTGGGACAGTCTCTCTGCATGTGGCCCTGCTGGATACACGTGTGGCACCTGATGTACCGTGGAGGGGTTTGGTAGTTCCCACCACCTGGACGCAGTGGGGGGGGTTAATGGTAGGAGGTGGGTTAGCAGCTCCCAAGATGGACCGCTCCCGTGCCCGCTGCTTTTCCATTATGTATTTGTGGACATCTGTCATTAACCATTCCAAGGTTCTTATGGGAAGCGTACATGGGAAAAAGGCCAGTCTGCTTTGGAGTTCTCTTTTAAACTCAGTCTGTGTGCTGTCCGTAAGAGGTGCTGTAGCCGCTGCCCAGTCTCCCTCCATGAGTTCCTTTCTGTCTGCATCCCTGTAGTCCGCGGCCGCCTCCTCCTCCTCATCATGGAACGCTGTCCGAAAACTAGCCGGTTCCATCCTGCTGTAGCCAGGGGCGCTGTACGGATACTAGCGTTGCCCTCAATTTGTAACTCCACGGAATGGTGTCTACTGTAGCTGTCCTTCTGACCGTGGGAACAATCCCACCACTGCCACCAAATGTTTATGTAGAATTTTATTTCGTTGCTGAGGATAAGCACTATTTTTTCTTTCTGTTTGTACTGACAAAATAAAACAGCAGTAAAACAAAGCTTCTGACAAACCTGCTGTGTTTTCCTCCATAAATAAGTTAAAGAGCAAGGAGAACAGGACGTACCCCCCACCCCCCCTTAAAAGCAGAGGTTCTAGACCGGATAAGGGTGAATCCAGCTGACCGGGCCCAGAGGTTTCACAACTGGAGATACCAAGGTGATCAACCACCAAGAGCCCAACTATTCGATCTACTCCACCTTACTCGCAAATGGCTGTGCCCTGAGAACAATACTCCGGAAAAAATAGTGGAGATACTAGTGATAGATCGCTACTGGAGAGGGCTACCCACGGGAATGCGAGAGTGGGTGGGACAGTATGGATTCCAGACCCTGGACGACTTAGCTGCCCAAGTTGAACATCATCAAGCAATAAAAAGTATGACGGATGACTCTTCTAGAGAGAAAGCCAGGTCCTCGAAACGGGGCATATCCTCAAAAGGGTGGCCTACCGAAGGGGTCCCAAGAAGCCGCCATCCAGAACCTCGGGGACTCTATGGCTCAGACAGGAAAGAAAAGGAGGAGAAAAAATATGCCTACTGGCATACCATGAAATGCTTCCAATGCAGATAACTGGGGCATCTGGCAGCTCATTTCCCAAATCGAGATGAGCCCATGCAGTGTAATATGGGAGGCCCAGTTACCCACTGTGGTGTGGTTAATTTGGTAGGCATGACGGAAATGAACCAAACCTTTCTCACTGAAGTTGTAATAGACGGTAAGAAGGTGAAGGGACAAATTGATTCCGGGAGTGCAGTAACCCTATTGTCACGAAGGGTAGTCGCGCCGGACAGCGGGAGGTGCGGAAAAAGCATGGGCATCACCTGTGTACATGGCACCGTTATGAATTACCCTACGAAAAACATTGGGATCGAGGTTAAGGGCTTGAAGGCCCAAATAACAGCTCCGATAGTACCTCATTTGCCTCATGCAGTAATTTTTGGAAGAAATTTCCCATACTTTGAACACCTCATACATACCGACAGCTGTGGAACAAACGCAGGGTCTATACTGGAGATCTTCCCATTTAAAGATAAGGAACTTTTTTCCAGCCGAGAAAAAGTAAGGAAATCACGTCAAGAAAGACGTAAGGAAAAAAAAAGGGGAACAGAAATCAAAAAGGGGTTAAGCCGAGACGAGGCTCTGATAACTTCTCAGCCCACTTCAGAGGAGACAGTAACCTTAAAGGGTTCGTCTCCTAATCAGGATATAAACCCTTTGGAGCAAAGTGAGATGACTGAAGAGCAAAATGTGCTCCCGGGAGGCGAAAACTTAGGGAGAGACCAAGCAAATGACCCTCTCCTACAGAACATCCGCCAAGACGTGGTCAGTGTGAATGGGGAAATCGTAGAGGGTCGAGAAAATCCCCAGGGACCTTTTTTCGTGTTGAAAAAGGACCTCTTATATCGGGTGGTAAAATCAGAAGCGGAGGTCACCGAACAATTGCTGGTACCACAGGGTTATCGAAGTAAAGCGTTAGACATGGCACATAGTCATCTTTTTGGAGCACATCTGGGGGTGGAGAAAACCTTGAAACGAGTGTTGAAGAGATTTTACTGGCCTGGGGTGTATGAAGAAGTCTGCCAGTATTGCCTGTCTTGCCCTGAGTGCCAGCTAGCAAGCCCCCGTCCCCAGTTAAAAGCTCCTCTAATACCCCTTCCAATTATAGAGGAACCATTTGAGCAAATAGCAATGGACCTTGTGGGACCACTAGAACGAACAGCTAGAGGACATCAATACATTCTAGTGATAGTGGACTATGCTACCCGCTACCCAGAGGCCGTGCCACTAAAAACCGCTAACTCCAAGAGTATTGCAAAGGAACTGATTCTTCTTTTTTCAAGAGTGGGTATACCTAAGGAGATACTGACAGACCAAGGGACACCTTTTGTCTCAAAGTTGATGAAGGATTTGTATACCCAACTTCGAGTGAGAGCCTTGAGAACTTCAATATACCACCCACAGACCGATGGGTTGGTAGAAAGGTTTAATAAAACACTAAAGAGCATGATCCAGAAAGTGGTGGACAAAGAGGGAAAGAACTGGGACCTACTACTGCCCTTTCTACTTTTTGCAGTCCGAGATGTGCCACAAGCATCTTCAGGTTTCTCTCCATTCCAACTCCTGTATGGGCGTCATCCACGGTGCATACTGGATTCTCTTCGTGAAACATGGGAAGACCAACAGGACCAAAGTGAAAATATCATAGAGAATGTTCAAACATTGAGAAACCGAATTTTACAAATCACCCCCCTAGTTCAAGAACATATGGAACAGGCACAACGGCACCAACAGACCTACTACAATCGAGATGCCCAGATCAGGAAATTCCGGCCAGGCGACAGGATAATGGTCCTGGTTCCGACAGCCGAAAGCAAGCTCTTAGCAAAATGGCAAGGACCCTATGAGGTAATAGAGGCTGTAGGAGACGTAAACTATAAAATCAAACAGCTGGAAAAGCGTAAGCCGGAACAGATTTATCATGTGACTCTTTTAAAAGCCTGGCGTGAGCAGGAAGCAGAAGTAGCCACAGTATATCAGGAGAATCCAACGGAAGTAGTTCACCCCAGGGTACAGGTGTCAACAGAGTTGTCACCACAGCAGCAGGAGGAAGTAAGACAACTGATTCTCCACAATACAGATGTATTCACTGAATATCCCGGTCGAACAAACTTAATATACCACGACATTGTCACTAAACCTGGGGTGGTTATCAGAAATAGACCATATCGTATTCCTGAGGCCCGGAGGGAGGAAGTAAAATTAGAAGTAAAGAAAATGCTTGACTTAGGAATCATCGAAGAGTCCAACAGTGAATGGTGTAGTCCCATCGTCTTGGTCCCCAAACCCGATGGGACAATTCGTTTCTGCAGCGATTTCCTGAAGTTGAACGAAGTCTCCCAATTGGATGCTTATCCCATCCCCCGAGTAGATGAGCTAATAGACCGGCTAGGGCCAGCAAGATTTATGTCCACCTTAGACCTGACTAAAGGATATTGGCAAGTACCCCTAACAAGGTCAGCAAGAGAGAAGACTGCGTTTTGTACCCCTGGCGGCCTGTTCCAATATAAAGTCTTGCCTTTTGGTCTTCATGGAGCCCCAGGCCACATTTCAGCGGCTTATGGACAAACTACTTAGGCCCCATTCTGAGTATGCGACGGCCTATTTGGACGACATAGTGATACATACCCCAAGTTGGGATTCCCACCTGAACACAGTAGAGAAGGTCTTGGAGACCCTGAGGAGAGCGGGCCTCACCGCAAACCCCACAAAGTGTGCACTTGGGCTGACAGAGATAAAATATCTCGGATACACGGTTTGTTAGAGGACTGATTAAACCTTAACTTAACAAAGTGGACGCAATACAGGGATGGCCAAGACCATTAAGAAAGAGGCTGGTGCGGGCATTTTTAGGAATAGTCGGATACTATCGAAGATTTATACGCGGATTCGCCCCCATCGCAGCTCCCTTAACGGACCTAACCCGACAGAGGGCCCCGGATACGGTACAGTGGAACCCAGAAGCAGAAAGGGCGTTTGAAGACCTGAAAGTGGCCTTATGTCATGAGCCCATACTAATGGCTCCCGACTTCCGGTGCCCCTTCATATTACAGACGGATGCCTCCGCAGTTGGGTTAGGAGCAGTGTTGTCGCAGGAAAAAGAGGGGGAGGAACATCCGGTGCTGTACCTCAGCAGGAAGCTGTTGCCTAGGGAACAACGGTATTCGGTGGTGGAGCGTGAATGCCTGGCCATAAAGTGGGCTACCGAGGCCTTGAAATATTACCTCCTGGGGAGAACTTTTAAACATGTCACGGACCATACCCCGTTGCGGTGGATGCATCAGAACAGGGAGCGGAATGGTAGGGTGACCAGGTGGTTTCTTTCCCTTCAACAGTACCGATTTAGGATAGAACATCGGGCAGGGAAGAAACACGACAATGCAGATGTGCTGTCCAGGGTCCACTGCCTCTCGGCTCAGGTAGCTCAACTACGTGGTGTTGAGCTGAGGGGGAGGATATGTAATAAAGTGCAGCAGGAATCCCTGATAACCTGCAACACAGTACATCAGGGAAGATATATAAGCCGCAGATGGAGCAAAGCCATATACCCTGGACTGACATAGAAAAGGTTAATCCAAAATCTTCAGCCTAATTAAGCCAACACCTGACCCTGCTCATGAGCAGTTAAAAAGGCTGCTTAGTGAAGTTTGCAGTCTCTGCCTAGCAGTCTGAAGAGGAGGGTGTCACTGAGAGACTTTCCTAAAGGAGAGAGAGGCCCACTTCTGTTCAGGAGAAATCAAGCTGAGTAAGGAGCCATACAAAAGCCCCCCATTCCTGATAAACCGGATACAACTTAGAGGATAAAAGATTGGTGCCAAATACATATTATTTTCATCATACCCAGAAAAAGGATTACAAATGCCCCAGTGAGAAGAGAGTATTAAGAAAGAGTAATCATCCCTCATCACAAGAGGGTGACAAGGGTCCCTGGGGTGAAGCATAAGGGAGAGAAGGGTGGGCCCTATGCTTCACCCGCTATTGAAAGAGAGAGAAGAGGAAAAAGGTCCTCAAGAGATCCAAGAAAGAAGCAGAGAGCTTACACTGTGGACTGTATAATTTAACCTGCAGGCCAAGAAGCGGACTCAGGGCGAGTCAGGGTGTTCCAGGTTATAGTAAGCCCGTTTATGTAGAATTGTATTTCGTTGCTGAGGATAAGCACTATTTTTTCTTTCTGTTTGTACTGACAAAATAAAACAGCAGTAAAACAAAGCTTCTGACAAACCTGCTGTGTTTTCCTTCATAAATAAGTTAAAGAGCAAGGAGAACAGGACGCACCCCCCCCCCCCCCCCCCCCGTCAGAAGGGGGCGCTCTGTTACAATGTGTATATATATATATATATATATATAAATCTTCTTGTCAAACACCCCCAGGCCCGCTCAGCAGCACCATTCACCCCTCCTTTCACCCAGCAGCAATATTCACCCCCCACAGTCCCCCTCAGCCGCACCATTTACCCCTCCAATCCCCTCAGCAGCAATATTCACCCCCCAGGCCCCATCAGAAGCACCATTCACCCCTCCAACCCCCTCAGCAGCAATATTCACCCCCTAGCCCCCCTCAGCAGCATGATTCACCCACCAGCTGCACCGTTCACCCCAACAGCTCCCAATACCCCCAGGCCATAACTCAGCAGCACTGTTCACCCCTCCAACACCTTCAGCAGCAATATTCACCCCCCAGTTTCCCTCAGCAGCACCATTTACCCCCAACACCCCCAGGCCCCCTCAGCAGCACCATTCAACCCCAACACCCCAGCAACAATGTTCACCCCCCAGGCCCCTTTAGAAGCCATTTTCATCCCCCCCCCCCAGGGCCTCCTCAGCAGAATCATTTACTCCCCCCAAAGACCCAGGGCTCCCTTGTCGCACTGTTCATTCCCCCAAGCCCCTCAGCAACCATATTCGCCCCCTCAGCAGACATATGCACCCCTAGGCCCCCCCCAAAAAAAACAGGCCCCCCACAGGAGCATTATTCAACCACTTAAAACCCCCAGTGCCCCTTATCATACTATTCACCCCCTCAAGCTCCCTGCACTTCATTTAGCCCCCCCCCCTCTTACTTGCGAGTTGCTGTATCTGTTCCAGATCCCATTGCTCAGAGGTTGGGTATCCTTCCCCTGCCGGAGCTTCATACTGCAGGGTCACGTGACATCATTAGAGATACATTGTATTCATAGTCCAAAGAAATATATGATCAGACCTGGGCATTCACAGCCCGCACACCCCATTCGGGCCGTATAATGCTCAGGTCTGCTCTAAGTGATCCATCAGAAACTGTACAAATAAAGGCTACTGTATGTGTGTGTGTGAGGCACCATGCACCTCCAATTATTCACTGGGGAATAAGATTCAAAGACAGCCTTCACCACTTTTCTAAGCATCACAACCAACTTGATAGAGTCCAACACTCCAGTGCACAGTCTATTGGCTGCAACAGCTACACACCCCTGTTCACTACTGATGCAGGACACTAGAGAATGGCTAAAGGGAATATCAGAAGCTCATAAAGCCATCATTTAAAAAACTAAGTACATTTTTACTTCATTTTCACTTTTTGGTCTGTATCTTATGTGTACCTTGGATGATTTCAGTGGCCCTTTAAGTTGCATTAGCCACTTGTTGAGATATACTTTAGTTTATTTCTGCATAAAGTGGAATTAAGCTATCTATACTGTCTATACTGTCATATCTAGTGATACAATCTTCTAATTGAAGCAATAAAGGATATGTTTTTACAGGAATTATCATAATGTTTGGCCAGGGAGTATAGTAATAGGGTCCTGCTTTTTCTTTCATTTCATGCACATGGTTTCATTGCACCTTACTGATGTTTTGCTTTATTATAACACAGTAATATGTTTAGTACTGGTAGGCTTCTTTTTTTTTCCTTTTTGTATTTTAGTGTATACCAGATGGTAGAGAAACAGTTGATTAATGTAAATGCAGAATTTAAATATACAATATGGTATGTAGATGAGGGATTCAAAAATACTTTAGTACTCCATAACTTCATAACTCCATAACTCTGTGGTGTAGATAACAGAATACTTGTAAGCACAGACTTGATGTGAATTATTTTATGTGCTTTCAAGATCCAATTATTGCTTAGTTATTATTGTTTCAATGCAAATGCAGGTAGCTATTCCATGGTTCCCATAGTTAAAAATCATACATATGCAATTTCTATGTTTTTCAATTCCCATGCCATAAACATAGCAAATTTGAAAAACTATTTTTTCTAAATATATTAATTGATAACCCTATGCCAATTAAACACAATCAATCCATAAAGTACTGAAGAGTAGTCCTAAAATAAGTCTTATTAACAAATATAAAAAATAAATTAACATTAGCCTTAAATGAAATAACTGTGATGCTTTAAGAAGATGATTAATCAGACAGAATATGATTTCCAAATGGCGTAGGGTAGGTGATGGTCTTCTCATTTTAAGTAATCTCAAGTAATTCAAGGTCACTAGAAAGTAAAAACATAACATAAAATATTAACTGATGGAAAAAAGTGTATGCTTACTTTTAGATTTTGTTCTCTTTCATAATTAACTTTTCTAGAAATGTTCTTTAAAACATCTTCAGTGCACACAAGAGTGTTCTTACTAGTCTTTAAATATATTACACAACTATAAGGAAACTAAGACCCCATTTATCAGTCATACGAATGAGAAGTTGTAACATTCCGTAGTACATATTGGTCCGCAGGTAGAAGCCAGCGCAAACATTGCCATGTGACAGCACTATTTTGCATTGTACATAAATTGTATGTTGTGATCAATAAAGAATTGTTGCTATACAAGGATACACACTGTGGGCTATATTCTTTGCCATGAAGCAGTTATACTTAATTTCCTTTTAAAGGTTTTTATTATATTGATTTTCCAAGAACTCTTATCTGTTTAGTTAGATGGGGTGGTTGCAAACCCTTTGAGATTCAGCTGTTGAGTTTGATACAACTATTCAAATCTTTAAATGCATTTTATGTTCTTATGAGGTGATTAAAATGATGAGCATTTGCACATGGCATAAATAAACAATTGTATATATATTTTTTTCAGATAAACTAGATTGATTTCCATAAATGGGTTGATGTTAAAACATAAAAACTAAGGCAAATTTGGTTATCAAAAAAAAAAAATTTGACACATCAAAATATAGCAAAATAACATGCATATAAAAAATTATATAAAACACTAAAATATTTTTACATTTGTTTATCATCAGATACTTGAAACCCTGGGGGAGTATTAATCAGCAGATATAAAAACATGCATAAATAAGTGGATATTTCCTATGTTTTCTATAGGATATATTCATTAAACAGAATTAAAGTAAATTGATAAATAACTTTCATTCAAAACATAGGAAGTGGAAGTATTTTACATTTAACTCTACTTTTATTCCAGCTCCTCTCACATTGTAAATCATTAAACTCTAACAAAAGTAGTCAACCCATCAGCCTACATCTTAGGAATCCCACATGACTGGCCAACTTGTGGCCTGGTGTCTTGCTCCCAGAATTCAATGGGGAGTGAGCTGCTTCTGATGTCACTACTAGTACCCCATAGTGCTTTGTGGCCAGGGACATATCCACACTTGTCATAGGTATGTTTTTATTTGTATCTGTCTATTTTGAATATAATGTTTTGGGAGAAGAGTACCCAATCTTCCATCGCCTTACCCCCTCGTCATCTGTGTTTTAATATAGGCTTATAATTTACTAAATACCCTAGGTTATGTTTTTCAAATCATCTTAAGTTTTTAAAAAGCATATATCTGTGAAATAATTTTTTATAGTAATTTCACAAAAGCATTGCAAAAATACATGAATTGGCAAAACAGTTATGTCTGGAAATTACACATTTTCAGCAGAACAGATATTTATGACCTGCCGCTGACACATTGAAAATGCAATCTTGCAAATACTAATCTAATTTCTAGGAATTTTCCATTAAGAAGGTCAAAAACAACAGATGTTGGAAAGATGCTTATTTTCCATTCAAGTACACTTTATGGTTATTTATTTAAACTAAATCCATTCTAAGAACAATGTTTGTCATCACTTGAGTCAGGTTTGCTGTGGCTGCAAAATAGAGGATCAAATGTAACATAAAGTATAGAGCATTAAGAAATTATTCATGCACCATTAGGTTTAAGTGTGCAAAGATAATTAAAAAGAGGTCAGCACTTTTGATAATACATGCACATCTACACCATATGTTCACATATACACTGCATATTTTAAGCTTTATACATGCAGACAATGTTCTACAATCTCAGTCAAAGCAATTTGTAATGATGGATCATTCTGACAATCACTTGGTTTTGGCAAAGTCAGTTTTAAAATACTAGTACCAGTGACATTGCCATTAAGGGCCTAAAGTTCTCTGTTAAGAGCCTAAAGTCATTGTGTAAGGCTACACTTGGGACTGCATGCAATCAGTCTCAGTGTAAAACCAACGTGAAATACTATTTTTTGAGGCCACTTTATGGATTCTTGCTACCAGTTTGGGAAGACTGTTTTTTGGACTGCAGACTGCAGAGAGCACAAATACTGCAGAGCGAGAAAACTGCAGACAGAGGAAATATTGGAGCTGAGATCCATTGCAGGCTCTGTATAGGCCTCTATGAAAGCGTATGGAGAGGAAATGTTGAGAAAGCGGTTTTGCTACATGAATTGCTGCATCTGAGGTTGGAGTGAAGTTGAAGTTTGCAAAGAAAAAAGGCACCATTTTTAAATGACATTTTAAATGACATTTTAAATTTGATTTCAGGTAGAAGTCTGTTGAGAATACAGAAAAGTGCCAGAAAGTGTTTTAAGGGTTCCTTAGAGAGAAGGGCAGTCCAGTGCCCCATCTATCGGCTTGAAAAGTAATACTGCGGTCTGAAGAAATAAAGAGCTGAAAAATAAGATATTGCTCAAAATGAACTATGTAAAGGAGAGTGTACTGCCTAAAGAGTGCCAAGAAGCAACTTCATGGCTAGCTAGGGTGTTAGTTAGTGTTTGTTAGATTGCTTATAAAGATTTTTATTTTAAATTTCTTGAGAAAGCCATATTCTTAATGTTTTGAAACTTTATATAAAAAAATATAAAAAGCATACTTGAACTCTCTGCTGTTTATATATATACATTACTGGTGAAAGGGGTCATCAAAGACCACTCTACCACAATGAGATATCACAAGGGAAAAAGATAAGAAGTACATGGGGTTTGTAGGCAATATAATGGGTGAAAGGCAGCATGAACCCTTAGTTCTCTGTAAAACATAAAACTAAATTTCAGTCAAAACAGTGCGCACCATCAAAACTGCATTTTCCACTTTGCCAATGATTTGGGCCTCTCGTTGTCCATTATTAGCTTCTCTCATGCTCGCCTACAGGACCTTTCAGTCTTCACAATTCTTTACATTTTGCTATGTTGCCTCATTATTCTTTCCATAATCTTCAGAAACTCTGAATACTAATAGAAATATCAAACATGGTTATCTACTCTGGTCTTCCCCCAGCTCTTTCTCCATCACACTATCATGATCATTTATTAGGCTCTCTACCACCTCAATTAACTCTTAGATTGTAAGTTCTCACAATAGAAGAATCTTACTTTCCACTTCTACCAATATTTATGTACAATTATATCTCTCATCTTGTAGACACTATCTTTAAATGTTTGTATGTAATTATTGTACCCAAGCATTATGGAATCTGCAGGCACTCTACAAACAAAATATAATACTCAAATGATAAAACCATGGGAATAAGCGACATTTAAAAGTGTTATTTAATATCCTCACTTCATGTGTACCATAATATATAATATTAATATAATTACTTCAGTACGTCATGTTTTCTTCCATTTGATAAATATACTCCAATGGATTTGATGTCAGAAGTAAGATTGTGGTTTGTCTAAAAACTTATATAGATTTTAAATATTTTAAATTAAATTAATTTTGGAAACTACTGGTCTGCAAGATAACACATAAAACTAAATATGCAATCAGAATAATTCAGTGGAAATGAGAAAAGGTAAAGATGGCAAAAATATTTATTCTGATATTCAACAAAGTACTGGTCTCAAAAAAGGTAATGCTATTGCAAGAGGTTATGCTTTGAAGTACTCAAACTCATTATCAGAATCAAATCTTTCTTTAATAATATATTAAGATTTTTCGGAAGAAGTTTAATTTCCTCTAGGAAATTGAGTATATTCATTCAGTTTGCAGACTGATTCATTTTACGTTTTTAATAAATGTATTTGCCTATAATCAATCAATCTACAGTATCTCACAACAGTGAGTACATCCCTCACATTTTTGTACATAATTTATTATATCTTTTCATGTGACAACACTGAAGAAATGACACTCTGCTACAATGTAAAGTAGTGTGTCCAGCCTGTATAACAGTGTAACTTTCCTGTCCCCTCAAAATATCTAAACACACTGCCATTAATGTCTGAAACCATTGGCAACAAAAGTGAGTACACCCCTAAATGGAAATGTCCAAATTGGGCCCAAGTAGCCATTTTCCCTCCCCGGTGTCAGGTGACTCATTAGTGTTACAAGGTCTCAGGTGTGAATGAGGAGGTTATTAAATTTAGTGTTAGCTCTCATACACTCTCTCATACTGGTCACTTGAACTTCACCATGGCACATCATCATGGCAAAGAACTGTCTGTGGATCTGAAAAAAATAATTGATGCTCTACATAAAGATGGATTGGCTATAAGAAGATTGCCAAGACCCTGAAACTGAGCTGCAGCACGGTGGGCAAGGTCATACATCGGTTTCACAGGACAGGTTCCAGTCAGAAAACGTAGTGCCATGGTTGACCAAAGAAGATGAGTGCACATACTCAGCATCATTGTCACATTCTGCTTCTTCAAGGGGGCTTGATATGAACCTAGTTTAAACCTAACTCAGTAGATGTAGTTCTTGTTCCCTGTGGCACAAAAGATGGCTTCTGAAGAGGGCAAGGCCCAAAGGAAGAGGCAAAGAATACAGGATACAATCAGTCAGGATACAAAACACAGAAAATAGTCTCACACCTTGAATAAGTGAAACCAGAACCTAACCTTTAATGAATTATGGAATCAACATATTTATACTCTCCCATACCACAGCCTTGTGTACATTTGTGTACTGTATGTGTCTGATGTCACACATCTGCCCTGTAGCCTTGGTAATTATACAAAAACCTGTGAGATCAAATTCGCCAGTCATCTATAGCTGACTAGTGAAAGAGCCTTGATGTTAATCTCAAGTGTTTTCTTTGGACTACTTGAAGTACATGCATCTGTATTGGCTGCTGTTTATCAAGGGTGAGGGTGCAATGATCTGCAGCTAACCTCTGTGCAGAGCATTGTTACTTTATCCTCATGTATTCTCCTGTTCTATATACATTTTCCCTCAATAACATATAATAACTAGTATACATATTAACCATGTACAGGCAACAGGCAACATATAACACACACAATAATACATAATCACAATGTAACAATGTCATGCTCCCTTGGCCATATCCATAATTACTGGCAATATTAGTCCTTAAATAATGAAATCATGACAGTCATATCCAGAGGTTGTCTTTGAGAAATAGACGTATGAGTGCTGCCAGCATTGCTGCAGAGGTTGAATTGGTGGGGTGGGGGTCAGCTTGTCAGTGCTCAGACCATACGCTGTGTACTGCATCAAATTGGTCTGCATGGCTGTCGTCCCAGAAGGAAGCCTCTTCTAAAGATGATGCACAAGAAAGCCTGCAAACAGTTTGCTCAAGACAAGCAGACTAAGGACATGGATTACTGGGACCATGTCCTGTGGTCCGATGAAACTAAGATAAACTTATTTGGTTCATATGGTGTCAAGTGTGTGAGGCAGCAACCAAGTAAGGAGTACAAAGTCAAGTGTGTCTTGCCTACAGTCAAGCATCGTGGTGGGAGTGTCATGGTCTGGGCCTGTATGAGTGCAGTTGGCACTGGGGAGCTACAGTTCATTGAGGGAACCATGAATGCCAACATGTACTGTGACATACTGAAGCAGAGTATGATCCCCTCCCTTTGGAGACTGGGCTGCAGGGCAGTATTCCAACATGATAAACACACCTCCAAGACAACCACTGCCTTGCTAAAGAAACTGAAGGTAAAGGTGATGGACTGGCCAAGCATGTCTCCAGACCAAAACCATATTGAGCATCTGTGGGACATCCTCAAATGGAAGGTGGGGGAGTGCAAGGTCTCTAACATCCACCAGCTTTGTGATGTCATCATGGAGGATTGTAAGAGGACTCCAGTGGCAACCTGTGAAGCTCTGGTGAACTCCATGTCCATTAGGGTTAAGGCAGTGCTGGCAAATAATGGTTGCCACACAAAAAATTGACACTTTGGGCCCAATTTGGACATTTCCACTTGGGGTGTACTCACTTTTGTTGCCATCGATTTAGACATTAATGGCTGTGTGTTGAGTTATTTTGAGGGGACAGCAAATTTACACTTACTACTTTACATTGTAGCAGAGTGTAATTTCTTCAGTGTTGTCACATGAAAAGATATAATAAAATATTATGTATCTATTTTGTAGAGAAGAACTGCTTTATTGAAAGGGTAATGGTTGCATGGAATATCACTGTAACAAGAAGCCGTTCAGTGGTTAAAAAAGCAGTACACTTTTTTTTTTAACTGCTCCTTAAATTGTCGTACATTTTTAAATGCTTCAGGGGTCCGCATCGGATCATGGGGGTTTGATTTAGGAGCAGTGGGGAGAATATGTAAGGGCTTTGAAAGCCTTTGTGACAACTCCTTGCTCCAAGTAACCTGTAGTTGGCTTTTAGGCATTTACGGGTTTGATGGAATGGTTAGGGAGGGGGAATCGGAGCAATTGAATGGTGATTTGCGATTTGAGTCTTGCTGCCTTGAAAGATCAAAGGCTTTGAGGGAAGTAATTAGCGATTTGACAAATTGCAATGGGTCAGTAAGGATTGCGGGTCGGAGCAATTAACTCAATCAAAGGCCGAAACGGAAGGAAATTGAATAGCAAAGTAACTTGTTAACCCTACTTGCATCGTGACTTAATCCCCCCATCACTTACTTAATTGTATAATTTATATAATAAAAAAATAAAAAAAAAGTTTTATCATGTTCAATATTCAGGTTTTTTATTAGCTGCTGCTGTCACTTTAAATTCCAAAACCCTCTGTACTGCAGGTAAACACACTGACTTATCACATCTAGCCTCCTGCTGGTGACTTGCCTAGTAATATAGATGAGGGATACATATGAGAATGAACAACACCCAGCTCACAGTGCATGCAGATAGAGGGAGCTGCGTGTAAAGCTCCAGTTTTCTCAATACTCTGGTGGTCTTATTGATTCTGACTACCCTGTTCCACACACCAAGCTTGTGACCTGTCTGTCACCACCCCGGCCTATACCAAACAGAAGTAGCTGCAGAGCTTAGGTGAGTCCATATCTCTCACTGTGTCTTGCTGTTGTTGTCCTGTCCTTCAGTCATGTCTGACTCTCAGTGACCACATGGATGCAGCACACAAGGTATATCTGTCTGTGTTTCTAATTGTGATTATCCATATGGTTTTCATGGCAGAGATACTGGAGTGAGTTGCCAGTTCATACTCCAGAGGACTGCATTTTGTCTGACCTCTCTAAAATGACCCTTCATGATATAGCTCACAACTTCATTGAGGTAACAAGCCCCTTTAGCATAACAAGGTTGTGATCCAGAAGGCCTCCTGTGTCTTAGTCTCTCTCTATGTCCATATGTATTTATAAGGAGAGGCAGCGGCGGAGCTACCACCGGTGCACCCGGCGCCTTGCACCAAGGCCCCTGGCCTCTGGAGGGCCCCTGCAGACCTCATGTGGACCCCTGTGACCCCTGTGTGTCCTCTGTAGACCCTTTGCCCCCTGTGGTGCTGTTGCACCCCTTATGGCACTAGCAGACCTCCCTGGCCTCTTGTAACCCTGAAAGCCCTGTGGTCCCCATGAATCTTCTGTGCCCCCCTGCGGTTTCTTTGTGGTCCCTGTGGCCCCCATGGCCCTACGGACCTCCCGTGGGTCCCCTGTGTCCCCCAACAGGCCCAAGGGGCCCCTTGAATGCCCTGTAATAGTTCCAAATTGTCGGTCACGCAATGTTAAATTTTGCACCCTTGCGCATGAGCAGCAGAGCCGCCCATTGCCAGGCCCATAAGTCCCAAAAGGTACAGGGGACCTCGGGGCCCCTTGATCCCGAGGCCCATAAGACCTCTAAGTCCCAACCCACTCTAGAGATGCTCAGCACCCCCCCCCCCGATCCCCTAAGCCTTTGCGCATTAGCAATGAGAGGCTAAGCCGCTCATTGCTGGGGCCCCGCAAGAACCATAAGGCCCATAAGGCCCATCCCCCTCTGGACCCCTCAGCCTTCCCCCTCTGGACCACTGTAGGCTTACCGGTATATCCTCTTTAGTTACTTTGTCTGCCTGCGCATCCTTCTGCACATGCAGGGAAGCCTGTGTGGTAACGTCACCACTCGGACTTCCCTGTCTTTGCAAAAGGACACGCAGGCTCAGGGAGACCGAAGACTAGAAGAGGATATACCAGTAAGACTGAGAAGATCCGGACGGGGAGAAAACTGAGGGGATCCGGTGGGGGTGGGGTGGGTAGAGGGGCCTGAGGGGTTCCGGATTGGTGGGGAGGGTGGGCTGAGGGCATGCAAGATGTTCCTTCCTATGTGTTGTTTAGTCTCTGTTTTTTTAATCCATTTGCTCATTAAACAAATAATTTATTTATGCAGTTTTACTCTCTCAGTATATTTGCTGCTATCATAGTATCTGCTTCTATCATTATTGGCTCAGTCATAAAATAACTGATCTACGCTCAGAGTGATAGATAGAGAGGTATGGTAGTTGGGGTTGGGGGTTAATAAGGGAGAAAGGAGAGAGGTTGCAGGAGAGATGAATTGAGAGGGAGAGAGGGATAGCAGAAGAGGCATAGCATCTATCTCTAACTTTCTATCTCCCTCTCTCTCTATCCTTTCCCCCCTCTCTCTCTCTCTCTCTCTCTCTCTCTCTATCTCCCCCCTCTCTCTCTCTATCCCTTTCTCTCTCACTATCCCTCTCCTTAACTCTCTATCCACCTCCCTCACTACACCCCCTGTCTATCTCTATCCCTGTCTTTCTCTATTGGATCACTTTTGTGGGTGGAGACTGTGTCACTAGGCAAGGTCTATACATGTTGTGGTAACATGTTGTGAAGGGGAGGGGTTTATACTGTTGGGTGGAGTCAATGTAAGGGGAGTGGCTAGGTGTCTATTTTCCGACATACCACGTTGGAAAGTCATCAGCCGCCACTGTGTATCCCCCCATAATTATTCTGGCTCCTACAGCCCTGTATAAGCCTTTACTGAAACCAGTAACTAGAACTTCCTAATGATACAAAAAATGTTTTTAGCCATGCACAATGTTGTGCAAAGTGTAAGGAATGGAAAAACTGCCTGCAATCACTGTTAGCACACAACAGATACATGTTAAATAACCATGGCTTTGTTCACTATTTTGGTACACCAGATTATATGTAACATTATAGAAGACTCTCATTCTAAAATGCACTTTTCAGACCTGCCAGTGTTTTTTAAAACAATCCAGCTACATATATTTTAAGCCCCATTTCCCCTCAGTTGAATGGTAGTACTGGGGAAAATTATTGTTTGTGAGGTCAAACAGGTTATCTAGGCATAATAAAAAATATTAAATGTTTTAGACTTTATAAAAATGTGGAAATATTTACTTTCAATAGATGAATTAACAATTTTTTGTTGTCTGCTACAGAAAGATGTTCAACAAGTTGTGCTGCTTCCTTTCTTATGATTTTCTGATTTTCTTATTTCACTATTTGTTACACAGAAATTCATTATCTGAATGGAAACTTTCTTTAGTAATATATTAGGAATTTTCTTAGGCAGTTTAATTTCCTCTAGGAAATTAAGTACATTCAAAATAAGTTTTTAATACATTTATTTGCCTGTAATTCTATCTATCTATCTATCTATCTATCTATCTATCTATCTATCTATCTACCTATCTATCTATCTATCTATCTACAGTGGATATAAAAAATTTACACACCCCTGTTAAAATGTCAGGTTTCTGTGCTGTAAAAAAATTAGACAAAGATAAATCATTTCAGAACTTTGTCCACCTTTAATGTGACCTATAAACTGTTCAACTCAATTGAAAAACAAACTGAAATCTTTTAGGTGGAGGGAAGAAGAAAAAAAAGAAAAATAATGTGGTTGCATAAGTCTGCACACCCTCTTATAACTGGGGATGTAGCTGTGTTCAGAATTAAGCAATCACATTCCAAATCGTGTTAAATAGGAGTCAGCATACACCTGCCATAATTTAAAGTGCCTCTGATTAACCCCAAATAAAGTTCAGCTGCTGTTCTTAGTCGCATCCCACAGCAAAAGCCATGGTCCACAGAGAGCTTCCAAAGCATCAGAGGGATCTCATTGTTAACATGTATCAGTCAGGAGAAGGGTACAAAAGAATTTCCAAGGCATTTGATATACCATGGAACACAGTGAAGACAGTCATCATCAAGTGGAGAAAATATGGCACAACAGTGACATTACCAAGAACTGGAGCTCCCTCCAAAATTGAGGAAAAGACAAGAAGAAAACTGGTCTGTGAGGCTACCAGGAGGCCTACAGCAACATTAAAGGAGCTGCAGGAATATCTGGCAAGTACTGGCTGTGTGGTACATGTGACAACAATCTCCCGTATTCTTCATATGTCTGGGCTATGGAGTAGAATTTCAAGACCAAAGCCTTTTGTTATGAAGAAAAACATCCAAGCCAGGCTACATTTTGCAAAAACACATCTGAAGTCTCCCAAAATCATGTGGGAAAAGGTGTTATGGTCTGATGAAACCAAGGTTGAACTTTTTGGCCATAATTCCAAAAGATATGTTTGGCGAAAAAACAATACTGCACATCTTCGAACTGGGTCCTTAGTTAAGATAGAGGGAATTATGAACAGTTCCAAATACCAGTCAATATTGGCACAAAACCTTCAGGCTTTTGCTAGAAAGCTGAAGATGAAGAGGAACTTCATCTTTCAGCATGACAACGACCCAAAAGGAATGGCTTCACTAGAAGAAGATTACAATTTTGCAAAGGGTCAGCCAGAGCCCAGACCTGAATCAGATTGAAAATCTGTGGGGTGATCTGAAGAGGGCTGTGCACAGGTGATGTCCTCGCAATCTGACAGATTTGGAGTGTTTTTGCAAAGAAAAGTGGGCAAATCTTGCAAAGTCAAAATGTGCCATGCTGATAGACTCATACCCAAAAAGACTGAGTGCTGTAATAAAATCAAAAGGTGCTTCAACAAAGTATTAGTTTAAGGGTGTGCATACTTATGCAACCATATTATTTTATTTTTATATTTTTTCTTCCCTCTACCTAAAAGATTTCAGTTTGTTTTTCAATTGAGTTGTACAGTTTATAGGTCACATTAAAGGTGGAAAAAGTTCTGAAATTATTTATCTTTGTCTCATTTTTTTACAGCACAGAAACCTGACATTTTAACAGGGGTGTGTAGACTTTGTACATCCACAGTATATATCTGTATATCTATCTATTACATATACAAAGTTAGAGCCAAGGAATTTCAGAGAGCAGAAGTAAAAATCCTTTTTCAATTTTACTAATTTGTTTCCATGCCTGGCACATCATCTGTGTCATTAATCATAAAAAAACATATAATCTTGGACAGGTATCATTCCAATGAGTAATTACATTGTTTTCAGGTATAAATACATAGCCATCAATCACCTGGTGTGTCAATATTTGTTTTCCAAATTTGGATGCATTATCTTCTTATATTAAACTAAAGTCCAAATACAGCTATACCTCATTTAACGCTGTAGATGGTTCCAGGCAATAGGAGTGCTAAGCGAAACAGCTCTAAATGGGGCAGTTTAACATAGGGAAGATAGGGATAGGGGAACTCATGAAAAAATACCAATTTCATTTGAAATGTAAACTTTTTGAGTTTCATATAAACTTCAAAGAAACAGCAAATATAACATTAACACAAACTGAACATTAGCAGAAATATAAACTTTACATTATTGATGTTGAAGCTTCTGCGCCATCCTAGATTCTATTTTCTTATAGCGAATCAGAGCGTTCAAAGGGGTCTGGCAAGCAAAATCAGCGTTATAGTGGGTCAATACTATAGAAAAGCAGAGCGTTAAAAGGATCTGGCAGGCAAACACAGCACTATAGCAGGGTCTATCATTAAAAGGGGTCTGGCAGGAAAACCGCTCTATAGTGAATCAGCTCTAAACAGGGGGTAGCTTTAAGCGGGGTATACCTGTACTACATAATATGTCACAAAATTAGAATGTGTGATAACATTATTTGTTTTTCTTATATTGGAAACATTTGAAAATCATTATCACACAGTGGTGAAATGTTGTCTTAGGTTTCATTTGTAATGAAGTGTCACATTGATGTGTTAAAGCTTTCACATGATTTTACTTTATATAGACATATTAATGCAGTAAGTGCTGTAAATGTGCTGCATATGCCATTTAAAAGTTATCATTAACATTGTTTTTAATGGTAACACAAAGAGTATCAAAAGTAAATGCTCTTAATTTGCACTGGATCCATTAAAAATAGTAATTTATTTAAGTCCAATAAAAACAACTGGTGCAATGATGTAATGAATAGTAGAGAGTGTTTCACAAGCACAAATCTATCTGGCAGTTGGATTTCTGGGCTGTTTTATTTTCTAAAACTGCTTCTGTTATATTTCAGCAACATGGCTTGGAGGATCGTGAGTTAAGAATGACCAGTTTTCAATTGGTTCTGGAGGACTCCTGTGCAGATTCCAGCATTAACCCCACATTAACCATCGCAGTGGGGTTCCCGATCACACGCAATCGGGGACCCCCGCTGCAATGAAATTTCAAAATTCCTGAGTTATGGGTCCTTAAAGGACCGTAAAGGTCCTTAAAGGACCCGTTATAAAAAAAATATATATATATACACTATCACGCATGGGGCTCTATACAGAGCCCCATCAACCATTAATTAACCCTGTCACTCATGGGGGTAATATAGACCCCCTTAAGCCCCTTCATTAACACTGTCACTCATGGGGGTCAATATAGACCCCCTTAAGCCCCTTCATTAACAGTCACTCATGGGGGTCAATACAGACCCCCATAAGCCCTTCATTAACCCTGTCACTCATGGGGGTCAAAACAGACCCCCAGAAGCACTTCATTAACCCCCTCACTAATGGGGGTCAATATAGACCCCCATAAGCCCTTCATTAACCCTGTCACTCATGGGGGTCAATACAGACCCCCATAAGCCCTTCATTAACTGTGTCACTCATAGGGGTCAATACAGACCCCCATTAGCACTTAATTAACCCCTTCACTCATGGGGGTCAATACAGACCCCCATAAGCACTTCATTAACCCCCTCACTTATGGGGGTCAATATAGACCCCCATAAGCCCTACATTAACCCTGTCACTTATGGGTGCCAATACAGACCCTCATAAGCACTTCATTAACACCCTCACTCATGGAGGTAAATACAGACCCCTATAAGAACTTAGTTAACCCCCTCACTCATGGGGGTCAATACAGATGCCCATAAGCACTTCATTAACCCCCTCACTTATGGGGGTCAATACAGACGCCCATAAGCACTTCATTAACCCCCTCACTTATGGGGGTCAATATAGACCCCCATAAGCACTTAATTAACCCTTTCACTCATGGGGGTCAAAACAGACCCACATAAGCCATTCATTAATCCGGTCACTCATGGGGGTCAATACAGACCCCCATAAGCACTTAATTATCCCCCTCACTCATGGGGGACAATACAGACCCCTATAAGCCCTTCATTTACCCTGTCACTCATGGGGGTCAATACTGACCCCCATAAGCCCTTCATTAACCCTGTCACTCATGGGGGTCAATACAGACCCCCATAAGCACTTAATTAACACCCTCACTCATGGGGGTCAATATAGACACCCATAAGTCCTTAATTACCTCTGTCACTCATGGTGGTCAATACAGAACCCCATAAGCACTTCATTAACCCCATCACTCATGAGGGTCAATATAGACCCCCATAAGCACTTAATTAACCCTGTCACTCATTGGGGTCAATACAGACCCACATAAGCCATTCATTAATCCGGTCACTCATGGGGGTCAATACAGACCCCCAGAAGCACTTAATTAACCCCCTCACTAATGGGGGTCAATATAGACCCCCATAAGCCCTTCATTAACCCTTTCACTCATGGGGGTCAATACAGACCCCCATAAGCCCATCATTAACTGTGTCACTCATGGGGGTCAATACAGACCCTCATAAGCACTTCATTAACACCCTCACTCATGGGGGTCAATACAGACCCCTATAAGCACTTAATTAACCCCCTCACTCATGGGGGTCAATACAGACGCCCATAAGCACTTCATTAACCCCCTCACTTATGGGGGTCAAAATAGACCCCCATAAGCCATTCATTAACCCTGTCACTCATGGGGGTCAATACAGACCCCCATAAGCACTTCATTAACACCCTCACTCATGGGGGTCAATATAGACCCCCATAAACCCCTAATTAACCCTGTCACTCATGGGGGTCAATACAGACCCCCATAAGCACTTAATTAACCCCCTCACTCATTTTGTCAATATAGACCCCCATAAGTCCTTAATTACCTCTGTCACTCATGGTGGTCAATACAGACCCCCATAAGCCCTTCATTAACCCCATCACTCATGAGGGTCAATATAGACCCCCATAAGCACTTAATTAACCCTGTCACACATGGGGGTCAATACAGACCCACATAAGCCATTCATTAATCCGGTCACTCATGGGGGTCAATACAGACCCCCATAAGCACTTAATTAACCCCCTCACTTATGGGGGTCAATAAAGACCCCCATAAGCCCTTCATTAACCCTGTCACTTATGGGGGTCAATACAGACCCCCATAAGCCCTTCATTAACCCTGTCACTCATGGGGGTCAATACAGACCCCAATAAGCACTTAATTAACACCCTCACTCATGGGGGTCAATACAGACCCCATAAACCCCTAATTAACCCTGTCACTCATGGGGGTCAATACAGACCCCCATAATACATATAATTAACCCTGTCACTCATGGGGTCAATAAAGACCCACATAAGCCCATAAATAACCCTGGCACTCATGGGGGTCAATATAGACCCCCATAAACCCTTAATTAACCCCGTCACTCAGAAGGGTCAATACAGCCCCCCATAAGCACTTAATTAACCCTTTCACTCATGGGGGTCAATATAGACCCCGATAAGCCCTTAAATAAACCCCTCACTCATGGGGGTCAATACAGACCCCCATAAGCCCTTCATTAACTCTGTCACTCATGGGGGTCAATACAGACCCCCATAAGCCCTTCATTAACCCTGTCACTCATGGGGGTCATTACAGACCCCCATAAGCACTTAATTAACACCCTCACTCATGAGGGTCAATATAGACCCCCATAAGTCCTTAATTACCTCTGTCACTCATGGTGGTCAATACAGACCCCCATAAGCACTTAATTAACCCTGTCACTCATGGGGGTCAATACAGACCCACATAAGCCATTCATTAATCCGGTCACCCATGGGGGTCAATACAGACCCCCAGAAGTACTTAATTAACCCCCTCACTAATGGGGGTCAATATAGACCCCCATAAGCCCTTTATTAACCCCGTCACTCAGGAGGGTCAATACAGCCCCCCATAAGCACTTAATTAACCCTTTCACTCATGGGGGTCAATATAGACCCCGATAAGCCCTTAAATAAACCCCTCACTCATGGGGGTCAATACAGACCCCCATAAACCCCTAATTAACCCTGTCACTCATGGGGGTCCATACAGAAAAAAAAATCTACATTACATAAAATAAAAAACCTAAATCACAAAAAATAAAAAATCTATATTACAGAAAATAAAAAAATCTAAGTCACAAAAAATAAAAAAAGGAATATTACAGAAAATTTAAAAAAAAATGCAACCCCCCCACTACAGAAAAAAAAAAATGACACACCTGAAAAGGAAATACATATAATACATACAATACAAATACATACAATACAAATAAAATGAAATACAATACAATACACCCCTATCTAATATACAATACATCCTATCTATATAATATACATTACCCAATCTATCTAATATACAATAAATACTATCTATCTAATATACATCCCCCTATCTATCTAATATACATCCTATCTATCTAATATACATCCCCCAATCTATCTAAATAAATACCACATTCTAATATACAATACATGCTATGCTATCTATATAAAATACATACCCCTAGCTAACATACAATAAATGCTATCTATATATAAAATATGTATATGTCTCCAGCCTACTCCTCTTCTGCCCCGCCCTGGAACTGCGCTCTCAAAAAAATATATATATAACAGACATTCGCACTCGCAGACATCCCCAACGCTAATGAGCCTCCCAGAGACTTTTCCGGAAGAAAATAGGCAGTAGCGCCTTCTGATTGGTTGAAAACGCTGTCTATCAAATTCACCCAATCAGAAAGGGATACACCCTAAAATCCCACTCTGATTGGATAATGCAGCTGTCAATCTTTATTTAAAGCAATCACAAGGCGCAGATGCCTTCAGTCAATCACAATGGAATACACCCCCACAGGGTGATTGGCCGGATTCATCTGTGCATTCTGATTGGTTGCACTGACAATAGCCAATCACAATGGTGTACACCCCCACGTACTGATTGGCTGAATGCATTTGCGCCTTCTCATTGGCTGTTGTCAATGTCAATCAGTATTACAGCCAATGGGAAGGCACAGAAGTCTTCAGCCAATCAGGGGATGTATCCCATTGTGATTTGCTGATGGCAATAAAGCCTTCGGATTGGTTAAAATAAAGATTGACAGGTGCGTTATCCAATCAGAGTGGGATTTTGGGGTGTATCCCTTTTTTTCATTGGCTCACAATTGGCGTCTTCTCATTGGCTGAATTTGATAGACAACGTTTTCAGCCAATCAGAAGCCGCCATTGCCAATTTTATTCTGGAACACTCCGTAGGAGGCTCATTAGCGTCGGGGACATCTTCGAGTGCGGATGTCGGTTGTTTTTTTTAACATTTTTTTTAGAGCGCGGATGCTTCCAGGACCCAGCCGGGGCAGAAGAGGAGGAGGCCGGAGAAATCGCGAGGAGGTAAGTACAATGTAGATTATGTTTATTTTACTTTGTTTTATGTTTATGTATGTGTACTAATGTTATGGTTTTTTTTAACAGGGACCGCACCGGAGAAGAGGAAAAGAAGAAGGACGGGACATGCTGGAAAGGTGAGTAGAATATTTAGAATATGTACTATGTTTATTTATTTTATGTAAACGTGTTGTAGTAATTTTTTTATCTTTTTTATCCTAGGTGGCTGATCTGAAGAATCATCTGCAAAGATAAGTGGTCTTAATTAATGTATTTTAGCTTAGAATTAGGGTTGCTATATAGAGATAGCATGTATTGTATATTAGATAGATTGGGGGATGTATAATACATATATAGTATTTATTGTATATTTGATAGATAGGGGGATGTATATTAGATAGATAGGATGTATTTTAGATAAATAGTATTGTATATTAGATAGATAGGGGGATGTATATTAGATAGATAGGATGTATTGTATATTAGATAGGGGTGTATTGTATTGTATTTCATTTTATTTGTATTGTATGTATTATATGTATTTCCTTTTCAGGTGTGTAAAAAAAAAAATCTGTAGTGGGGGGTTGTAATGTATTTTTTTTATTTTTGATGACTTTGATTAGAGTGGTGGGGGGTGATTAGGGGGTAGGTAGGTAGTGTAGGTGTTATTAGGTTAGTGTAGTGGGTGTTTAGTTGATATTTAATGTTTTCTTGGGGGGGTATAGTGCATTGTAGTGTTTATACTTAGTGTCATGATGGTCCTTAAGGACCGTCATGGCACTTATGTGGTTAATGTTGGGGTTGTAACAGGCCCATAATGGTCATAATATACCCTTATGGGACTGATGGGGTTAAATAGAGGCTTATGAGGGTCTGGATAGACCCCCATAAGTGACCGGGTTAAAATGGTGTAGTGCCTACACTTTGGGTCATGAGGGTCCTGGATGACCCTCATGGCACTTATAGTGTTATTACATGTTTTCCTTACTGTGTTAGAGGGGTCTATATAGTTGAGGCACACAGTACACTCACATTGTGTGGCGAACAGCATTTCAACTCTTTCTTTTATTGACCGTCATTTTTTGACGGGCCAGTCGCTAGTATATTTAGAAAATAAAAAAACATGGCTTTTAATACTTTAACCGTTATAACTGTTTAACTGTATATAGATTGCTGTAGGCTGCCATTTTTTATTTCCTTACTTCATTTGTGACCTGGGAGGGTGAAAAACAGTCTGCCGCAAGTAAAGCTAAATTGAATATTGTAGGTAAAATTAAATCCTGGCTTTCTTTTTAAAAACATTTTGCCAGTTATCAAGTAATTTCTTCCAAAGAGCATACTATAAAGATGAGACTTCAGTTGTCTTTTAAGATGATTGGACTTAGGAAGATATATGTGAAAGGAAATAAGGAATGGAAACTACAAGAATGGGTGAGGGTGAGGTAGGATGAGAGAGGAGAAATAACTGATGATGCCAAAAGTCAATAGACATTTGGCCCGCTTCAAGGGAGTTGCGGGCTTCGAATTGAATGTGGCTCATAGTTTACATTACAAAAAAAGCTCCATCATGTTGTGTTTTTTACAACAACTCCCAATTTGGCAACATTTTTTTTTAAAAAGTGTGTCTCATTTCTACAAATAATAATACATTTATTTTCTGTTGCATACCGATGATTAGCAAATATTTTGCATATGAGGCCTGCATAAATGTATCATAGATATTATTGATGCTATTGCTATAGCTATAATAGGCCCAATTATTATGACAAAATTAATTTATTATATGTTATATCCACTTTATTTGTTAAATTAGGTGGTCACTAATTACATCCCAAAATATTGTGGGACAATGACACCCATTGACATTATTTAAATCTTAAGGAATGATACACCCCCTTTTTTAACATATTACTGGCATTTTGTCATGGATTTTATTTGATTTTCCTAATGTCCCTATTAAAACTTTATCCATCAACAGTCAAAAGGGATCAACAGAGTAATTAGAGAATGGTAAAACAGGGATGTAAAAAGTACTAAATAAAAAATGAAAAGCAGATAACAATTATGTAAATCCACTCTTCTTTAAGCTTGAGTCAGCCAAGAAGACCAATCCTACTCACAGGTTGCATAGGTTCCTTTATACCCACATCCAGGATAGCTTAACCAAAGCCTAGGAAAAGGTGCCTATTCTCCAGCCCAAGTTGCATTTTTTTGGCCAAGTTGCAGAGGCTCAGGACAAGTATTAGGGCAACGCTTTCCCTTTTAATGAAACACGTCATGCATATGTATCCCAAAAAGAGCATAAACTTTATTTTTCAGGTTGCATTTTTATATAGTTAGTGCACAAATCACCAATGGACCAATCCTTTCCTTTTTCATACCTTATGCCTCTTTGAACTACCCCACGTGGCCCAGGTATGCCTCCGATGACTCGATGCCAGCCTGTTTCCTTCCCAACTAGGTGCCAAATGGTCTACAGCCCCTGTTATCAGATTAGGGAGTGTAACTACTGGAGACAGAGTGTCTGGTGCGGGCTCTGGGTCTAACCCATGGGAAACCATAAAAGTGTGGTGGGAGAGTTTTAGATTAGGGGGACAGGGTGCTATTTGGGGAACCTATTGGATGGTGGGGTTCGTTATTGGGCTTGGAGTACCTCTTGAGTGAGGAGGAAACAGTGGAAAGGTCTGGTGAAGACAATGTGATTTTGCTTCCTAGCCAAGCTCCCCTCTTATATAGATACCTTTATTGAGTCGGAAGGGATTTGAATAAGGTAGTTGAGACAGCTGCAGGCTGTATTCACTTTTCATGGCTGACCAGGACTTCCATAGTAATTTTAAAGATTTAGGCTCCATATTAAATTGATTGAAGAGTCACAAACTATTCATAAACTCAAGTACTTCCTAATTTGTGGTTAATCACAAGACAAAGTATCAAAGGGGTATCACTTGCAGAACATGTGACACCACTTTATCTTTGTGTATTGAAACAAGTGTTTACATTGCTGTTTTGACAGCCTTGTTAACTATCCTTGATGGTTTAATCAAGTTTTGAAACTCCCAGAGAAATCATTGGAGCCTAATCTACTGCTTACTACAAGTTTGAATCTGGCCAGGACCATAGCACAGCCTTAGAACTGAGAGTGAACTGGGTACCAAGGTTGGTTACTGGAAGTGCCTACTACTGCCCTTAAAGTAGAACAGCCCCCCCCCCCGAAAATATTTTTAGTAGCCCAATGGCATAGTTCCAAAACACATCACATGCATAAAATGACTGTTCAAAAGATGACAAGACCTGGTAAAAATGGTTCATAGTACTTTTGTTAAAAACTCTTAAGGCTATTAGAATAATTAGACAGCCACAGGACCATTAGTGTCCATTGGCCATTTCAAAAAAGTCCATGAGTCCAGGGGGGGTCATGACAATTGAAAACAACAGAAAATAGTGCAAATAAAGATAAGAATGGGCAGGAGAAAGTATAGTATCTAAAATAGTTGGGAACATTTTTAACCAAATAAACTTAGAGCAACAGCATTTCTGGCTGTCCCCAAATAAAATAACACAAGGGAATCCTTAGTGCTATAAATAAAGAAATATAAAACCATGTGGATGTATGAAATCTAGCAATTTTATAATCTATTTTCTTTTGTTGATCCATTTAACCAGTATTTTTAAAGTCTTAACTTTTTTTAAATGTGTTAAACAAGAGCGCACTCACACAATCAACGATGCAGCTTTCCTGGCTTGTAGCTTTATATTGATTGTTTGGTTGTCACATCCTCTCTCTAAATCAGAACGCATTGTTGGCAAAGCAGCTTATTCAATAAAAGCTGAAAAGCAACAGCCATGAATTAATTTAACAGCTTTTCAAAAAAGGTCAATATGTTGCTATAACTTGAAAGGAATTAATAAAATAATTAAGGGATAACATGATTTCTGTAGTGGAATAAGTAAGTTACCAAGTGAAACTGATATTTATAAGCACTGTCTTTATTAATTTATAGTTTTACTGAAAACAGATCATAATCTATTTTAAATTATAACGTTTTATTTATTGATAAGCTCCTTCATTGTTGGAGTCACCTGGGTCTGGGCATGTCTAGTCTATTTTTACAACTCACAATGCATCAGGGGTTTATCAGTAATTAAATGTTGTGATCTCTCATTAACAAAACTTTTAAATCTATTGGGGGTGGAAAGGATGAATGACATCTCAAAATGTAATATTTCATTGTTTGAATACTTTAGGAAAAAGCTAATTTTTTAAATGAAATTTATTATGTATTATTGTTTTTACCTTTTAAATTATACCATAATTGGATCCTTCCATCAGACATGATTAATGTTCTAAATATTAATGTGTAGCTGGTGTCCAGATGACATTAATAAAAGGCTTGTAATTTCAAATCTCTAAAGTTTTTAGAAAATCTCTCTCTTTTGCAATATTGCTAAAATGTGCACTCTACAACAACATCATTATATTTGGTATGGTAGTCTTCATATACATACTGGAGGTTAATGCAATGTCGGTAAACTAATAGGCCCATTAAATTCAAAGCCCGCAGGCTTTGTGGTTGTTTTCAGCGGGGTTACAGAGAGCGATAAAATTAGACAAGCCGGCAACATACGTGGCAGACATCTAATCCGTAAACAATGATTCCGCACGTTGCATTTGCGGCAGTGAACATGATCAATTAGTCAAACCAGTGGTTATGGGTTCAGATGGAGCCAGTAGTAAAATAGATCGTCATCATTACATCACTAACACATGGAGGTTAGATTTCAATCACTTACATTTTGAAGTCTGATTTGCGTTTCCATAAATATTACAATAATAAATAATCAATAAATATGATATTCTAGTCCATGCGAGTTCTATTACATGTATTAAGACATTGATTGCCGGGATCGATATAACAGGGAAATTATACAGAAAATAAATTATTTTTTAATTCCAATTGTTCTACTTATTGTTCCTTTGTTTAATAATAAGGAGAGGAATATTTTGGTAGTCTAATGAAATAAATGTTGCTGAATTGTAACTGAAATACATGAGATTGAGTCAGAGTAACAAATAAAATTCTTCTGTTATGTCTAGTACAGCAAAAAATAACAGTCAAAGAAATAGCAAAAATCTTTAAAAAAAATGGAGATAAACTACAGTCTTATGGTATCTATATAGTTCTCATATATCCTTTTACTTAAGGTCTCATGTTATGCTTTTACTTATATCCTAAGTGGTTTAGGAGTGACAATGTCATTGTCTTACCCTACAGCAATTAAATAAATGTAACCAACTCTAGCACCTAGAGGCACATGGGTTTAAAGGAACACACAACTTATAATTTGTTGGCAAATTTTTTTCCCTTAATATTATATGTCTTACACGTCAGCATATAAAATAATACATTTGTTCCTACTATGTTATGACACTTTTTGGTGTCATTTAGTTGTTAAGTCATGTTCGACTCTTTGTTACCCTATAGTCCGCAGCATGCCAGGCACATCTGTAAGCCACTACCCCACTGAGCTCTATCAAGCTCATGTTCATTGCTTCAATGACCTCATCTAACCATCTCCCTTTCAGCCATGTCCTTCTTCATGTACCTTCAATCTTTCTTAGGAGGAGAATCTTCTTTAGCGAATCCTGTCTTCTCATGATATTGCCAAAATATTTGAGCTTCAGCCTCATGATCAAACCATCCAGTGAACAATTTGGCTTGATTTCCTGAAGAACTGATTTATTGGATCTTCTTGCAGACCAAGGTATTCTAAGCAGTTTTCTCCAAAATTCGAAGGCGTCAATTCTCCAGCGCTCAGACTTCTTTATGGTCCAGCGCTCACATCAATATGTTACTACTGGGAATACAATATTTTATTGCAACCGTTAAAAATAAACACCTGGTTAGTCATCTGTAAAGAATTTGCTTCGTAAACTGTGACTGTAATTTATCTAAAGATTTAGATGTGTATTGATGTTAAATCCCTTTTTAATTATGTGAGAATATCACATATATAGTTGTGAGCAGCGAGCCCGCAAGAACTGCGTCCCTCGCGAAGCGAAGCGAGGGTCCGCATTTGGGGAGGTGGAGGCTCCAACGTCGGCTGTGTTAACACACACACACACACACGAGTTTAAAAAAAAAAAAATCTCAAAGGCGCCTCACACCCGGTTACACACACACACACCGCGGCCGGGAACCTCAGTTGCTGGCATGGAGCGCAGAAGGAGCTCCATGCCAGCAACTGAGGCCCTCGCTTCCGAGGGTGGTGGTGGAGCATCCCAACGTCTCCGCAAATGCGGGTCCTCGCAAAGCACTAAGGGAATGAGGCAATGAGCGCCACAGGCGCTCATTGCTGGCGAGCCTCGCGTAGCGAGGCGAGCTGCTAAACCCACCTCGAAACCAACCTTAACGTAACAAAATCCCACACGCATGAAAAATGGCGGAACTGCGCACACCTAAAAACAGTCAAAACCCACCAAATACTCACAAAAACGACATAAAAAGCTTACCAATAGCAAGGGGGGGGGGGGCACCCAGGACCTCTGAAAGTGAAGTTACACCTCCATTGAAGTCCAAATTCCCGAGTTCAGACACACGAAAATCCCCTAAGCGAGAGAAAAAATGGGCGCCGGAAAAAATGAAAACGAGGCTCAAAGACCCAGGACCGCCCAGCCACCTACAACTTACCCAAGAAGGGATCCGAGATAAGCTCGGAAACCCGGATTAACCACAGGGGATCCGAGATAAGCTCCGAGCCTTGCATTAACCCCACATTAACCATCGCAGTGGAGGTCCCGATTGCATGCGATCGGGGACCCTCGCTGCAATCAAAATTCAAAATTCCCGCGTTACAGATCCTTAAAGGACCCGTTGTAAAAGAAAAAAATATACACTGTCACCCTGTCAATCATGGGGGTCAATACAGACCCCATAAAACCCTCATTAACCCTGTCATTCATGGGGGTCAATAGAGACCCCCATAAGCCCTTCATTTAGCCTGTCACTCATGGGGGTCAATACAGACCCCCATAAGTCCTTCATCAACCCTGTCACTCATGGGGGTCAATACAGACCCCCATAAGCCTCTATTTAACCCCATCAGTCCCATAAGGGTATATTAACACCATTATGGGCCTGTTACAACACTACATTAACCACATAAGTGCCATGATGGTCCTCAAGGACCAACATGACACTAAGTATAAACACTATACGGCACTATAACACCCCCAATAAAACATTAAAGATCAACTAAACACCCTCTACACTAACCTATTAACATCTAGACTACCTACCCCCTATTAACCCCCACCACTCTAATAACGGAAAATAAAAAAGCCTAAAGTCCCCCCAAAAAAATCGACATTACATGAAATAAAAAACCTAACTCACAAAAAAAACTACATTATACAAAATAAAAAAACCCAAGTCACAAAAAATAAAAAAAGGAACATTACAGAAAAAAAAAAACATTACAAACCCCCCCTCACTACAGAAAATAAACAAATACACACCTGAAAAGGAAATACATATAATACAAATACATATCATACAATTACAATACAATTACATACAATTACAATACAATACACCCCTATCTATTATACATCACACAATCTATCTAAATAAATAGCATAATCTAATATTCATGCTATCTATATAATAATACATTCCCAATCTATCTAAATAAATAGCACAATTTAATATACAATACATCCTATGCTATCTATATAAAACGCATACTCCTAGCTAACATACAATAAATGCTATCTATATATTAACTAATCTAAGTCTAAGCTAAAATAAAATAATTAAGACCACTTACCTTTGCAGATGTCCATTGGGATCAGCCACCTACGGAAAAAAAAATAAAAAAAATTAGTGCAACACGTTTACAGTTCTAAAATAAACATTCTATACATTCTATACATTCTAAATATTCTACTCATCTTTCCGGCATGTCCCGTCTGGCATTCTTTAAATCCTTCTCCGGCACGGCACCTGTTAAAAAAAACACAACATTAATAGACATACATCAAAATAAAATAAACATCATCTACATTCTACTTACCTCCCCGCGATGTCTCCAGCCTCCTTCCGATCCTCTTCTTCCACGCCCTGTAAAAAAATATATATATACTTACATCCGCACTCCCGGACATCCCCGACGCTAATGAGGCTCCAGGAGACTTTTCCGGAAGAAACTGATTGAAGAACTGATTGGTTGAAACGATGTCTATCAAATTCACCCAATCAGGAGGCGCCAATGTGTGAAACAATCACAAAAGGATACACCTTAAAATACCACTCTGATTGGATAATGCACCTGTCAATCTTTATTTAAACCAATCACAAGGCGCAGATGCCTTCAGCCAATCACAATAGAATACACCCTCACAGGGTGATTGGTTGGAGCCTCTATGCATTCTGATTGGTTGCACTGACAATAGCCAATCACAATTGAATACACCCTCACGTACTGATTGGTGAAGGATTTGCGCATTCTCATTGGCTATTGTTAATATCAATCAATATTACAGCCAATGGGAAGCCGCATATGTCTTCACCAATCAGTACGTGGGGGTATATTCCATTGTGATTGGCTGATGGCAATACAGCCTTAGGATTGGTTCATATAAAGATGGACAGGTGTTTTATCCATTCACCGTTGTATTTTGGGGTGTATACTTTTTTCATTGGTTCACAAATGGGGTCTTCTCATTGGCTGAATTTGATATACAGCCTTTTCAGCCAATCAGAAGCCGCCATTGCCAATTTTATTCTGGAACACTCCATAGGAAGGTCATTAGTGTTGGAGACATCGTCCAGGGCGGATGTGTGTCACTTTTTTTTTTTTTTCTTCATGCGAGGAAGCCGGAGACATCGCGGAAAGGTAAGTATAATGTAGATTGTGTTTATTTAACTTTGGTTTATGTTTACTAATGTAATGTTTTTTTTTACAGGAGTAGCGCCGGACAAGACGCAAAGATGGACGACGGAACATGGAGGACGTGACATGCTGGGACGTGACATGCTGGAACTGGACATGCTGGAAAGGGGAGAATAATATTTAGAATATTTAGAATGTTTAGAATGTTTAGGTATTTCATGTAAACGTGTTGAATTAATTTTTTGAATCTTTTTTACCGTAGGTTGCTGATCTGAAGAAACAACTCAAAGGTAAGTGGTCTTAATTATTTTATTGTAGCTTACAATTAGGGTTGCTATATATATAGATAGCATGTATTGTATATTAGATAGATAGGGGGATGTATTATTAGATAGTATTGTATATTAGATAGTGGGATGTATATTACATTATATAGTGGCATGTATATTAGATAGTGGCATGTATATTAGATAGGGGTGTATTGTATTTTATTTAATTGTATTGTATTTTATTTAATTGTATTGCATTGTATTTTATTTAATTGTATTGTATTATATGTATGTATTATATGTATTTCATTTTCAGGTGTGTCATTTAAAAAAAAAAATTGTAGTGAGGGGGGGTTGTAATGTATTTTTTTATTTTCTATAATGTTCCTTTTTTATTTTTTGTGACTTAGGTCTTTTTTTTTGTTCTGTAATGTACATTTTTTATTTTTGGTGATTTTAGTTTTTCTTATTTTATGTAATGTAGATTTCTGCTTTTTGAAGAATTTAGTTACTTGAGGCACACAGTACACTCACATTGTGTGACAAACAGCTATTCAACACTTTCTTTTATTGACCGTCATTTTTTGACGGGCAAGTCGCTAGTATTGACATAAAGACAATAATTACCTTGGCCCTCATTCTATTACCGGCCGTAAATCGGCCGTAAGGCTGCGATTCCTTGCGGGGGTTCAGTTAACTCGCGATTCTATTATACGGCCCCGCAAGGATCTCCCCTTACGGCCGGCCGCATATCTTGGAACCGGCCGTAAGCTCTGAAATATAAAAACGCAAAAATAAATTCAAGCCTGCACTGTACAGCTCTGTAAATGCTAGGGATCATATTGGGGGACATGAGGATTAAAAGTAACCCACTCTCAAGCTTGCACATCAGCCCAAACCCGAGTTCGAATTAACTGTTTATTTTCCGGCTGCGGCGTGGGTGTGTCTGAGGTGCTCCAAGCACTCTGGACTTTTTACATGGATATTTTACGTATATTAAAAATAAAATATTTTACGGATTTGAGTATAGGGTAATTATGTGCTATTTTTTCTAACACCGAATATCACTTTATAGTCTTCTCAAAGTGCAGGATGGCTTTATTTGAGCTATTTTATGTGCTTAATTGGTGCTAGTGGGACCTGTTTGCTGCAAGTAAGCTGCGGCTCGTTTTTAGCTTTGCAGACAGGGTTCCCGGTGCAATAGAATCGCAACCAGGCTTTTCTTACGGCCGATTTCCTTGCGGCCGTTTTAGATCAAAGGCTTTCCTCGGCCGCAAGAGATAGCAAGGCGCCGGCCGCAAGCCTGCCGGAGTCCCCGGCCGGAGGGGAATAGAATAGCCGTAAAGCTTGCGGCCGGTCCTTGCGGCCCCGCAGCGGCTGCGGCCGTAATAGAATGAGGCTCCTTGTGTTTATTGCTGCATTCTTTGAAGTGAATCTTTAATAGCACTTCCCAAGGTACCATTGTATCCTATATTTGGCACAGCACAATATTAAGGAGTGCTTGAAATCTCTAAATAAAATGTGAAATTTGAAAACTTTATTTGGGGCAATAAATATGGGCTACAGTGTGGGCAAAGCATATTCACCTGAAAGTGAAGATGGTAAATAAGACAGACAATTTTTTTTTCATTTTTGTGGGGATACTGGATCAATTCAGGGCATATTTTGGTAAAACTGGAAATACTGTGCATTTTGTTGGTGTGTTTCTTGAATAAATTTAAAAATTATTAAGATACATGACCTAATGGTACCTAATGAGATTACATGCATTCATTAATTAATTAATGGCTGCTTGAAAATAAACAGCGTGCAAAATGTAAAACAACCAGATTTAATTTTAATCAACATTTTATGTGTTTGTTGAAATCTAATCATTTTTAGGTTTGCTACCATGTCGTGGTGAAGGGGATTGTGTACCTCAGTGAAGCTGTGAGCTATAATATGTAGGGTCACCCAAGATGGGCAGGTCATAGCAGAGAGGTCACACAAATCACGGTCCACTGGAGAAGGATCGGGCAAACCACTTCAATATCATATGGATAAGCACAGACAGATGGTCACCAAGAGTCGGATACGGTTAAAGGACTGAACAACAAATAATTTATAATTAATAGAATTGCAGCTTATTGAGATTCGTCTTAGTAAATTTCCCCCACTGTTGACAATATCTATATTTTTAACTATTACAGCTCAAAAATAATTGCGTAAAACATTTCTTGGCACTCCATAATACACAAATTAGGCAAATGCGGAAAGTGTGGTCTAAGCGAGTTACCTCCGGTGCTCCTGGCCTCTGAGGGGCTTTTGACTGCTTCCCACAGTTCTCCTGTGGCCCAAATGGTTCCCCTATGGCCCCTGCGGGTCCCTAGTGGCTCCAGCAGCCCCCCACTGGAAACCTCAGCCCCACGGCTCCTTCTGGCCCCGCAGACCTCCAGTGGGTCCTCTGTTGCCCCCTGCAGCCCCCTGTGCCCCCTTTATCCTCCCGTGGCCTCTTGTGGACCTCTGTAATCTTCCTCAGCCCCCTGTGCCCCATCACGGCCCACTGTGGCCTTCCTCTGCCTTTTGCGGGCCTTTCAGTCCTTGCGGGCCCCTCCTCAGTCCAGGAAGTGGAGTGCAGCATTAGGCAGGTAAGAACGTATCTATCTATATATAGATATATATGTGTGTGTGTGTATATATATATATATATATATATATATATATGTACAGTATTGGATTGCCCTCCATTTGTTTCTTCTTCCCGAAGGTTTGTGTCTCTCTCAGCAAAACTATTTTAATTTTCAACCATTTTGTCGAGTTAAGGATTCTCTATCCTTATCCATCCATATTCCTCTCACTCCACCCCATTTGAGCCTTCATTTAACTCCTCAGCTATGATATACCTACCTCCGCACGCAGCCTTTTCACCTATGTTATCCCCCCACTCTCTCATGTTTACCAACTCACATTAGCTACTCTGCCACAGCATTCTCTCGCTGCAGGCTTCAAGCCCTCAAAGTTCCCTGGTAACTGCCGTTAGCTACGCCTTCCTGCTACCCTCCCCCTTCCTGGAATCTCCCCACCATTTCGTCCTTACTTAGACGCAAGCTCCTTTCGGTTCTCATGCCTCCTTGCAGTGTTGTTTGTGTCACAGCGAGTTGGACATCACATCCGGGTGCGCCCCCTTGTAATGGTTCACTTCCTATACTGGTGGCCAAGGTAGGTGTCAGTGTTTAGGGGTTTGGTTTTTGCTAACAGATCCTCTGCTGTCCAGAGGTAGTGTTTCACCTGCCTACAGGGTTGGTAAGGGCTTTACACTATGTATTTTTGTTTCTAGCTGGTTATTCTATTGGCCTTAGATGTGCATTTCTCTCCTAAATGTCTAATTTATGTTCACATTGATCTAAGATGTTTACTTCTCTGCATATGTTTCATTCATGTTGCTATTTTTCTACAAGCATTTTAGCAGTGTATATCCCTCTGAGTTTTCCATCATATTCTAGGCTACCATCTTATAATTTCTTGTTCTACTACCCCAGTGGACCGTCTAATGTTCATATTAATCTTCCACATGCATTACCATGTATGTATTGTCTATGTATGTGATCGTTTTTATTAATACTGCTTGCAAGCCACTATTGTACCACCTCTTCATAGCATTTTGCTATAGTTTGTCACATCCCTATTCCTCGATTTCACCATATTTTATACCTTTTCTTTATTATACTACACCAGGGGAGCATCTATGATATTAAGTTCCTAGCACTCCATTATCTGTTGGGGTAGTATTCAGCTGCATTTCCTTCCCATATGGTTGGTTTAAAATATTTTATTACATGTGACTCCCAATGTACAATGTACTACAAGGATATTTCTAATGCATTACTCTGTACATATTGTCCTTTTATTTGGTCCTTTAGTCAATTATGTCTTCAGGGCTCTTGTTCAGTTGGTTCCACGCCACTGTTTTGCATGTTTTAGCTACATTATGCACCTTTGCTGTTCTGTTGTATTCGGTTTTATTTTCATGAGTTTAAATCTTTCTAGTAATCCCACCTTTTGCATACAGCTTGTATTATTGGATTCTTCTCAGACCTCATCTTAGTCGCTTCTGTCCTATTATTTTTTTTCACCTTTTCCAGCATTTCCGACATCCTGCCCTTCCAGACATTCAACCGAGTTGCTGAATCTCAACACAGAAATCTCAGACTATTCATCTATCACCACTTTAACACTTCACATTCATAGCAATCTATAAGAGTAGGTCCATTTAACATATGCCAACGGCACACCTGTTGTCTTAGTCACTCATCATTCACCATCCCCAAAGTTTTCAAATCTTATCCCCATATATCATTTAACTTTCAGTTTCATATTCAAGTCGCTAATCATCTACCACCTGAAGTCACTGGCTACTAACACCATCAGCCCCCATGGCTATTTACAAGACCCACAGTCGCTTTAAGTCTCTTATTGAGACAACCAACTCCAATCTTATATTGCCTGATTAAACCATATGTCATTTTCATCCTACTATTAGGACTTCAGTACCAAATCTAAGTCACCAACCACCTCCAGACGTGCACTGTCATAGCCTCATAGTTGCTCAGGTCTCACATGGAGACAATCCATTTCACATATATTCCCAGGTTAATAATTTTACCCCTCTTCAGGCGTTATGCAATATCTGAGATGGCCGGCCAAGCACCATCAGACGTAGAGAGTGTCCCAGACCATGTCCTCTCAATCATGTCCTCTCTCCATTGCTAGACGTAACTCCCCCCATCATGTGTAACTTGTGCGGTACTCATATATGCCTGTACCTTCCATTACTCTCAATCATAGCACTTATTCTCTCAATTGTTGTACTGTTCCCTGCTTCTGGGCTTTTCCAACATTTCTGTATACTGTGCAGTGTATCTTTGTGTCACCACTGTGTTGTGCACTTACCGTGTTCATGCCCTTTGTTTTGTGTGAACCATCTGGTTCCCTTACTCAGCATTCAACTTTCTCTGTCTCTCCTACATGCTCCTCGATTTTGATGCTCCCATGCTTACCATGATTGCTTGCTCACTTCTTGTATCCCATCTTGCTGCCATGTGCTCTCACTGTGGCATGCTTGGTCTTTTTGCTCTACCACTATATCCTAGCATCAAGCAACTTCAATTCACCATGGCATATCATCTCTATTGCTCGCTCCCAAAGGTTGTCAGCTACTCTTAAGTGTGAATTCTCCCTGCTATATATACCACATTTTTAATGTTCCTCCTCTACTTCACTCCTGCCTGCAGTGTTAAGTCTATTCAACGGAGGTTCTGTACAGTGCCCCGTTTTCATCATCCATTCGCTTTAAATTTAATTTATCTTCCTTCATATTGCTCCATCTTCTTTTGTTACAGTCATCCTTTTCCTCTCGGTTTGGTGATCTTTTAGTTCTCATTTCCCCTTTACGTTCCCTGCTCATCTCCCTCCATTTTTGCTGATTCTGGTCTTTTCACCTTCTTCATGCCCCCTGACAAACTCAGCATTCAACCACTTTTGGTCAGTTTTCATTAGACACAGAAACCCATTTTTTTAATTAAAAAAATATAAAAATAATACAAGTATTTTATCACACAACAACATCATATCTTTCCAATTAGTTCAAATATACAATACATTACACAGACATACACCAAAGTATATAAACAAAAATGAACAAAGACAAATAAACAAACAAGTCAAAAAGAGACAAGGAGGAACATCACATTATTCACTTCTAAACTGATCCCATCTTCTCCATTTCCTCAAAGATATTTTATTTATATTATGTCAGTCTACAATATTAATATCTTTTTCAATTAAGTATGATCTTTCAACCTTAATAACTATTTCATTCCATGATGGAAGATTTCTTTGTTTCCAGTATTTAGCTATCAATAACTTATTTGGGACTCATGTGATCCGGTGGTGTGGGACTGGGCTAAGTCTGTTTATAGTTATTTAATGTTAATTACTATATGTTATGTTATGCGGTGTTATATTATGTTATGTTATGTTATGTTAATTACTGTATGTTATGTTAATTACTGTATGTTATGTTATGCTGTGTTATATTATGTTATGTAATGTTAATTACTGAATGTTATGTTGCTTCTCTATGTGTGATTGACTTGTGATGTTTGATTCTGTGTGCTGCATGTTTGGTTCATGAAGTGTTAAACAGTTTAGAATGTTGTGTTGTCTGTAACTGTCAGAGAGGGCAGTGATGATGTTATGTAATAGCTCTTTGAGGTAAAATCTGTGCTGCATGGAGTGTGATGTCTCTGACGGCAGGAAAGGAAGGTAACCCAGCTATTAAGTGACTCTGAGGAGATTTGCATATGTGTCAGAGTTAGGCAGTTGAGAGTTCAGTTACATTAAAGATGATGTAATGGAGATACTGCTGTGGTGGATGTCTTAGATAAGATATATGTTCCTAAGGAAAGGGAAGGTGACATATCTGGAAGACATCAACAGTAAGGAAAAAGAAGGTGACATCTTGAGGACATATACTCCTAAAGAAAAGGCAGGTAATATGGCTGTGTGATTGAAGTGGATGTTGTGATGCCTTGCAGATGAGGCCTTGTCGGTGGTAATTTATACAGAGTGCAGAAGATACACAGATGTTGCAGAGTGTTGTCAGCTCATGTTTGAATGTACATCTATTGAACCTGTTATGGATTACAACCATAATTAAAGCAGTTCCTGATGTTTTTATGAAACTGAGCCTGCATTCTTATTTTAAATACTGCATCTAATTGAAGAGTCATCAGCTGTCTGGTGAAGGGATATAAAGAACTTTGTGAATCTGCTGGGTAGGTTTGGCCATAACAACCTTATCAAGCCTGACTGAAGAAGGCAGATCACCACAGTGAACAACCAGATATTTTTCTCTTCTTCTGAGAGGATCTATTTTATCATAGAGATCATTAAATTTCAACAGACCCCATTTATCCCAAACATTGATTGGTTCTATCTTCCTTTTCGTCAAAATAAAAGTAATCAGGGTTGCCGGAGAAGCAAATTCTATAAACGTATATTTCTTGTTAATTCTAAGCTATGCTTTCCAAATTGATTTTAGTAACCCATGTTATTTTTGCTAATTTTATCTGGTCAGGATTGTACCACACAAAGTTGTCTATGTTTATCGTTTGAGTAAGTGACATTTCTATGTCTCTCCATTTAGCTGGATTATCACAAAATAATAAATCCAGTGTTTGTGCCATTATAACTGCCTCATAGTAATCTTCTATAATTGGAGTTTCCAACCCGCCCTTATTGACAATATTGATGTTTATTCTAGGTCTTCCATTTAGACATATATATTTATCTATCTGGATTTGGAAAGAATGTACAATATATTTTGGGAAGAACAACAATAGCATCCTTATCAAAAAAATAATTTTGGGTAGTATTGTCATTTTCACTACCGCTATTCTACCCAACCACGATAAACCTATACTTTCCCATCTAGACAAGATATTTTTAATCTCCTGATACAAAATCTCATAGTTTTTAGCTACCAATTTGTTAACATCGGTCGAGAATCTTATACCTAAATATTTAACTTAATTTTTACCCATTAACATGATATTGGTCAGTAAGTGTTTTTCTCAATTCAAATAGCATATTCAACCACAGGGTTTCTGTTTTCTCTGGGTTAATTATGTAGTAGGAGATTTTACTAAATATATCTAGTTTGTCATATAAAAAACCTAGATATGTCAATGGCTTAGTTAATGTCAATAGGACGTCATCAGCAAATAACATCAACTTATTTACATGATCTTTTATATTTATTCCCTCAATCCTCTCTTCGAGTTGTATACTTTTAGCCATGGGTTCCATAACCATGGCAAAAATAAGTGGGGAGAGTGGCGCATCTAGTTAGTTACTTTAAATAAATCATATTTAAATCCCAGTCCCTTCACTGATGCAAAATAATTGGCATACAGAGCTTTGATGGAACAAGAACCAAACTGGTCCCGACCAAATACTTGTAATACCTCGTCAATGTATTCAGACACAGAGCCCCATTTGATATCTCTAACCCAGCCACCGCAATTAGGACTCAAAACGTACAACTAGTATCAATCAATCGATACGAACCAAAGTTTTTTTAATATACACCAGCCTTACATAGCGGCATCAGTCATACAAATAGAAACCTTCCTAGTCCACATTCCAAATGTAGCATTCTACTATACTATCAGGACTTCAATCCCATCTTTCAAGTCTCTAACCATCAATTATTTTCAGCCTGCCACCGACTACGATCGAAGTTTCATAGTCGCGCAAGAATTTAGAGAAGCTTTACACAACATGACTTCATAATAAATACTTATCGTCATTCACTCATTCAATATTATTGGCCTATAAGCAGACTGAGGTCAAGTAGGGATCCCGTGTACACTTATACATATATATGTACACTTATACAGTGCCTTGCAAAAGTTTTCACCCCCATGAGTTTTTACCTATTTTGTTACATTACAGCCTTAAGTTCAATTATTTGTTAATCTGAATTACATATGATAGATTAGAACACAAAAGTCACAATAACACACAAAAGTTGGTGAAGTGAAATGAGAAAAATATATACAGAAAACTATTTTTTAGAAATAGAAAACAGAAAATTGGCATGTGAGTATGTATTCACCCGATTTGCTATAAAGCCAATAAAAAGCTTTGGTGCAACCAATTACCTTCAGAAGTCACATAATTAGTGAAATGATGTCCACCTGTGTGAAATCAAAGTGTCACATGATCTGTCATTACATATACACCCCATTTTTGAAAGGCTTTAGAGGCTGCAACACCTAAGCAAGAGACACCACTAACCAAACACTGCCATGAAGACCAAGGAACTCTCCAAACAAGTAGGGGATAATGTTGTTGAGTACAAGTCAGGGTTAGGTTATACAAAAATATCCAAATATTTGATGATCCCCAGGAGTACCATCAAATCTATCATAACCAAATGGAAAGAACATGGCACAACAGCAAACCTGCCAAGAGACGCCCGTCTCCAACAAGACTGACCGTGAAAGGAGGGCATTAATCAGAGAGGCAGCACAGAGACCTAAGGTAACCCTGGAGGAGCTGCAGAGTTCCACAGCAGAGACTGGAGTATCTGTACATAGGACGACAATAAGCCATACGCTTTATAGAGTTTGGCTTTATGGCAGAGTGGCCAGAAGAAAGCCATTACTTTCAGCAGAAAAACAAAATGGAATGTTTTGAGTTTGCGAAAAGGCATGTGGGAGACTCCCAAAATGTATTAAGGAAGGTGCTGTGGTCTGATAAGACTAAAATTAAACTTTTCGGCCATCAAAGAAAATTCTATGTCTGACTCAAATCCAACACATCACATCACCCAAAGAACACCATCCCCACAGTGAAACATGGTGGTGGCAGCATCATGATGTCGGGATGTTTTTCAGCAGCCGGGACTGGGAAACTGGTCAGAGTTGAGGGAAAGATGGATGGTGCTAAATACAGGGATATTCTTGAGCAAAACCTGTACCACTCTGTGCGTGATTTTAGGCTAGGACGGAGGTTCACCTTCCAACAGGAGAATGACCCCAAACACACTGCTAAAGCAACACTTGAGTGGTTTAAGGGGAAACATGTAAATGTGTTGGAATGGCCTAGTCAAAGCCCAGAGCTCAATCCAATAGAAAATCTGTGGTCAGACTTAAAGATTGCTGTTCACACGAGCAAACCATTTAACTTGAAGGAGCTGGAGCAGTTTTGCAAGGAGGAATTGGCAAAAATCCCAGTGGATGTGAAAGCTCATAGAGACTTATCCAAAGCAACTTGGAGCTGTGATTGCCGCAAAAGGTGGCTCTACAAAGTATTGACTTTAGGGGGGGGGGAATAGTTATGCCCATTGACTTTTTCTGTTATTTTGTCCTCTTTGTTGTTTGCTTCACAATAAAAAAAACATCTTCAAAATTGTGGGCATGTTCTGTAAATTTAATGATGCAAATCCTCAAACAATCCATGTTAATATATATAATTTGTTTTATATAATATATATTTTACATATATTTTATATATGTACTGTGTGAATTGATGCTGGAGGAGTTCGGGAAGTGCAAAAAAATATTGCGCTAGCTCCGCCGCTGGGTCTAAGATAAAATGTTTTTCATAGTATTTAAACTTATTTGAAGAAGATTAATCTGTGTTTCAGCCAAATATTGCTGGGGAATGATCCATGTATTTTATTTCTTTACAATTTCCTGTTTAAAACATTAAAACCACCAAATTTAAACCATGACACAATTCATGCCATTTACTCATCTTTTTAAATCACACATTATTGAATTCATATCACTTAGCCTTTCCTTCCTTCTGGATGCTGGAGAAAGATCCCCAAAAAAGGTGTGAAGAAGATTTATTGATTTTGATTTGTTTTTGGCAAGAAAGAATAAGATTCAGGAAAGTGTAAAGGAGGAGAGGAACTGAATTGAAAGAGGGATTTTATTTTCAAAACTGACACTTTTCATACTATTAATATAATATAAGTGGGAAGAAACTTATTTAGAAAAAATATATAAATATTGTAAATGATCATTGTAGAGGGCATTTGGAATACCTACAATTGATGATATAGAAAAATGTTTTTTGAAAAAAAAAAATATAATATAGTATTTGATTAATAAGTTATTACCTGTAAGTATTCTTTGTTGGGGTCAGTCATTGCCTTGTTTCAGTTTTTTTTTTTTTCATCAGAGAGAAGTTATTTAGACTATTTTTATTGGATTATTCTAAACACTGATAATTACCGAATTGCAACAGAAGTAGCTAATTGGCTCCCTGATTCAAGATTCCTTTTTATTTGTAGAATCAAATAAACAGAAACAAAATTATGGCTCCCACTAATGCATAAAATCCTAGGATTATGTACTACCAGAACAGCACCCTTATAGAAGTTAAAATATTAGTGTAAAAGTTATAACACATTTTTGTGTTTTTATTTTAATTTCTTTTCTTCTTAGGGGAAGATTTAGAAGCTATTGTAAGAAAGTGAGAACAAGATGACAGTATATTAAGAATGATGGAAGATTTTTGGTTTATATTATATTTTTTCTTTTGTGGGGGCATAGCAGCAGTTGCTGGCATTTATTGTTGCCATGACAACACACGGGTGCCATTTCAGTAAAGTCTGATGCACAATCTTTTTCATTAAATTTTGCATTTTGAAGTCAATCAAACACTATCTATAAAGGCACCCAGAATAATCCAATTTAATATTATGCCATTTCCAGTTCTTTAATTTTCAAAAATATTCACTATGGGCCTCATTCTATTATCGGCCGCAGCCGCTGCGGGGCCGCAAGGACCGGCCGCAAGCTATTCTGCTATTCTATTCCCTTACGGCCGTAGGCTCCGGCAGGCTTGCGGCCGGTGCCTTGCTATCTCTTGCGGCCGATCGCGCCGGAGGAAAGCCTTTGATCTAAAACGGCCGCAAGAGATTTGCAATTCAATTGCTCCGGGAAACCTCTCTGCAAGGCTAAAAACGAGCCGCAGTTACTTGCAGGAAAAAGGTCTCGCTAGCACCAATTAAGCACATAAAATAGCTCAAATAAAGCCATCCTGCACTTTGAGAAGACTATAAAGGGATTTTAGGTGTTAGAAAAAATAGCACATAATTATCCTGTACTCAAATCCGTAAAATATTTCATTTTTAATATCCGTAAAATATACATGTAAAAAGTCCAGAGTGCTTGGAGCACCTCAGACACGCCCACGCCGCAGCCGGCAAATAAACAGTTAATTTGAACTCGGATTTGGGCAGATGTGCAAGCTTGAGAGTGGGTTCCTTTTATTCCTCATGTCCCCCAATATGATCCCTAGCATTTACAGAGCTGTACAGTGCAGGCTTGAATTTATTTTTCAGTTTTTATATTTCACAGTTTACGGCCGGTTCCAAGATATGCGGCCGGCCGTAAAAGGAGATCCTTGCGGGGCCGTATAATAGAATCGCGAGTTAACTGAACCCTCGCAAGGAATCGCAGCCTTACGGCCGATTTACGGCCGATAATAGAATGAGGCCCCAAATATATATATATATATATATATATATATATATATATATATATATATATATATATATAGTAGAATAATCAGAGTATTGCAGTGAATAGTGATACCTTTGTTATTGGACAAACGTATTCATAATAAAGCAACAAGCTTATCCCCCACTAAGCCTCCCTTACTAAGATTTCCGCTGAGCCCACTGATATACAGAATGTTGGGATTCAGACTATCTGAAGAGCTCACAGACACCCGGACCGAACAAGATAGTAACAAGAGCATTTTACTTCGGATACACTATTTGAGTGCTTTCAATACCTCATTTCGTTTTGGTCCGACCAGGTGAGAGTGTTACAGCTTGAACCTTACGTTATCTCCATTCAAAATCATTGAAATAATCTGCAACAGAAGATTCTTTCGCTTTCTCTCCAACCCTTGATAATATTGTGAGTGGGGTTACTCACACATGAAATTGAATGAAGCCCCTAGTAAGTACTTTTTACGTAAGTCCAAGGGGTGTTGATAGTTGCATACTAACCTAGGGCCTCATTCAATTGCAATTAGATCAATTGAATAGGGCTCTATATAAGCACAGAACATATGTTTTTACAGAAGTTTTTAGTTAGTGAAGACCTTGCTTTTGAAAAGCAGTTCACTAACTAAAAACTTCTGCAAAAAAATGTGTTTTGTGCTTATGTAGAGTCCTATTCAACTGGCCAAATCGCAATTGAATGAGGCCCCTAAAACCATAGCCCACCCTCATTTGTTGTATCTGCTCAGTTCAATTGCCACATTTTTTGTAAATATTGTATGTAATGCTAGCTATAGTACTCCTATAATTTTCAGAAAGGTTTTTTGTTGCACAGGAATAAATATAATTTTTTTAGCTTTCAGATGATTATTTCTTCATGCAAAAACATTATCTTTTAAATATATGATATAAATATTGGGTTTTCAGTGAAAATATTAAAATTCAAACTTCATGACCTAATTTAACATATTAAAAAGGCATAATGTTATCTACATAGACTTGTACACATTTCATTGCCAAGCTTGCCAAGCTTTGAATATGAGAAAAATGTTGTGTTCAGTAATAATAGAAACCATTGTATGAAGCGTAGTGTCTGGGGTGCTGTGAAACCACTATATATGTAGAGAACTGGCCTTTCTTATCAGCAAATCATACATAATTTAAATATAAGTTTATGGAATTCCCATTGTATTTTGGAGATACAGGCACTTGTCAGTTGTCTGTCTGGAAAATATGCGCAAAAGTTGGCAAAAAAGTAAGGAAAAAGTCATGAAATTAGTTTTACTCAAATTGTTTGAATCATGTAGTTTCTACAACCAAAAAGTAGCTAATTGTTTCCTCTACTCCTTTTAAGTATTAATAAATATATACAACTATAATTACACATAATTATTATTAAAATAATAAATAAAATGAACTGGGCTGACGCAGTCTATATCCTTTAAGACAAAGGCCCCTTTTCAATTGTCCAATTTGCAATTACAGTACATGAGCCCGTAATGGAGCCCGTAAATGTTACTGATAATCGAATGGCTACATTTAGCTACTCACATTCGATTTGCCATTTACAAGCTCAAAAGCACTGCAGGTTTTCAAAAATGTAACTCCGTCCTATCTCCTCCTTTGATCTTACAAGCCTGCAAATGTGATGAAGAAGGAAAATCCATATTAAATTACAAAGGTTCATGTAGCCCACATTTGCGTTCTACTCAGTAAATAGCAAGTGTATCAAAAAAATGAAACTAATATTAGATGGGACCTGCACTGCAAAAGCAAATAAACACACACTACTGTACTTAAAAAAACTGGAAAAGCAATGAAAGGCATTAGAATTAAAATACAATAGTCTCAAGCTCGCAAGTCTGCAATAAAAACGTATTTCTTTTAACTTTTATTTCTGTGTAATATTGTTTCCTAGATTAAATGGGTTAATACTTATTATGGAACCTGCATGGACTGGAACAGTTGCTTTTTTGATTTTTATTGATCTCTACATTTCAGGATTGCAAGTGTGATTGTACTTCTAAACACTAATTAATTGTAGTTTAAACTCCATGTTTTACTGCCATGATGATATTGGCTCTGTCTGAAAACTAACTTATGGGCTTGCTTATTTGATCATGACCATGCCCTGAAATGCTACTTACAGGGTTCATGGTTGCGTGTGGAGGCTGTGAGCATGAAATTAGTGACAATTAAATACATCTAAATGGAGCTAAAAAATGTAACCCGCAGCCAAAATGTCGGGTAATTACTGACTAACAATTGAATGATGCTCAAAATATTTTATCTTCTTAAAATTTAAGTAAACCATGGGTTAGACAAAGCTATTACTTTTTTTGTGGAAATTACTTGATTATATGTGAATATACTGATATACTGAGCTCTAACCACAGAGAACAAAACTTAATTTAAAGACCAGTTGGGAGGTTAAAAATTAACAGCCTTATTAAATTGTGATTCAGCCAGTTCTATAGGGCTCTATATAAGCACCTAGCATATTTTTTTTACAGAAGTTTTTAGTTAGTGATCTTCTGACCAAAAGCAAGGACTTCACTAACTAAAAACTTCTGTAAAAAAAATATGCTCTGTGCTTATATAGAGCCCTATTCAATTGGCCGAATCGCAATTTAATAAGGCTGTAAATACGAAGAATGCACCCTGCAGTGTTTATTAGAATAATTCATGAATTCCATCCTAACAGCAGAATTTAAGTGAACGTGTCAATGAACCTAGCTCTAATAATTTTCTTTATGCTTTATCATTTCTTGTATAAGTATGTTATTAAATTAATAATTAATATATTGACAATGAAAATCCACTATACTAATAAATCTCACATTACTAAACCAGAAATATATAAGAAAGATGATGATTCTGATAATGAAGATTGGGGAGTGACTTGTAACATGAGATGTGAAGGTGAAAAAATAGTTTAAAAATCCTGGAGCAATAAGTAACAAACACTTGGCCAAAATGCTATTTATAGATTAAGCATCACATAACATTTTCCATGTCCCTTAAAGAACCACTGTATGAAGAATATTTTAAAGGCAAATTTCCCATGTAGGCAGTATGCTAAAGAATGAGACTTCTATTGGTATTATAAAAAAACTTTCTTCACAACTTAAACATTCTTATATTTAAAATGTTTTTTTTTTAAATTCCATATAACTCCAATTGCAGCTCTGATCAAACACTACATTCCTCTTTTGCTTCTGAGTGACTCTAGGAGGATTCTATGTAAGTTGGGGGACGGGGTAGTGCACACTATTCCTCATTTAAGCGAGCCCTGTAGCAGCACTGTCCACAGATATGAACATTAGTCCATAATTTACATAGAAGCCTCCTAGAGTCACTCAGTAGCAAAGGTGGACATTACTACTTAATCAGAGCTGTAATTGAATCACAAGGAATAAAACATTTAAAAAATAAGTTAAATTTAATAATATGCTCATTTTTGATTCTTTGGCATACTGCCACTAGAGGCAGTAAGGCTTAAAAATAAATAACAACATTTAATATAGTGGTCTTTTAACAATGTGGCATATTAGTTAAAAGTTATAAGGCAGGAAAAACATTAATGCTAAAAAAACTTTTTTTTTAATCCAATAAAAATAAAATTCTACAGCCTTATTAAATTGAGATTCGACCAATTGAATAGGGGTCTATATAAGCACAGAGCATGTTTTTTCACAGAAGTTTTTAGTTAGTGAAGACCTTGTTTTTGCATAGAAGTTCACTAACTAAAAACTTCTGTAAGAACCATATGCTCTGTGCTAATATAGAGCCCTATTCAATTGGCCGAATTGCAATTTAATAAGGCTGCTAATCTCTTATTATTTTAAAGAATTTGAAAAAAATCACTCTGATTAAACCAACATGGCATTTATAATTTTAAACTAATATTGAGGAATTTTCAAAGCAGATTAATGACAATCAAAACACTGTTGGTAAATTGTCTGTCCTGGTAAGGCTATTAGTTCTCAACTACAAGGAAGTTAACTGCACTAGTGATATTTTACTATATACCGCAGCATACTCTTTAACAAACATGTCAAATTGAAATAATGTTGAGTCCAGCATTTCCAAGTTTACTCCTAAAAAATGGCTTCATTCACAGTTTTATACATTAAGATGGCTACTGTTCTCAGTATTATAGTTTAACACCAATCTGATACATTTAGCTAAAAAAAGTATGGGAAAAAATTTATAAATATATTTTATTTAGTCACTAAAAACATAAATGTTGTGCAACAGAGACTGTACAATTAAAAAAAATCTCTTTCTTTGTCCCACTCTTACTATTTACCAAGATTTCTCTTGACACCATGACACACATTCAACCTACCGCAACTCTTAATCTGTCTGCCCCCACTCTCTGCCTGTCCCCCTTACCAAGCACATAGTCATTTTACCAATGCCTGTTTTGAATGTGCATGGTGTCTTAGAGACATAGAGGAGACTGTAATGGGGAGATTTGGAGGCACAGTGTAGAAACTCAAAGGGCAAGTTGGGTATTCAGGTATAGTCCACTGAGACACAGCTGAGGGACTTTGAGATACAGAGGTGTAGAGCTATTCTACCTCATGACAATGTTGTATAGCTGTGCCCTAAAGCCACCGTGAGGGGCTTCACATTTCAAGTGTGTCATGAGCACAGATACACAGCATGTCACAGTTTGCTTCTTTGCAGCATGAAACATTGTTCGTTTGAAGCCCCTCCCTATACATGACTTAACTGAAAATATCCTCCCTTTCTACAAGTAACTTTCTACAAGGTAATCCATTTACAAACAAACATATATTGGAAATTAGTCCAACAGTATAATTAGGAAAAAGTTTTTCATAAAAAATAAGTTTGGTTCTTGTAGAGGAACCTGGAAGGATCCATGATACATTGGTGAAAGTTGTGTATGAGAGAGGGGTGCTTACATGTCTGGGGAGCTATTGTTGCATTAAATGATGCAAGGTGTCTGCTTCTGGGCCAGTGATGGGGATTAGATGTGGTATCAATTTCAACCTTTTCCTATTATCAAAAAACAGCTATGGACTTCTGCTTGTTCTCTCCTCCCTCATCCATCTCTCCACTGATAACTACAAACACCCCATCATCCAACTCTCAAGATGTGACATAATAAACACAGAATGGATTACTGTACTTGATTCTAGAGTCTTCAAAACTTCATATTTTTGTTAAAAATGTTTTATGTCCATGACTTATGCAGCTGGTAATATTGTTAGTTGGGTATATTCTTGACAATCAGGGGTCTTTTTTATAGAATTGCAGTGGTACTTTAATTATTATAAGCTAAGGACCTCATTTAAATGCTATGTTTTTGGCATAAGTAGCTGCAAGGGGCCGGCAAGCTACATAGCTATTCAATTTGAGGCCTCCAATCGAGTTACGGCCATCGAGCTAAGATCGATTGCGATGAGCTCAATCGATGCTTACTTCCATCAAAGCCTTTGAACTTCTGCTGCCGCAAGAGTTGCGGCTACAAGAAATCCTAATTCGCTATTCAATTGCTACAATCACCCTTCCGTCAAGCCTGTAAATCGCTAAAATCGAACCACAACTTACTTACACCAAAGAGGTCCCTCAACGGTTTTATTTACAAAACGTAGCACTAATTAAGCAAATACAAAAGACATCCTGTACTTTTATTAGACGTGAAAGTGATTTTAGGTCCTAAAATTAATAGCACAACATTCCCCTACTCAACCTCCAAGCCCCTAGGACTTTTATATCCAACCTCCGGGCTAAATCTAACATTAAATAAAGTAGTTATTTATGACGATTTGAGAGCTTGAGAATGTTGTGCTAATAATTCTAAGACCTAACATCACTTTCTCTTTTAATAAAAGTACAGGTGTTTTTTTTTTATTTGCTTAATTAGTGCTACGTTTTAAAAGACCTTTGAGGTCCTACGGGCTTGAATGACCAAGCCCATACCTTGTGGTTGAAGCCTGCAAACTCTGAGCACTGTAATTGCAAATATAAATTCAAGACAGCACTTCTAAAGCACTGTAAATCATGGGGTATACAATGGGTGACATTAGGATTAAAGGCACAACATTCTCAAGCTGGCACATTGCCACAAAACACTACTTGATTTCACGTTTAATTTCCGTCCAAAGTCTTATGGGCTTGAATAACCTCTAAGCCGTAACTCATTATTCAAGCCAGTAGGACTTTGGACATAAATTAGACATGAAATCAAGTATTGTGGTGATGTGCCAGCTTGAGAATGATGTGCCTTTAATCCTCATGTCACCCACTGTGTCAAGACCATTAGTGGCAAAAAAATGGAAGACTTGATCAAGGAGTCCCCGTCCCAGGAAGCACATCATGCTGTGCTAGATGGGGCAGATAGCCCGCCATGAACACTAAGCGTTCTCAGAGCAGCACTGCTGGGAGATCCTGTGGGAGAAGTTTCAGACCCAGAGCGGCGATGTGCAGCAGATGAGTGGTGGAGCTGATTTGGATGCAGGAAGTGGAGGTGGGAGAGCAGGCTGGCAGCACACTTTCTACACGGTGGACATAGTCCTTGGAGCAGCACTGTAACATTATCTGGCAGATTCTGAAGGGTAATATGGCTGTAAATGCCTAACCAGAGAGGCTAACTGGAGAGCTGGAGAGCTGTGAGTGGTCTCTTGATACAGATTACTGCATAGGGGAGACAGTGGATGCACAGGTTGTGAGTAACAAACAGCCCAGAGTAATTTATATTCCTAAAAAGAGATGATATGATTTATGATGAGGAAAGTTTGTCATTTACATATTTCTCTGGCTAAATTGCCAAATTCTCCATATTAAGATACCTGAAAATGGAGGATTGTAAGGGACATTTAAGCTTTTTACTCATACTGCTGATTTGAACCTGATATGCACCTTTCTGAGGTAACTTGTTTCAGTAACCTTCTTTCCTGACCTTTTAGCCCCAAAAGAGCATTATATGAAGATGGGCCTGAGTTTGAATCATTTGGATTGTAAAGGACATTTAAGCTATTTACTCATACTGCTGATTTGCACCTGATATGCACCTTTCTGAGGTAACTTTCAGTTTCAGTTTTAGTGACCTTCTTTCCTGACACATTAGCTCTATAAGAGTATTATATGAAGTTGGGCCTGAGTTTGAATCGTTTGGATTGTAAAGGACATTTAAAATATTTACTCATATTGCTGATTTGCACCTGATATGCACCTTTCTGAGGGAATTATCAGGCAATATGAAGGATAAAGATTCCAACGCCACTAAACCCAAATCTAAAATTAAGAAAAATACTGGGAATGCTCCAAAAGCACCACTTTTTTCTCCCTAAAGGGGAATTTAAGAGCCAGGAGTTCCCCACAAAGAAAATCCCCTACACATACTTACTCATCACCAGGATTAGATCAAACAAAACTGTCTACAAATGATGAATCAGTTGAATCAGCTGATACAAAGGAAGATGAAGTTCTAACCACTTCTATTATGAAAAAAATACTTGAAAATCTGATTATTTTTACAGATCTTTCTGGAGAGACTTTAACAAAACGTAGAAAGTTTCAAGAAATTACTAAAGCTTTATGTAAGGAAAATATTTTATATAAATGGTCTTTTCCTACTAAATTGATCATTTTTAAAGATAATCAGAAAAAAATGCTAATTCGGTGGTAGAGAGGGGGAAACTATGTTGATGGAATGGAACATACCCTTTGTGGAATCTGTTAAGGAAACTGTTGCTCATTTTCAAAATCTTCAACTTTTAGAGTGGAGAAGGAAATAGGGAGGGGTGGGAGGGACATGGTGGTGGAGGGGGGGATGGAGGGAGGCTTGGAAGGGTGAAAAGGAATTAAACACTATGTCTGGTTAGGAAGAAGACACTTCACAAATATTAATATTGAGCATTCACTCACTTACAAAGGAGAAGAGGAGAGCAAAATAATGGGGTAGATGATGGGAATGTAGGTAAAAAAGTAAGGTAATAAGTAGAAAATAAGATATTGTTAGTAAAGGAAGATACACATTTTACACTATAAATAACACTATAAATTCACAGAAAAATCACTGATTGATAATATAAAAGTTGGATACTTTTTTTCCAACTTACAAATAGTAGGAATTAGATAAAGTTCAGTTAATGAGAAGTTATAGAAGGGAGGGTAGAAGGAAGAATAAGAAGCATTAAATATGTCCGTCCTCCCCTCCTCCATTTCTCTCTTCCCCTGTGGCTCCCCATGTTTTTCCATTTCCTCTACTTGTTTAAGGGGTTCCTTCTCTGCTTTCTCCTGATAATATATACAGAAGAGAGCGAATGGTGTTCTGGGACGGCTACCATGGTGGGGCTGCTAGATGTAGATTGGTCTAGCCAAATTAACCATTAGACTTATAGTGCCTCATTATATTACCGGCCTCAGCCGCTGCGGGGCCAGCAAGGACCGGCCGCAAGCTTTACGGCTATTCTATTCCCCTCCGGCCGAGGACTCCGGCAGGCTTGCGGCCGGCGCCTTGCTATCTCTTGCGGCCGATCGTGCCGGAGGAAAGCCTTTGATCTAAAATGGCCGCAAGAAAATCGGCCGTAAGAAAAGCCTGGTTGCGATTCTATTGCTCCGGGAACCCTGTCTGCAAGGCTAAAAACGAGCCGCAGCTTACTTGCAGCAAACAGGTCCCGCTAGCACCAATTAAGCACATAAAATAGCTCAAATAAGGCCATCCTGCACTTTGAGAAGACTATAAAGTGATTTTAGGTGTTAGAAAAAATAGCACATAATTACCCTATACTCAAATCTGTAAAATATATATTTTTTTATATACGTAAAATATACATGTAAAAAGTCCAGAGTGCTTGGAGCACCTGAGACACGCCCACGCCGCAGCCGGAAAATAAACAGTTAATTTGAACTCGGGTTTGGGCTGATGTGCAAGCTTGAGAGGGGGTTACTTTTAATCCTCATGACCCCCAATATGATCCCTAGCATTTACAGAGCTGTACAGTGCAGGCTTGAATTTATTTTTGCGTTTTTAGACTTCAGAGCTTACGGCCGGTTTCAAGATATGCGGCCGGCCGTAAGGGGAGATCCTTGCGGGGCCGTATAATTGAATCGCGAGTTAACTGAACCCCCGCATGGAATCACAGCCTTACGGCCAATTTACGGCCGGTAATAGAATGAGGCCCATAGTCATTTGTCTTTTGGTAGGGTACATCATGTCTCGGTTTTGTATGAAAACGTGTTTGTTTTTATGTGGAATAGTTGTAAAACTTTCAATGTTCAGGTATTCAATTTTAAGGTTATGTCGAATTCTGGGTGGTATAGAATGGTATTTTTTTGAGTGGTACCCTAAGGGGTCCCTTTGGTTTTTCGAATGGAATTTAAGATAGTCTCACAGAATGTACAAGGATGGAACTCTGTATTTAGGAGGCGAGTGTTAATAGATCAATTTCGGAAAATTAAAGCAGATGTTGTTTATGTAGAAGAAACGCTTTGGCAAATAGATAAAGTCCCTTTCTGGAACGATAGTTTTTTTACTATTAAAGTCGATTCAACATATAAAAAAGAAGTTGCGTGGAGTATCGATCTTGTTTAGTAAAAATATTAACGTTAGTGAGCAATATAGAGAAGTAGACTTGGAAGGGAGATTTGTTATATGGGCCGGAAAAATCAACCATCTAAACTACACTATAGTAAATATTTATGCACCCAATGAGAGACAAAATGGGTTCTTAAACAAATTACTTAAATGGATTAAAAATATTAAATTAGGCAAACTAATTGTTTGCGGCGATTTTAATATGGTACTGAATGTATCTTTAGTAATAGTAATAGTAATAATAGTAATAGTAAAAGTAATAATGAAGAATATTTACATGGGCATACAAATAGGAAAGCTAATCTTTTCTATGAATCCTTAGTGAGATTTGAGTTATATGATGTTTGGCGGTTAAGAAATGGTAATGTAAGAGACTATACCTTTTATTCTCATCCCCATAAGTCTTATTCTAGAATAGACTACTTTTTGGTTGACTCGGAAACCTTTTGCAGTTACAGACTCTACCAAGATTAATATAATTAAATGGTCAGATCATGCTATGATCGAACTCCAGATTAAATATCATTTGACTCAAAAGAAGTATTCCAGAAATAGAATGGATATTTCATTATTTAATAATTCAGATAAACAAATATTATTATGGGAAGAAATAGAAAACTTTTTCCAAGTGAATGAGAATTCAGTTCCTGACCCCTTAACGATTTGGAATTCCCATAAATCATATATAAGAGGAATGTTACTCTCATGGGGTGCACATAGAAGGAAACAGAGTGGTCTATCACTCCGAGACTTATATGCACAATTAGCAATCCTTGAAAGACAAAATAAATTATCCCCTTCAGCTGATAAGAGTATAGAGATTAGAAAAGTAAAAAAACGAATAAATAAAATTGTCCAAAAAAATATTGATAACAGCCTGTGGAAACTTCAACAGAGAAAATATTTTTTGGATAATAAAGTTGGGAAACTATTAGCTTGGAAATTACAAAATAATAAACCAATTAATAGAATAGATGAATGAAACATTTAAAACAAAAAGAAGAACTCAATTACAATAACAAATCCTAGTGATATTGAAAAGGCCTTTTTTGACTTTTATGAAAATTTTTACAATTTAGAAAGTAACGATGCAGTTATAAAACCAAAAATAGAAGATATTATTACATTTTTGGATAGACTTTCGTTCCCAAAATCACTAAGGAGGATTTAGATTATCTAAAAAGTGAAATAAAAACATTAGAAATTGAAGAAGTAATTGATAACTTAAAGTTAAATTCAGCCCTTGGTCCAGATGGCTTTGTAAATTATTATTACAAAACTTTTAAGATGGTACTTATGAAACATCTAGCTGAAGTGTTCAATGAAATTGAAAGAAAGGGGAGTGTGCCTAAAGAAATGTTAGAGGCAGTTATAATTAATATTCCAAAGGAAAATAAAGATTTAAGGTGGTGTAAGAATTATAGACCGATATCTCCTAATGAACACGGATATAAAATTATATGCAAAAATTTTAGCTAAAAGATTGAGCTTGTGCCTTGGTAAATTAATAAATATGGGTCATTTTACAAGATAGGCAGGGAGCCGATAATACAAGGAGATTAATTGACGTAGTTTCTTTTTGTAACGATAATCATAAACCTTCTATAGTTATCACATTAGATGCAGAAAAGGCCTTTGACAGGCTAAACTGGGATTTTATGAATCAAGTATTACAAACATTTTATGAATCAAGTATTACTAAAATTTGGTTTTGAAGATTTTGGAGTGAAATCTATAGGGGCTTTATATTCAAACCCCACTGTCTGTGTTGTAGGAAATGGCTTAAAAACAAACACTTTCTCTATTACCAATGGGACCCATCAGGGTTGTCCATTATCTCCTTTCATTTTTGTTTTAATGATGGAACCTTTGGCAGAAGCCATTAGAATGAATAAGAAAATGCTTGGAATTAGAATTGGTAAATCTGAACATAAAATTATGCTTTATGCTGATGATGTGATATTAACTATAGCCGAACCTAGAAAGTCTTTACTACAGATTCAGGATTTAATAAATAAATTTGGTTTAATTTCTTACTACAAAATAAATTGGTCAAAGACAGAGGTATTAACGATAAATATAGACAAAGATGAAATAACTTCTCTGAAAAACATTTGAGAAATTGATTGGGAGTTAAATAAAATCAATTACTTGGGAATAGAATTCTCTGAAAAATTGGAAAATCTAACTAAAATTAATTTTTCGAAATTATATGACAAAATTAAAAATTAACTAATAAATTGGAAATCAAATAGATTATCCTGGTTCGGTAGAATAGCAGCCGTAAAGATGTCTATATTACAGCAAATACATTATTTATTTAGATGTTTGCCTTTATCCGTTCCTGAAACTATAATTAAAAAATACCAAACCTTGATCGATTCATTTAAATATAATGGGAAAAAATCTAGAATTAATTCAAGGATTGTTAGGAAGAGCTTTATAAAAGGAGGCATTGCGTCCCCTTGTGTTGAAGAATATTATATGGCTGCAATGCTATCTCATTTTATAACCTGGTCCGCTAAAACAAAACAAAATAAGTGGATAACTATAGAACAATGTTTAGCTAAGGGCTTATCATTAAGAGATTGGCTTTGGTATGATAAATTTCCCAATAATAAAATTACGTCAATAATAATTTAATCAGGGTTTAAATTTTGGTTTAAATAGAAGAAAAAACTAAACCTTACGACAATTCTGTGTTCGGAAATGTCATTGTTAGGTGTAAGTAATGTTCTTAACTTGGCCTGTCTTTGTAATTGGAGTAATTGGAATATACAGACATTGGGAGATCTGTTCGATAAAGGTCTTTTTCCAAATTATGTGCTGATTTAATTTCCAATCGTCTAAATGGTTGGAATATGAGAGAGTTAAAAAAATTGTTTTAAATTTGAAATATTTAATTACTTCAAACAGATCCTCAACCAATTTCGAAAAGTTAGTACTTTAGAATGACAGGAAACATATAATTTCCAAATGCTATGAAATATTAAGAAAACAGGATAAGATGGAAAAATCTCCAGGTATGCTTAAGTGGGAAAAAGAATGTAATAACTGTAATAACTTAGAGAAGTCAATTTTAAAGTGATCCAGAGGTGGTACTTTGTCCCGGTAAAGATAGCAATTATTAACAATAATCCTAATAAGGGGCTTTGTTGGAGGCTTTGTAATCAGCAGTGGATGCACAAACATATTTGGTGGGACTGTGACCCCATTAAGAAACTTTGGAGGTTGATTTTTGAATATATTTCTAAAATTTGCTGTAAAATCATTAAGCCAACATGTGAAATGGCTATTCTTTACATCATGGACAATAGGCTTAAGATGGAAGAACAAGCTTTAATTATACAGGTAGTCTCAGTAGTCAAATGGCTTATTGCCAAATGCTGGAAATCAGAACTTATTCCATCACTGAATGAAGTATTAACAATTCTCAAAAAGAACAGAGAATTAGAAAGGAATCTATACGACATGGGCATTGTTTTATCCAGGTTTAACAGTTGGCTGATTTGGGATAAATATTCCCATTCTTTAAACTCATAAGACATAACCCTTTTTTTTTTTTTTTTTTGTATGACTTTAATATATCTTGTATTTGTATAATTGTGTTTTGTATAATTTTGTAATATCTGTTTGTTATTTGTAGAAACTAAAGTAAAATAAAAAAAAATAAAAAAATAAAAAAAATTGGATTTTACCTAAAAAGGATTTTATGTTCATGAGGTACAAAGCTGCTAATGTTGTTAAGTTATTACATACATACTTAACAAACATATCAGATATTTCCTTAAAGGAGATTATCAAAACAATATGAAGTTTCAATTTTTTTTTAGCTTTTATTTATTTTTAATGTTTCAGTTTTCTTTAATAATAGCTGCTTAGCTCCACCTACCTACTCCAATGAGGCAGCGTGCCAACTCTGCCTGGAAGCTAGACTAAAACCATAGTCTGACCAGTCAGACTTTGGTTGAGACTGTGCATGCTCAGTAAAGGGAGGTGGAACTATGATGGCTCATGCTCTGTCACTGAGCAGGGCTTTTCGGGCCAGCTGCAAGAAGGTTAAAATACAGTTGTTACCTCTGTGTATACAGAGGGAGAGGAGCTAATAACATAAAAACCCTGCCTACTTCTAAGCTCCATGATGGTCTAGTCCCCAGGCAGAGCTGGCCACATTCCAGGGAGGAGGAAATTACAACTCTGCTTGAAAAGAAAACAGACAATTTAAAAAGTGAGAAACACTAAAAAGTTTTTTTTTTAACTGCATAATGTTTTTAATTTTCTCGGTTCAACAAATGATACAGTGGCCCTTTAAATACACTGATCCTTTAACTAAACTAGACATTAGTTCCATGGATGTTTTCCTTATATTGAGGTATTTATACAATTGTCATACCATACGAGTCTTAAAATGAAACTTTTGAAAAAGTATAATTATTAAGGGTCTTTAAGTCATATAGTGTGGTCACATTCAATGGTTCTCTGATGGTTGCAACATAATGTCGATACTGAGTAACGTATAATAAGATAATTGGTTTAGGCTGAATATGACTAGTACATACAAGTAGGCTGGGTGCTTTTGTATCAACGTCACTGAAAAAAAAACTTTTGATTTCTGCATTAAAGTTTCCCATTTATTTATTAGAATTGTTGTTAAACCTTTTATAGAGTTCAGCCTGAGAAACTATTTAATGAATCGAAGTTTCTTGACCCAGAAACGTCCTCTACAGATATTTTCACAAAACCTATATTGGAAACTTAAAACATTAACTTTTGAGCTGTACTAAGTCAAGTACAATCTCTCTTCTGAATAAACCATGTTGTGCCATAACTAAAAATCACACAGATACAGAATTTGATGGTCCGTAGATTGCTTGATTTTCTATCAGCTAAAAAAACATTGACTTTTATTTGATCCTTGACTTTATGTTATTTGGAGGATAACCTTATGCCTATCTCAAGCTGTTCTATGAGAGAAGACATTGGACACTATGCTTCTCACTACTGCCCAGTAGAGCATTTTATCGTAGTGTTACACAATTATGTTTCTTAACCCTTTATGTGTCAAATAAAAATGAAAAATCCAGTTAAAAGTGACAACATATTTTACTCAATTTTTAAAATAAAAAATGCATAACATAGTGTCCCATTATAAAAGTATGCATGCCTGTATACAATTATATAGATTTTCACACAAATACATATATATATATATATATATATATATATATATATATATATATATATAGTAAATAAAAAATACATTTGTGTTTACATTTGAATGTCTAAAACAAGTAAAAAATTTGTTTCCAGCTTGGAATTTCAAGAAATACAGTTATTACACTGCATTCTGGACAGCTGAGTAGGGACATGCAAATGTTACCACAAATACCTAACTCTTCAATCCATTAACCATTTCAAACATGGCTTCTTTTAAGCTTATGCCCGCTGCATTTCACAGCTTTTATGTAAAGTCAAGCTTGGATTATTCACAAGTTGGGAATTCTACACATGGACAGCCGTTTCAAGGCTACTGCCTATCATCAGCGTTGGGCGGGATCACAGCTTGTTTTTTTTTAATATGAGTTAATAAATGTATTAATAAAATAATTTAATAAACTTATTTCCTGCTCAAATGTAGCAGAAATACAGTTGATGCACTGCACTCTGGGAAAACTGAGCGGGCATATGCAAATGAGACCACAATGCCCGCTCACTCTAAATAATCCAATAACCATTTTATACATGGATTCTTTTAAGCTTATGCTCGCTATATTTTACAACTTTAAGCACAGTACAGGAATGGATTATGCACAAACCAGGAGACCTACCCACATACAGAACTGTTTCATAGTTACTGACACACATCAGTGTGTGGTGAGTGCCTAGTTTGTGTGATAGATTTTTGTAGAGAGTAGTTGGCTACAACAATCGTTTCACATTTGATAGGCTATTGCGTGATAGAAGCCCTCCACAGTACAGAGTACAGTAGTACAAATAATGAATAGAACATAGTGATATATATCCATATATATTATTAATATTTTTAGCCCCAGCTTTAGTCCTCCCTGTTCCTTCCCCATTACCTCTCTCCAGCCCTCAATGCACCACCCCAGGTAGAGTTAAATTATTATTATTACATTATTTTATTTATCTTCTCACTACCACAAGCATTAAAATACACACGTGTGTGTTTGGAAGCAAACAAGGCTAATATGTCATTGGCCCTACCTTGTGATGTCACTGGCACTATCTCTGCTGCTCACACAGAGATATTGAAGGTAAAACTTATTTTCAGCTGCCCCATTGTCCCCACAAAGCAACATCATGGGGTCAGTGTTAATGGCTACTAACATAGCCCCACCCCCTTTATTGAGCATGTGATTTCTGACTGGTCAATTATTTTTTTTTTACGTATGCCTTCAGGCAAAGCTGATCACAGGTATGTGGAGAGAAGCAACTCTGCTTGGGGAGAAAAACTGACAATTTCTAGAGTAAAAAAATATAAAGTTTTATATATTTTAACATTTATTCTGTTTTAGTAGTCTATGCCCAACAAATAAATATATGAGCTTTACTTGTAAATGCACTACAGTAGTCCTTTAACTGCTGACTTGAGATGTGGTTTTATTAAATAGCAACAGTCCAGCTAAAATAAACATATATGTAGAGTTTCATCAGTATATTTATAGTAAATCTGCTCAAACAGCTGCTTTAATTAACCTTGTTTGTTTAAACCCTTATAAATTCTGATTTGATTTTAACGTTTATTTTGAAAATGAAAAAAACCTGATCTAAGCAGAATTTTCTGAGTAATATTATTATGTTATCCAGGAAAGCTGAATTTCGTACTTGTTGATTCTTTGGCTTTTTTCCATCCTACACATTATAAAATGGGAAATGTAAGCAGCAACATGTCATTCATGCATGTTATGACTATATCTTGTTGTTGATTGTAGTTTATAGATAAATATAAATGAATATTGAAATTATGTGTTGGTGTACAAAAACATGAGGTGGTGTATTAAAAAAAGAAAAAGAAAAAGCTTACTCTAAATATCCAACAGTGGTTCATTAACAGGTAAAATAAATCTTCTATCTTTAATAGTTAACTGAACAGAATAAGAGAGCATGCTTCAAGAAAAATAAAGTATTTAAAAAAAAAAAAAAAATACATTGATTTTCCATTTTTACTTGTCAATGTCAATCAGCCTTTTTAAAGTACCTACCAAGCAATGAATGGTATCTTTGTCTAATGGGGAGTTTTTTTTTCTGCTAACTGCAAATTATCACATGGGGCTTTGGATATATTGTTTTGAGTGTTAAATGGAAAAACCGAGCATGCTCAAACCCCAGGAAGTAACTAGATGGATTAGGGGTTTGTTTCTGTTTGACATGGCTTTATATCAAAATTAAACATTCAAAGGGTAATTAGCAATTATTGACAATATCTCCCCATATGTATATCCCATTTTGCTTGGTGGATGGGAAAGAAAGGCTAATTGACAGGTACCATTTCCAAAATTAATTGTACATTTTCTTGATAATTGTATTTTCTTGAAAACGTTCAATTGATAAAGTCTGTAATTACTTGTGGATTCAAAGTATACAATATTTGGAATCCCCACCATGTCCCTTTAAAAAGTTGAATTCACATTGGTATAATATTAACAGTTTTCAGCATACACTACATCAACAAAATATTTTTCTCTAAATAGACCCATCATAAAACATCAATATACAGAGTATTGCTGTAGAACACTCATATACTGAGCCACAATGATATAAGAGTATAAATCAATGCCAACACGTGGCACTCTAAACCTAGGGCTTAAATGATGTAAACGAAACTATATTGTAACCAACTGTTTTTCTTTCTAGTAATGTAAACGAGACAGCATGTACTAAATAGTCACATATTCTAGACCAGTGGTTCTCAAACCTTTTTTAGCTGTTTATCACCCTTCCGATGCTCATGGGGACTGGCTGTGAGATCCAGAACATTTTTAATAGGGTGATACTACATGTTGAAAGATAAAAATGGTAGGGACTTAACAGAAGCAGATTAGATGAAGAAGATGTGGCAGGAATACACCAAATAACTATACAGGAAGGATCTCAACAGTATTGATTACCTCAATAGTTTGTCCAATAAGCCGTAGCCAGAAATTTTGGAGAGTGAAGTAAGATGGGTCCTAGGAAGTCTTGCTGATAACAATGCTGCAGAAGTTAATGGAATCCTAGCTGAACTGTTCAGAATCCTACAAGATGATGCTGTGAAAGTGTTGCTTGCATTATAGCAACACATGTGGAAAACTCAACAGAGGCCAATGGACTGGCAAAGGTTAGTCTATATACCATTTCCAAAAAAAGGCAATGCCAAAACCTGCTCCAATTATCAATTGCACTCTTTTCCCATGCCAGCAAAGTAATGTTGAAAATCCTGGAAGCTTGGCTCCAACAATTTATGGACCAAGAACTACTAGATTTGCCAGCCCAGTTTTGCAGAGACGCAAGAGATCAAATTGCCAATGTCTTCAATGTCCACTGGATATTATAGAAAAGCAAGAGAGTTCCAGAAAAAGATTCCCCTCTGCTTCATAGGCTATATTAAAGCCTTTAACTTTGTGGATCACAACACAATGTGGCAAGTTCCTAAAAAGATGAGGATACCAGACCATCACATCTACCTCTTGAGGAATGTGTATGTGGATCAAGAAGCCAACAGAATGTTTCAACGGTGTGCAACAAAATTGTACTTATTCTCCTTATTAATTCAACTTAAACACAAATTACATCATGCGTAAGGCCAGGCTGGACAAGTCCAAAGAAGGAATCAATATTGCTGGGTCAGAATCAGAGGTGCTCATTCATGGACCCCCTGGTCACTGTGCTCGCTTAGAAGTTGATCGTTCTATGATTGAGAACATCTGTGTTTTGTTTTTTGCTTATAGAAATATCAACAACCTCAGATATTGTAGATACTACTCTGATGGCTGAAAGTGAGGATGAATGAATGGCAATATTGATGGGTATATTGAGCGTGCAAAAGCTGGCCTGTTGCTCAACATTTAAAAGATGAAGGTCATGGCAGACACCAATCTAGGTTCCTGGCAAATAGGTGGAGAAGAACTGGAGGCAGAAACAGATTGTATTTTCCTGGGCTCCAAGATCTTTGCAGATGTTGACTGTAGCCGTGAAAGTAAAATATGTTTGCTTCTGGGGAGGAAAGCTATGGAAAGTCTGGACACACTATTAAAAAGTAAAGGTCCACATAACTGTGGTATTCCAGATGTGAGATGTTAATTATAAAGAAGAATGAGTGGCATGAAAACTAAGTTGTTTAATTGTGGAGTTTGACAAAACAGCTTAGAGTCCCTGGAGTTGCAAGAACATCCAATGAAAAAATACAACAGGAAATCAAGCAAATCTTTTCATTGGATGGTGTGATCATAAGGCTAAAGCTCAAATATTTTGGCCATATCATTAGAAGACAGGATTCCCTAGAGAAGACTCTGTCTAGAATTTATATGAGTTATTTTAGTTCTAATTTTATAAGTCTAAAGATTATACCTAAGTTACTTTGAAACACTGCAGTCTATTTACTTCCAACTGCTACAGCACACATTTACTAGAGTTTAACTGTTTTAACTTAAATTGTTATAGCTGTTAATAATATAATCAAAGTTATATTTTGCAATCAAGTATAGATGACAATGAAAAAAGAAAAAAAACACGAACCACAAGAAGGAAAATAACAAATCAACTCATTACTGCAAAGAAGGGTTGCTAAGATATAAAAATCTGTCAGTTAGGAAAGCATCAAATACATTGAAGTTTAAATATCTTACACACCTTTATGATTAAGTACTTAAAGTCTGCTCTGGTCTGCTTTTGTCTCTTTCTGTTTTGGTCTTCACAGCCTACATTTGATGATCATTTCATGCACGATTATTTGAGGCGATTACTTAAAATATTTTCAGTATCTATTTTTTTACTTGGACCCACAATGAGACATGGTATTAGACCCATGGTATTACCTATAGTAACATAAGGATATGAGTGCTGGACCATAAAGAAATTTGACGCCTTTGAATTGTTGAACTACTTAGAAGACATGGTCATGAGACTGGAGATCAAATATTTTGGCCATATCATGAGACGGCAGGAAGACTTTGATGCTGGAAAAGATTGAAGGCACAAGAAGTAGGGGACGACAGAGGAAGAGATGGATATATTAGGTCACTGAAGCAATGAACATGAACTTGATGGAGCTAAGAGGTGCAGTGACTGAGAGATGTACCTGGAGTGCTGCGGTCCATAGAGTCAGGGAGAGTCAGACGAGACTGAACAACTGAACAACAATAACAATGAGACATATGCCTTGATAAAGTTATACTGGTGTAAGATTGCACTTGTTTGTTAGCATCTATGGCAAATTTGTTATGATCAATATAAATGGAACTAATCACCAACTGTCCGTCCTGTGATGGACAGAAAAACACACCCACAACACTTTGACACTCTCACCCAACCCAAATTCCTCAGCCTAGCTTACTGAAATTTAAACTTTTCTGCTTCACCATTCCAGCATTCAATATATGATTGAAAGGAAAATATGAAAAAATATGCAAAATGTATATAGTATGACTGAGTATGTTAGTATGCTCTAAAAATACGAGATAACTTTACATCTAAATCTGACTGTCACTGAGGTTTTGATATACAATGGATAATGTTTCCTGAAAATGTAAGAAGAAAACCACTTCTCACAATGAATATAGACATTGACATTTATTGTCTCTGAAGTGGAGCCAGCCCTAATCAGGGCACTGCCATCACTGCAAAAAGCAGAAGAAAGATTTACGAGAAACAAAGACCACTTTCACGTTGTTTTCAAACCCTTGATTAGTCCCCCAGAAGCATTTAAAGTGATAATATAGCAGAAAAAGCACTATGAAATGATGAAATTTCAACATTATTTAACACTTAATTCAATATCAATAAATGTGTTATTAAAAAATATGAATATGACATTTTTGTATTAAGACTTTTTATGATACAAAATACAGGGTAACAAATAATCCAGTACTCAAGGAGTTAATACACGTTGCAAAACCATGTGGCCTAGGAACAAATGTTCTAATGCATTGTCTAAAAATATATCATATTTTAACACAAAATAAACTCATCTTTATTTATTGAAGCTATAAATACAATTGTCACATCTTTTTCATTTCCGAATATATTAATAAATAAAAAACAATTACTTTTTATATATCTCTAATATTTCCTTGCTGCATCAGTTATGGCACTTGTTACGGCTCTTCCCACTCATTATAATATTCCTGATGTTCGCTTTACCTATCGACTCCTAGAGACTTGTCTCATTTATGAAGCTTAGTTTAGCTACACCCCACACCTAAATCAGTTTTCGCTAAGGTAGGATTTACGGCTGTGGTCTGAGACCTGGTAAACTGGGGGAGTGAAACATTTACATTAGTGTAGAATTTAGTAATAAAAAGCTCCCGCAGCCAATTTACGGCACTGCCCTAACATAGAGCACCTGATTTAAATGGAGACCTTAATTTGGAAATATAATCACACAGTTCACCTATTTACCTCTTTGAGTTTGAACCATAATTTACTTTCTTTTTCCTTGCTGTCTGAAATTGTACATTGTATTCTGTAAAAAAAGTAGACAGTTTTATAACAGATACAACCATTTCAGTTTCTCCTTATAATCATATGCCTGCTGAAAAGTGTAATTATTAATTCATTTGATGTCAGAAACAATCTGCTTGACATATTTTAAAAGTCTGTAAATTTGGCTAGAAATAATTACACCCATAAAATGTTGATAGCTCTGCAGTCACATAGAAACAGACGGCACAGTACACACATTCCCAATAAAACACACTCATAAGATCTTCAGGGATTTGTAGTCTCTATACACATATTTTTCAGCTCTGGAGTTTGTGGATTGTATTTAAACCACTTACTTTCTACTTATTTTCAACAATAAATGCAAAAGAAAACAACTATTAGTAATCTATTTGATTTCCAATTCAATTTGTCTGAAATATTCTTGAAACATAGAATATGTCTTGAGGTGTATTTAATCTAAGTGCTGGGAAAAAGCAGAGCTGTTTTTTATTAAAGAAAATGAAACTTTTTAATGATTGCAATGAATTACAGTCAAATGCACATATCATTATTATTTCTCTACATTTTTATATTAAAGTACAATTAAATACTTATATATACTGTAAGTAAAAAAAAATGTATGTATATATATATATATATATATATATATACAGTATATATATATATATATATATATATATATGTACAATATATATGGGTAAAAGTGAAATGGCTACATGAAAGAGCATATCTGGTACCATAAGACATTAGACAAGGTGATGTACAGAAGGATATGTCATCTCTTACAATAAAGAGTATGTTTGGGAGTGTGAGATAAGAAGGTGAGGAAGATACGTGATGGACATTGGCCGAGTCTGCAGTCTGTATATATTAGAGGTTACAGTGTGTTACAGGTTTTGAGACAGTTGGGAGTAGTATGGGGTGTGGGTTTGTGGTTGTAAATAGGGAGATGGCCCTGAGTCAAGAAATAGATGCTGTGTGAGAAACCACAGGAGTGGGGGGAGATAGCAAGCGTTGAGGATGAAGAGTATTTGGAGACAATGGCAATGATTTAATGTGTGAACTCTTATGAAAGGCTTTGTATATAAAAGTTTTAAAGGACCACTATGTAAGCAGTGGATAATAAAATATGAATTTTGAAGACTCTGTTTATGAGTATAGTAATCCATATTGTGTTTGTTATGTCACTACCTCAGAGCTGAATCCTAAGGGTGTGTGTTCTGGTTAGCTGTGTAGAGAGAAGTGAAAAAGTAGGGAAGAGAGCGCCTTTGTTATGATAACTGGATAAGACTAAAATTAACACCACACCACTTCCCCTTCATTGACCAGGCAGCAGATTCCTTGCTTCACGAAAAGCAACACATTTCTTCAGAATTGTAAACACTCACTCACATAACTTCCACCTACATATCATGGATTTATCCAGAGCCCAGCAGAGTGAGTAAGATAGAAATATTCATGATGGATTGAACAGACTACCGATAGTAACTGCAGCATATCTCACCACAAGGAGCACCTCACGGTATTAAAGGGACATGGAAGATTCTCTGTTTTTTTTTTATATTAAAACATCTACCAAGTGTTTATTTGCATATTTAAACATAATTTGTTAACACGTGCTTAAATGTTCTGTTTTTTACACAATGAAATTGTCCAGATAGTCTATTGGTGCTACACATATTAGCCAATAGCAGACTGTCTCTTAACCACATATTGTTGAAATGCTGCTGAGAAACAGTCTATGATTTGTTAGTACATATACAGCCACATTAAATTCAAAGCCCGTAGTGGCAACGGCACACCTGCAAAGCCTGCTGGCTTGAAATTTGCACATGGGAGATGGGCTCCCTGATCCTAGGCAGAGGAGGATGTAGGGGCTGGGCATATGTTTGTGCCTTCTCAACAGCACTCCTCAGTGACAATCTATTGGTCACAATGTTAACCTAATCTAGCCTGGCTACAGAGTGTTGGACCTTGGCCTATTTGATGGTGATGTTTTGTACGCCGATGGCTACCTCCCATCACATGGTCCATGGCTTTTCATTTTGGCATATGCATGACTGTTCCAACATATGATGAAATTAAAGATGTTTTAAATGCATATTTTTTATTTTGGGATTATTGTGCAAGCAAATTGTTATTGCTTTCCCCATATTTTAAAGTCCACTAGTGTGTTTATATTGTCTTTTACAGTGTTGAGAAGTTGTCTGTAAACCGTTTGTGGGTCCTATTTGGAGCCCGTAATATTTCTGCCTCCATTTAAGGGTTACAGGTTTGAACGCCAGTGCTTCTTTGGGGATTCATGGCAACAGTTATGGGCTTGACAGATTCGACATCCCGTAAAGTTTTTCAAGCCGCAGTTTGTTTGTAAGTAGCTATAAGAGGCCAAATCAATAGCCGTAAGTCTTGCGGGCTCCTTTACTGGCTACGATTTTACACGTTGTGGGAATTTAATAGAGCTGCTAGTATTATAGAAAAACTGTGTGAATGAGCTGCTATGAGCAGACCCTTGTAGGGACTATTTGGAAGGTTAAAGTCAGTAAAAATAGAGCTTTTAAACACTTGTTAATAAAATTATGTTTAAGTTTGTAAATAAATACCTAGTAGATTATTTTAATTTTTAAAACAGAGAACCTTCCATGTCCCTTTAAATTAAAGAATTTGGACTGGCAGTTGTCACTGCATTTCTTTACATGATCATGGATAAACCTTGTATTATACCCAGACACTGCCATCTGACTTGCTTACTTAATTAGTATTATTTCTCTTTTTTTTATTTATTTTCAGAATGCTTAGTTTGTTTAGCTGTGTTGGCGTTTCATCGCAGAAAATAATTATATCAAATTGCTTTTAGTCTCGACTTAAATCAACCACAACTACTGAATCGGCTAATGTAATTGGGCATGGTAATTTGTAAATGTAACTAAATGTATTAATCATAACTGCTTTAGAAGTGTGAGATACAGAATGCTAACGAGAGGGATACGTGATGGATATCATTACTGTATTTAACTAGTTACTTGCCCATCAAAAATGACGGCATAATAATTTAAAGCTTCGCAATGCTGTTGTTTGCCACACAATGCGACCCTCGATATGCACGGCTTCTCTCTCTCTCTCTCCTTTCTTTCTTTTGTTTCCTCTCCCTTCCTCTTCGCTCCTCACTCCTCTCTGTGAGCCTTGCCACGAGCGCCTTCAGCACCCATTGCAGGCCTCACAATGAGTGCCCTTGGCACCCATTGCAGGCCTCCTGTCACAAATTACGGGATAATATTTAACTTTTCTCTCTCCCATGTCTCTTCTGCCACTCACTCACCTGTGTCTTTTCCCCCCTCCCCTGTGTCTCTTTACCCCCTCACTCCACTGTGTCTCTTTCCCCCTCTCCCTTCCCTGTGTCTCTTTCCCCCTTTCTCACACCTCTGTGTCTCTTTCCCCCTCTTCCTCCCCTGTGTCTCTTTCCCCCTCTCACACCTCTGTGTCTCTTTCCCCCTCCCCCTCCCCTGTGTCTCTTTCTCCCCTCTCCCTCCCCTGTGTCTCTTTGCTCTGCTCTACCTCCCCTGTGTCTATTTCCCCCCTCTTCCTCCCCTGTGTCTCTTCCCCCCTCTCCCTCCTGTGTGCCACTTTGCCCCCCTCCCAACATGTTGTTCGGAGCCCGCAAAAGACACCAATTGAATAGCAAATTAGCTTGCAACCTTACTTACTTACCTGCCTCTCCCTCCTGTGCGCCCATTGCAGCCAAAGCATGATAGACATTTAATAAAAGTTTGTTTCTTATCAGGCCCCACCTAAATATTTTTTAGAGAGCGCTTTTTAAGAACACCAAAGTGGCCCTCTAAGTCCATCCCCCTGTTTCTAACATGGATCTGGCTAGATAAAGTCTTGGAAAAAATATTATGTAAATTGTATTGGCAGAGCTAATAATTTATGGGCCCCCTCGCACATATTGATAAAGCCAGAAGAGGTCAATAAAAGTCTAAAATAGATGTAGTTAGTCAGATCACACATTTTTCTATAAAAAAAAAAAATTGTTTGTCCTCCTAATAAATTCATTAGAGCCTGGGGGTTTCCCTGGTGGTTCAGTGGTTAGGACTCAGTACCTCCATCACTGTAGACCTGGGTTTGATTTCAAGTTAGGGAAGCAAGAGATCACACGACCCTGAAGCTGGGCAGAGTTGCGCCTGGTCAGTACTGTGATGAGACACCACCTAGGAATACCAGGAGCTGTAGCTGTCGTCCACTGGAGAAGGAACTGTCAACCCACTCCAGTATCTCTGCCATGAATACCAACTGGATCAGCATGACCATGGACATAAAGATGTTCTGGTGTGTTACGGTCCATGAGGTCACAAAGAGTTGGAAACAACTGAATAACTAAAAAAAAATGAATAGGAGTGCAGTTACGTGCCAGCAGTAGCTCTGCTATTGATAACTTATTTTTACATTGTAAAGCTCTTTGGAAGACTAAAGCTGGCATCACATACTGCTGTATATAAGAATTCTTTATTCATTTTAATTCAATATGAATCCACTATTATAACTTTATTACAACAGCAAATATAACAAATACTTTGTAATGCAAGACAATTAAGCTTCCAACTCCTCACATTGCACTAAAATGACCTTACATTAATGATAACATCCACATCACTGGTGTATATTTATAGTCCAGCTACTGTATTGATCCTAGTGTAGTCCATGTTTATTGTGCCCATAGTAAATCAATATGAATGTACCAGGCACTGGAAATATCACAGAGCTTCTCATAATGTGAGCATCCTTGTGCTGATAGCTCTGTGTTATTTATAATACGGTATATTGATCTGCAGTATGTTTACTCCAAAAGAAATATGTCTGCGTTTAATATCTTTGTGAAACTGCTGGTAATATTAATGTAAATATAATACATGACACTTTTTGACATTATATTTGTTATGTTTTTTTATTCAAAACACCATATAGAAAAGTGATGACACAGTGATACTGTAAAGAAAAATGTATACTTATGAAAAAGGTTTATTTAAATTCAAGCTTCAATTGCTATATTTCCCAGAAGGTGCTTGCTTCTGAATATATTTCATTTGTAAAAAATATTTAAAGGGACATGAAACACAACTGTTTTTCTCATGCATTTAAAAGAATCTATTTTAAAAAGAAGAAATAAATATATTTTTGCATGAAAAAATATGTTTAAACTTCATTGAAAGTAACAGAAAATGCAGAGAGCATACATAATATCTCATTGGTCAACAGAGAGCAACACGTTAAACATCTGATTACGTTTTTGTGCTCAGAGACATTCTTTTAAAAAGAAAAAGCATTGAAAACATTGTGAGACATTATCAAGTACCCTCTTTTTGGTGATAAAAAGAAGAAATCTAGAGAATTTGATACATCTATAACATCACATATATAGTTGTGAGCAATACGAAGGGCCTCAGTTACTGGCAAGGAGCGCCAAGGGCGCTCCTTGCGCTAGGGTAGATGAGCGCCAAAGGCAATCAGCCCTACGACCCTGTACGACTTAGGCAGGGAGCGCCAAATGCGCTCACTGCACTGGTAGAGATGAGCATCATAGGCGCTCATCCCTACGACCCTGCATGACTTAGGCATTGACTGCCGAAGGCTCTCTCTGCCCTGGTGGAGATGAGAGCCATAGGCGCTCCTCCCAACGACGCACAGAACTAAATCTCAATTACACCATTCACAATGCGAGACCATAGCAGTTGCAAAAAGGAAAGCGGCACTTACAAAAAAAAAACGCCTCAGTGAGAAAAAAAGTGGCGGCCGAAAAAGCAAAAACGAGGCTGCACAACCCCTAAACACGCATAACACCACCAAGCACAGGAGGGGGGTTTAGGTTGAGGAGCGGGAGGGAAAGAGACATGGGGGGGGAGAGAGACACACGTGGGGGTTTATAGACACACGGGGGGGTTAGAGACACACGGGGGGGGGGGGTTAGAGAGACACGGGGGGATAGTGACTCAAGTATAAGCCGAGGGGGCCCTTTTTGCCTTAAAAAAGGGCTGAAAAACTCGGCTTATACTCGAGTATATACGGTAGGTTCTTTATGGAGACTGTTTATGTGGTTATAAACCTTTTCACATATTAAATATTCTTCAGGAAATTATATCAGAAACTTTGCAGAGATTTTAAAAGCTTTATTTAACTGAACTCAACTGTCCAATCAATATTTGATTTTATTGTTCAGTCCTTCAGTCTCAATCCGACTCTCTGCAACGCTATGGACCCCATCACGCCAGGCACATCTGTCAGCTGCTTCCTCTCTGAGCTCCATGAAGTTCATGTTCATTGCTTCTATGACCTCATCTATCCATCTCCGCCTCTGCTGTATCCTTTGCCAAAGTTACATAGTTACATAGTAATTGAGGTTGAAACAATACTTTTAGTCCATCAAGTTCTACCTTTTAAGATCTCATCTGATCTGCATTATGCAGATTAGTTGTTAATTGATCCAGAGGAAGGCAAACAGAAAAAAAACAACAACTGAAAGTTAGCCAATCTTCTCAAAAGGGAAAATATACTGGCGATCAGATTCCTCCCTGGATCAATATTCCCTCTCTAATTAACCAGGACAACCCTAAATTCCCTTTTTAATTGAAAATATATCCAGTCTTTTTTTAAAGTTATCTATCGAATCCACTGTCACCACCTCCTTTGGTAGATAATTCCACAGATTATGCACCCTTACTGTGTAGACCCGTTTTCTTTCTTTAAGGTGGAATCTTTTTACTTCTAACCTCAAAGGATGTCCTTTTGTCAGCTTAAAACCTCTTGACACAAAAAGCTCCCTTGACAAAGCTTTATACTGGCTTTAGTTATATTTATCTAAGGTAATCATATCTCCTCTTAAACACCTTTTTCTAGAGAAAATAAGTTCAATTTGGATAGTCTTTCTTCATAACTTAGCCACTCCATTGCCCTTATTAGTTTTGTTACCCTTCTCTGTACTTTTTCTAGCTCTAAAATGTCCTTTTTATGAAGTGGTGCCCAAAATTGTACTCCATATTCTAAATGAGGATATATTATGGATTTGTATTGTGGGAGCATTATATTTGCTTCCCTTGCTTCTATACCCTTCTTAATACATGCTAATATTTTATTTGCCTTTGCAGCTGCTGCTTGGCTATGAGCATTGTTACCTAGGTTGTTGTCCACATGTACTCCCAAATACCTTTCAATATCCGATACCCCTAGATTAGCTCCATTAACATTATAAATTGTATTGCGATTTTTCCTTCCCAGATGCATAACTTTACATTTATTTGTAATAAATCTCATCTGCCATTAGATTCCCATTTCTCTAATTTATGTAAATCCCTTTGGAGGGAAAGTTTTTCATTATCTGATTAAATTACTTTGCACAACTTTGTGTAATTCTCAAAAATAGAGACACTACTTTCAAGTCCCACCTCTAAGTCTTTAATAAATATGTTAAAAAGGATATGACCTAATACTGAACCCTGAGGAACCCCCACTTACCACATTTGTCCAATCTGAGTATGTTCCATTTACTGCAACCCTTTGCTTCCTGTCTTTTAACCAGCTCTCGATCCATGAGCAGATATTTACTGCAATTCCTGTATCTCTTAGTTTGCCCAATAGTCTTCCATGTGACACTTTATCAAAAGCCTTTGCAAAATCCAAAAAGACTACATCAGCTGAGTTGGCTTGATCCAGGTTCCTACTAACCTCCTCATAGAAACTAATTAGAATTGTTTGACATGACCTATCCCTTATAAACACATATTCCTGTATATTATGCCTTCTGTCAAGACTTCCCAGGACTTATAGACTTTTGGAGCTGGCAACCAGACTTTGATGGACATGTAGCTACCTGACCAAAGGCGCTATTACAATAGCCAGAAGACTATTTTAAAAGAATATATCACTTGCAGGCTTATGTTATTATGTGATATTTTTTTCCCAAAGCCCTGGTTATATGCCCTTGGCCCTGATGATCTCTTAGGATACCTTTTCACCAGGTCATTTGAGCCCTCTCAGTTATTTTTCCATTGTGCGAACATTTATCTTTAGTTTAGATTGTGTGTTGGGGCATAACCCTTGCAATGGGCTAATAAAAATATTTTAGGGGTACTACCACTTTAAGGGAAATCAGTAGATGCTCCCAGTCCCAGGATCGTTCTAGGGTTAGAACTCTCCTTAAGCGGTAGATTAGGCTCCATAGTATTCAACTGGGCTGATAAAGTCATCAGGTATTCTTAACAAGAAAAATATCAATTGAAACACTTTGTTTTAATCAAGCAGTGTCAAGTGGTGTCCAGAGTTTTGCATGTGATATCTCTTTGACCCTTTGTCTTGTGTTTAACAAATTAGGAAGTGCTTGACCTTAGTCATTGTTAGTGGCCACCCATAAAATTTAATAGGGGGTCCAAATTGCTAAAATTGTTCTGGAAGCCAAAGTAGACCCGTAAAAGTGGATACACTCCGTAGCCGCTTCAACCCTCAGCCAACTCCCTTCTGACTCAGTAAAGGTATCGCTATTGAAGGTGCAGTTGGCAAGGAGGCTGATAGACCCAACTACCAAGTTCCTGAATTCACCATGCATTACCACTATTCCCTCCACACTCAGGAGGTACCCTGCTTACCAGCTATACTATGCTCTGCTGGGTCCCGTGAATCTCCAAGAATGTAAAACTTGCACACCGCAAGTCTATAATTCCCCATATGGGTGAGACCCAGACCCATCAAGCTGATAGCTGAGGTCAAAGACCCCCCTCAGCACCTAGGGACAGACTGGTGTTTAACAAGAGAAGTGGCCCATTGGTGATTGGTGCAAACTTTGTATAAAAATATGTTATATTGGTGCAAACTTTGTATAATTAGATTTTCCATATAAGTAGCAAAACTCCAGTGTCCAAATACCAAATATCCTTGCATTTCCTTTGTTCAAATGAAAGGTTGAGGTTTTCCAAAGATTCTCATGCATTCTTCAAGCCTCTGACCCTATGTCTCTAAGTTTCTTCTTATGTTTAGTTATGCCTTTGGGTAGGAGTGATCTAAAATTGAGAATGATAAGGAAAGAAAGGGGCGTGTGAGGAATTTTTGGGTTTTGGTGTTTGCCTGGAATGAATATCTGAATACACAATCCTGAATAATCTACACTATCTAACCTTGACATACCACATACACACCTTAATTAGAGAGGGTGTACAGTTACATTGCCCCCTGGTCTAATAATACGTTTGTTGTGGGAAATCTATAATCCTACAGCGGTCATTTGGTCTTTGACGCTCTCTCCTCTGCAGAATTTGCATTCTGTAACTAGACAATGTGGTTTTGGGTGGGGGTGGTATGGTCATACCAGGTACTGAGAGGGTAAGTGTGTAGCTATTTAAATGGCCACAAGATGGTGATATGGCAATTTGAATCTGTATAGGATGCAAGTATTATTGGATTGGTTGCCTTGGGTTCCCTCAATCTGGATGCTCATTGATCTAATGATAAAATGCCCACACACTGCCTTTGCTACTTGCCCATTTTGTCCAGTGCTGTTTGAATTATTGTGTCACAATAAACTGTGGGACTGAGCTCCTGTTTTAGAAAGGACAAGCGCGAGAGCTGTCTTTCTTCATAGGGGAAGCCCTTATAGATCTTTTTGGAGAAATTCTGCTGCTGATCCAATTTGCCTGAAGGTCCAAGTGCTGGTACACCTTAGAGGTCCAGAACTCTAGCCTAACTGGTGAAAGTACTGCTCCCCTTGGGAATATTATTTTAAAGTGAATATGAGGAGTTGAGGGTGAAGAAATAAGAAGTGGAGAGAGATATGCAATAGGTGAACCGTGACCTCCAAAAACGGGTTTCAGGTATTGTTATTCTTAAAAACTATTTTTAAAAACGTAACACTTCCTATCGAATGTTATTAAAACATAATTCAGTAAACTTGAATAGAGCTAGCTGCTTTGTGGTCATCAATCATTATAACTGATCCTGCTACTTTCTTTTGAATTTTATCTATTTCTGCTAATTGGTATTACTCACCTTGGGAGTTATAAAGCTAGCACATGCTCACAGTGATTACAGAACAGAGAATTAAATTATGTTCATTAAATTACTATAAGCATGTGCTAGCTACACAATCTCCATGGAGTGATAACCTAATCAGAAATTGATAAAATGCAGAGATGAAATGTAGAAAATAAAATAATCTAAATTATAACCAAAAAATAGAAAGCCAAGTCTTAACATTGTAAGATTCAATTGCAAATAGTTGTTTAACATATTTTTTATTATATATATATATATATATATATATATATATATATATATATATATATATATATATATATTATAATCATCATTTTATGCTTTTCTGTGTCCATTTAGTTTTCATTATGAAAAGTAAAAATGTTGCAGAGGCCATGATCATGTTTTGCTGTGGGGTCCTGAGGTGGGACTAAAGTTATCATGGATGAATCCCAATTTTGCATTTAACTTAGACCCATTCTAGTATTTGTCACCAATATGTTGACACCAGTCTTTAGAGGTCTATTTCCATTGCTATCAATTTTATATAAATTTTTAAACATGAGCATTATCATTTTGTACCAAGAGATTGTCAGTTTAAAACACATTGTAAACTTAAAGGACCACATCACAATGAAAAAATAAATATTTGTTTGAAAACTTTAAATAAGAGCATATTTATGCAGGAAAATAGACACACAGCTATTTCTTAATTATGAAAAAAATTATTTTGGTGCCTCTTATGGACCATGGAGGCATAAATAAAAGTTATTTGTGTGAGAGGGGTGTTTGTATTTCTGGTGAGATCTGGTTGCATTTCCTGAAACAAGGAGTCTGTGTCTTGTCCAGTAAGGGGGATTGGGTGTAGTGTACATTTTATTCGTATCCAGTTATCTTGGCTCCCTGTTCCCTCATTTCCATTACCATTATGAAGTAATGTAACATTCACAAAATGGAATCCTGATTCAGATCCCCCTCCCTTAAAAATATGCCCACAGCTGCTAATATTAGGTCATTTTCTATTGCCCAATTCATGAATTTATACACACTTAAAACTGTTCATAATACTGCCACATATTCTATTAGCTACTCAAAAAATTGATTACAGCTGTAACAGCAATTAAACACACAATACTGTATTATAAAAGCACAGGAAGGCATGAAAAACATTAGAATTAATTGCACATCTGTCTCAAAACCACTAATATGCAATAAAAATATTATTTTTAAATGTAATTTCTGAATAATATCAATCCATGGACACAAAGTGTTAATACAGATCATGAAACCCACATGGACTAGAACAGATGATCAAATGCATTTTATAAATTGCTTGATTGTGAGTCCGATCGGCAAATATTACTTATTGTCACAAATTAATTCTTAGCCTCCAATTGCAGATTACGTGTAACTTTTATGTTTTACTGATGTCTTGATGACGGTCTCATTTACTAATGGCTGTGCCTAAGATGTAAATTACGGGCTTGCTTAAATGTTATTGGATCATAAGATCATGCCCCCTGAAATCCTACTTAAAAAGTCAGGGTTTATGAGTTCAGCCTTGCAGTGGAAATTTGTGAGCTGGAGTCAAAAGATAAACCTCTAAACATTTATAAAAAAAAACACCCGCCGCCAAATGTATGTGTTTGAGGCATTTGGGCGCAGCTAATAGAATATGGCCCATTTATAGTTTTGTACAAACTTGACGAACAAGTTTTTTTGTTTTCTTGAATTGCAGTGGACCTTTAATGGATTTAGAATTGACTTTCAAATAGAAATATTATACAATTCTGTTACTTTACCACATACATTTTACAACAAAGAGCAATTTTGACAAACAAATCACTTCTCTTCAGTGATAATGAGCCAGCATTTTAAAGGCTACATTTAGAAATGTTATTAACTCCTGTTTTTTGACATACGACAGCCGGCACAGCAGCTAATTCACAATCAAACCTAGAACACAGAACAAAATAAACAATAAATGTGCTGAATGTTATTATGATTTGTGTAAAACTTTACTAGTCCACTTCATTTTTTACCACAGAATAACTATTAAAGGGAAGGGACAATTAACAAATAAGACAAACGAAAGAAGAGTATGGAAGAAAATATAATTATCAATTTAATGGGACACAGAAAAGTTATTTATTTTACTTTTTAATTGGTTTTGCAGAGCTACTGTTAAAAAGCGCAAAATTAAGTTGCATATCAATTGCCTTGTCATTTGTTGCTTCATCATGTGTGGTTTTTCATGGTACTACTCAAAGGCATTGTTTTATGTTTATTTGTGATACTAGCTACTTGCCCGTCAAAAATGACGGCGTAAAAAAATTGTAAGGCAGGGAATGCTGTTTGGCCCAGACATTAATTTTTTTTATGGTCCGAGATCCTTTGGCACTCATTGTGAGCCTTGCGCTGAGCGCCTTTGGCGCTCATTGCGAGGCTGTTGTATTTTTTTCTGATAGGCGCTTTTGCTGTTATTGTTTTGTCGGCGGTGATCTGCTTTTTGCGCTTATTGCAAAAGGCAGCGTTGGCGCTCATTGTGAGTGGTGCAGTGAATGGGTTTTGTGTCTATTGTAAGAAAAAATGTTTTATTTTTGTGTTTATTTTTTTTGTATGCTAATGAAATAAGTAATACATTAATAAATGAATATACTTTACCTATTTGGAAGTAATATATGCAGGAAGCATTGTGCTGAAGAGCTGACAATCTGTTTTGCTGTTCCTAAAGCATACAATGTATTTTTGCACTCTTGTGGAGCTGAGGTGTAAGTGCCAGCAATGTGTGCAGTGTGTAGTGTAAATATGCTGCGTGCGCGAGGGCAAACCGTTAGGGTAGCTGTGTACTTCTGCATTGTGTTAGGTAGTGTTGTAAAATGGTGGTGGTTGTGTATGTGGTACGCGGCTGAGGATGATGTTGACTCCTTGGTAAGAGTCTATCTTGTACCTCGTCCGTTTTTTTGAAAAGCTGTATGTGCTTGGTGGTGTTTTGCGTGTTTAGTGTCCTGTAGCCTCGTTTTCGTTTTTTGCGGCAGCCATTTTTTCTCCCGCTTAGGGGATTTTCGTATGTCTGAACTCAGGAATTTGGACTTAAATTGTGGTGTAACTTCAGTTGCAGAGGTCCTACTTGCTATGCATTTTTATAATGTATATATTTTATAATTTTTGTAATGCTAGTAGTTTTGTGGACCACCTGACTGAAGATCATAGATAATGGGTGATTCACATACCACAGTCTGAACTTCTGTTCTAAGCCATCTATTGATATTTCATTTTTCATCAGTCTACCTTCTAAAAGTTCTTACTTTCTCATTTAATTTCCTCTTTTCCATCCCTAACTACAAAAGGAAGACATTTGTAGGGATAATTAAAAGGGCATTCGTTAAATGAACACTTTAGACAAAAAAATGTTTATATAAATGTCTAAATTGTTAATTTTATCCTCTTCAATATAGCTGTCATATAAAATTTACATTTAACTTACTTTTAAAAAGCCTCCTGACTAATAACTTTTCTCCCTCTGGGCACACCCCTTTCTTCTTTCATTTTAACAGTGTTTATTTTTAGAGTACAGTGATCCTTTAATGTAATTGTCATATAAAGTTTGCACTTCAATTACTACTAAGAAGCTCACAGAGTAATCGTCTTTCAACTGCTTGGACTTTCTGTTCTCTATCATGCACTGTGCCACTTTTCACAGCAGGGAACGCAGGGAAGCAAGGTGCAAATGCTGTCTCCACTTCCAATTTACTGTTAACATTTTGTGTTGATTACATTCTATTTATGTCACATCTCAGGACATTTTGATTTCATGAACCCTTGTGATTGAAGTTTTCATAATACGAGTTTTTAATCAATCTAAAATATAGCTGAAAGGAGGTAGGAGAAGTATTTGAACTTTGAACGGCTTTAGGATGAGAGTTTATGATTTTAAAAAAGTATTTTGACTCTCAAAAGCTAATTATCGAAATTGAAAACTCTTTATTGTAAATTAACAAAAAACTGTCTCTATATACTTAATTTAATGGTGATGCCTCCACCCATTTCTCTTCCTATAACTATGCTTGTGTTTATGAGTAGCTTTCTGTATTTTTAAGGACTCAGCTCTGTCCCTAAAACAATTAAATCAGAGAAGGAGCCACTTGAAAGTCAGCATAAACAACAATTAGTATATGGAGACAAATCTATATTAGGAAATGACTGATCAAATTAAATTAACACAGTTTTGCTGAATGTAAAATTTTCTGTTTTGAAGAACTACTCTAAGAAAATGAAAATGTTTTAGAATATAAAAAAATAATGTATTACTCTAATTTATTACATTTTATATGCAATTATTCTGCCATTTTGGTTTATGCTTATCAAGTTCCTGAGGTTGGAGAAACTTTTGAAATGCTCAGGGAGTTTCTATATACAATTTGAGATGTGGCATCTACAATTGACAGTGCTTACAAATAAACACCCACCTAAGAAAATAGTAGCAGAATTAGCCCAGAAACAAAAAAAGAATCCCTACATGTAAAAGTATAAAGGCTGTGTTCATTTCATTTATCTTTTTTTTGCTTTGATAAAATTTGCCTCGTATCAGGATTGCTTGCTCAAAAGGCCATTGAGAAAAAATGACCACAGCAATTGATATAAACATGTAATAAAAAAAAATTATGTTCCTGTATAATTTTTTCATACTGTGTCGCTCCAGGAACTAGTTAATCTGTCCTATGTGTTCAATGTGCCAATTAAAACACTTCAGTTCACAGAATGCAGAGATCTTTGTGCTGAAAGCTGAATTTCCAAATCCTCTGAATAAATGAACAGTCTTCTATATTTATTTAAAGAACTTTATAGCTATACTCCAGTCGTTCATTATACAGATGCAATAGATTCTAGTCTAGTAATTTAATTGTCTTTAAATGCCCAGTAGTCATTTGTGAAGAAGCCACAAAACCCAGTGCAAGGACTATCTGTTATCACAAGACTTGCAACAGCTGTCACACCAAGACACAGCACATTGCAGGCAGTATAACGGGTCAGTATTTTCATATGAACTGACAGGCAGTGAAATATTCTGGATGTAATTTAAACTTGGAAGTGGATTTTCTCTATACTTACTGATAAATTTGTTTATTCAGAATGGTGGAAAGTAATATCACTTTATATTTTATATACATTAAGATGAAAAAGTTACTTTTTTGTAATAATTGAAAAAAGGTTTAGATAAGTGATTGCAGGAATGTATTATGTTGTTTCGTTATATATACAGATAACGCCTCATTAATTCAGATTATGGTAGCTTTGATTAATAGAATTGCATTTCTTATATATTACTCAATTTGCAGTGATTTCACACCTTCATACATCAATTTTCCTCTTGTGTGCCTACATCAATGTTCTATTTCTTGATATAGATCTATTAAGTAAACACTGAGGAATTACATTTCACAGTCTCATCCAACATGCATTGTATGGCTATTATCCTGGCTAAGTCTGATTTCCCAGCTCTCCTGTTTGATCCTGATTTTATATTAAAGTTCCTGTTTACGGTGACATATACCTCAAGTATCCATTTAGAAGTGTAGTTCTTAAATATTATTAAGCCAGTGTTAGGACTTCCCAATTTCTGACTTCCAGTGCCTTGCAAAAGTATTCACCCCCTTGACTTTTTACCTATTTTGTTACATTATAGCCTTAAGTTCAATGTTTTATTAATCTGAATTTTATGTGATGGATCAGAACACAATAGTCTAAGTTGGTGAAGTGAAATGTATACATAAAACTATTTTTTAGAAATAGAAAACAGAAAATTGGCATGCGCATATGTATTCACCCCCTTTGTTATAAAGCCCGTCAAAAAGCTCTGGTGCAAATAATTACCTTTAGAAGTCACATAATTAGTGAAATGATGTCCACCTGTGTGCAATCTAAGTGTCACATGATCTGTTATTACATATTCACACCTTTTTTGAAAGGCCCAGGGGCTGAAACACCTAAGCAAGAGTCCCCACTAAAAAAACACTGCCATGAAGCCCAAGGAACTCTCTAAACAACTAAGGGACAATGTTGTTGAGAAGTACAAGTCAGGGTTAAGTTATTAAAAAATATACAAATCTTTGACAATCTCCAGGAGCACAATCAAATTTATCATAACCAAATGGAAAGAACATGGCACAACAGCAAACCTGCCAAGAGATGGCTGCCCACCAAAACTCACGGACCGGGCAAGGATGGCATAAATCAGAGAGGCAGCACAGAGACCCAAGGTAGCCATGGAGGAGCTGCATAGCTCCACAGCAGAGACTGGAGTATCTGTACATAGGACGACAATAAGCCATACGCTCCATACAGTTGGGTTTTATGGCAGAGTGGGCAGAAGAAGCCATTACTTTCAGCAAAAAACAAAATAGCCCATGTGGGAGACTCCCAAATTGTATGGAGGAAGGTGCTCTGGTCTGATGAGACTAAAATTTAACATTTCGCCCGTCAAAGAAAACGCTATGTCTGGCGCAAACCAAACCCATCATATCACCCAAAAGACACCATCCACACAGTGAAACATGGTGGTGGCAGCATCATGCTGTGGGGATCAGCAGCCGGGACTGGGAAACTTGTCAGAGTTGAGGGAAAGATAGATGGTGCTAAATATAGGTATATTCTTGAGCAAAACCTGTACCACTCTTTGAGTGATTTGAGGCTAAGACGGAGGTTCACTTTCCAGCAGGACAATGACCCCAAACACACTGCTAAAGCAAAACTTGAGTAGTTTAAGGGGAAACATGTAAATGTGTTGGAATGGCCTAGTCAAACCCCAGACCTCAATCCAATAGAAAATCTGTGGTCAGACTTGAAGATTGCTGTTCACAAGCGCAAACCATTCAACTTACAGGAGCTGGAGCAGTTTTACAAAGGGGATGGGCAAAACTCCCAGTGGTAAGATGTGGCAAGCTCGTAGAAACTTATCCAAAGTGACTTGGAGCTGTTATTGCTGTAAAAGGTGGCTCTACAAAGTATTGACTGTAGGGGGGTTAATAGTTATGCACATTGAGTTTTTTTTCTGTTATTTTGTCTTATTTGTTGTTTGCTTCACACAAAAAAATATATATAAATAAAACATCTTCAAAGTTGTGGGCATGTTCTGTAAATTAAATGATCCAAATTCTCAAACAATCCATGTTAATTCCAGGTTGTAAGGCAACAAAACACGAAAAATGCCAAGGGGGTTGAATACTTTTGCAAGGCATTGTACATCCAGAATGGTCTGTTCTTGTGCTGCAGTCTCAGCTCTTGGGCTCCTGGAGGCCATGGTCGTGACCAGAAGTGTTTTCTCTAGCCACCTGATGCGGCAATAGACCGAAGGAGTGAGTGGTTGCTTACCTCCCAAGCTGGTCCATAGACTGGGCTGAAGTTCTGCCCAGAAGAAGAGCACATTAATCCATCAATTAAAGGACGCCTGGTGAGTCTCCCTTGTAAGGATGAGCTCGACCCGTGACTGATGGGGAGGTAGTGCAGAGCAATTTGACCATACAGCCGGAACTCTCCCTTCTTGGTCCCATTTCTGGGCATGACATTTAGTGGAACACTGCAGTGTGGAAGAATGCTAACAGAAGCAGATTAAAAAGTTACAAAATCAGATAAATAAAATTAACCAGATATTATCTGACAAAGCAATTTAGAGGATGCTGCAAAAATACCACTATCATGACAATAAAATAAGTAGATTTTTAGTAAATAAATTTAAGAAGAAATACATGAGTTCTAGAATTTAATACTTGGCAAGTGAAGGGAAATTTATTTTAAACCTAACGACATAGCTAAGGCCTTCGCCACATATTACCAAAAGTTATATAATTTAACGATCGATCTTACTTTCACAGAACCCTCTTTTGAGGTCATCCAAAAATTCATGGATAAAGTTAATTTACCTCTTGCATCTGACCCAGAAATTAGAAAAGTTGAACAGACCTATCTCAGAAAGGGAAATAGTTGACGCTATAGGAAATATAGGAAAATATACTACTTCTGGTCCGGACGGCTACACAAATTTTGGTATAAAACGTTTTGTCCTATTCTTAGTACATTTTTTTAAGGATTCTTTTAATGAGTTTAAAGATCTTGGTAAAATCCTGGCAGAAATGTTGAAAGCAAACATAATTATGATCCCTATAAATAAACAAGAGCCACAGTTCTGTAATAGCTACTGGCCCATTTCATTAATGAACATGGACCTGAAGCTGTATGCTAAAATTCAGAAATCAGAATGAAAGACATAATGAACAGACTAGTATCAAAGAACCAATCAGGATTTATTTCCGGCAGGAATGGATCAGATAACATCACAAAACTGTTGGACCTGTTGGTTCTCACTAAAGGCAGTAGTGTCCCCACACTATTCCTGTCATTAGAGGCGGAGAAAGCAGTCAACAGGGTAGGGTGGGGGTACATGAGATCAACACTGTCAAAAATGGGCTTTGGTAAATTTGGCTCACACGCTATTGGCGCTCTACACTCAGATCCTATGGCTTCAGTGAGTGGTACGGGATTTAGTTCACAGGAGTTTAAGATCTGTAATGGGACAAGACAGGTTTGCCCTCTCTCTCCCACTCTATTTGCATTGCTGCTGGTACCTTTGGCGGTAGCAGTAAGGAGCACTGTTGGCATCAGGGGTATAAGGGTGGGAGAGAGCACAAAATAACCCTTTTTGCGGACGATATTGTCCTAACTCTGACGGAACCCAAAGTATCATTTCCGCATGTGCTGCAATTAATTCAGGAATATAGTATGGTTTCAAATTTCAAAATGAACTCAAAGAAGTCAGAAATTTTAGGTTTGAATATTCCTCATGACCTCAACAAAATGTTGAAATCTAATTTTCCCTTTGACTGGGAAATCAATTCCTTCAAACACCTATTGATCAGACCTTTGATAAGATAGATAGAATGTTGACTATTAACTAAAAGAATACTTATGATAAAATCAAGTATATCATAGAAGGTTGGAGAGATGCCAGAATTTAATTTTTGGGCCGAATTGCTAGCATTAAGATGATAATTCTTCCAATAATCAAATACACTATAAGATGCTTACCCTTTGACTTTTACCAAAACCTTGGTCAGCTAAATATCAAAATATTATAGACAGTTTATTAATTAAAGGAAACACATAAGACTGAAGAGAGTGGTATTGTCCAGGAGATTTGTGAAAGGTAGGATAGGCTATCATTTTATCAAATTATACCAAAATGCTGTAATGCTATCCCATTTGCTAAAATGGTTAGAGCCTCAGGACAAATATCCTTGGTATCAAATAGAGGAAACATTAATACAAAATGGAGATTTAAAAGCTCTGATTTTTATGAGGAAATTCCTGTTAAAATACACCAGCAAAGAAGCATGTAAATTTTAAAACATATTTGGAGCCTGGAGAAGAATTAATGAGAACTTTAAAATCTGCCCGAGCTTGAGCATAGTCAATCCAGTTAAAACAATAGCACATTTTTATAAAATATATTGGCCTGACATTTGGTTCAGTAAGGGTATTCGAATACTAAAGGACATTTTCAAAGGAAACAAAATAGCCTCTTTCCAACAAATAAAAGACAATTTTGAGATTCAGCCTCAATTCTGGTTCAGATATGATCAACTAAGATTGTCCTTAAGATCCTATAAACTGGAAGTTAATGTAAATAAAAATCTTAATGCATTTGAAACATATATTAATAACCAATACTTTTGTTCACCTGATATCCAAAATGTTTAACATTTTCTGCGATGACCTGGAAAAAAACCATACAAAGGGTATGCAAGCTAGGGCCTCTGAAATAGGTACCGGTCTCATTCTGGACCATTGGAGAAAAGCCCTTAAAAGTACCAATTCTGTTATTAAAAATGGTGTCCAAAGGGAAACCTTCTTTAAAGTAATTAATAGATGGTACTTTGTCCCAGTTAATTTGTACCAAATCACTCATATCATCAAGGACAAATTATGTTGGAGTGGTTGAGGAATGAGTGATACCCAACTACACATGTGGTGGGACTGCTCCTTAGTCAAGCCTCTTTAGCTTGAATGTTTTGACTATGTTTCCATTATCCTCAAGAGGAAGGTCTTTCCCACTGTGCAAAACGGTCTACTGCATATTTTTGCAGAGGGATACAGATTGTAAATTTGTGCGATTGTTAAACTATTAATAGTTTCCAAGTGGAAGCAAAAAATCTCCCCAACTTGGAGAGACTTTATGTGCAGGATGGATCGTTGTCGGGAGTTGGACCAAACACTTCTCTATTATTGGACTTTTTAAGGGAAAAAATAAAGACTCCAGATTATGCCCCAATACCTAAATATTCAATATACCTCCTTTTTGAAGTCTATTTTATAAGTGGTGTAATTGTGGTGTGTTTGAGGGTATATGTGTGAATGTGAATCCCATACTGCTTATTAAGACAATGTGACGCTGATTAATATGTATTTGTTCTTTTTATTTGTGTTTGTAAAATTTTGGTAATTAAAGAAATCATATATAATAGTTGTCAAACTGCGATTCGTCATCATGCTTGCTACAAATCGTAGTTTGACAACTACAATTGCCGCAAATTGGGCGTGCATGCGCATTGAGCAGCGTAAGCTGTGCATGTGCATTGCACAATGGGTCGCGCATGTGCATTGCGGCAAGGCGCTCAGGCGCATTGTGTGGCAACCCGCGCATGCGCATTGCGTGGTGGCCCGTGCATGCGCATTACGCAGTGCTCGGGGGAGGGAGGAGGGGAGACACACAGGGAAGGAGGGGGAAGACACAGAGGAGATGGGGGAAAGACACAAAGCAGGAAGAGGAGGGGGCGAGACACTGGGCATGGAGAGGAGGGGAGAGAGACACAGGGGAGGGAGAGGATGGGGGAAGAGACACGGGGAGGGGGAGATACACAGGGGTGGGAGAGGATGGGGTAGACACACAGGGGAGGGGGGAAAGACACAGTGGAGGGGGAGAGACACAGGGGAATGAGAGGGGGAGAGACATAGGGGAGTGAGAGGAGGGGGGAGAGACATAGGGGAGTGAGAGGAGGGGGGAGAGACACAGGGGAGTGAGAGGTGGCTGGAGAGACACAGGGGAGTGAGAGGTGGCTGGAGAGACACAGGGGAGTGAGATCAAGGGGGAGAGACACAGGGGAGTAAGAGGAGGGAGGAGAGACACAAAGGAGTGGGGGGGGGAGAAACAGGAGAGGGAGAGGAGGGAGGAGAGACAAAGGGGAGGGGGGAGACACAGAGGAGGGGGAGAGATAAAGAGGAGGGGGGAGAGACACAGAGGAATGAGAGGGGTAGAGACACAGAGGAGGGTGGGGGAAACACAGAGCAGGGGGGAGAGACACACAGGGGAGTGAGAGGAGGGGGGAGAGACACTGGGGAGTAAGAGGTGGGGGAGAGACACAAAGGAGTGACAGGGTGGGGGAGAGACACAGGAAAGTGAGAGGAATGGTGGGGACACAAAGGAGTGAGAGGAGGGAGGGAGAGACAAAGGGGAGGGGGGAGACATAGGGGTAGGAGAGGAGGTTGGTAGACCTACAGGGGAGGGAGAGGAGGGGAGAGACAAAGGGGAATAAGAGGGGGAGAGACACAGAGGAGGGGTGAGAGACACAGGGGTGTGAGAGGAGGGGGGAGAGGCCAATAAAGTACAGGGGGAGAGGCTTGCATTGTGTGGCAAACAGCATTGCCAGAATTCACATTTTATTGCCGTCATTTTTGACGGGCAAGTTGCCAGTAAAAAATAAATAAATAAAAAACGACTTCCCAAATTCTGATTGCAAAGCACCACCTTCAGTCAATCAGACCAAAGATTGTAAATGATTTTTCCATAGATCTCCATAACTTATGCGGTGCAGTATGCTGACACGCTCTAATTACAGTCTTTTAGAATGTGGTTTTAACACTACTACAAATGTAGTCAGCAGAAGAAATAAAAGTTAAATTCTTTACATTTTGTCCTAATTTTCCTGCAAAAAGGTTTGTAATATTTAATGCCTGTTTCTTTTAAAAGTCATACTCCCATTTACTCCCACTTAACTTTTGTTTTCATACATGTATGTAATAGTAACTTGCCCATTATAAATGACAATATCACATAGTATCTTAAATTGTCTGTTCTGTCTCTCTTTCTCTTTGTGCCCTCTCTCTCTCTCTCTCTCTCTCTCTGTGCCCTTCCCTCTCTCTCCTTCGCTCTTCCCCTCCCTCTCTCCCTCTCCCTCTTGCTCTCTACATAACATTCTCTCTATCCTCCCCTCTTCTTATCTCCATTTCTCCCTATCTTTCACAAACTGATACTTGATATACCTCTCTCTATCTCAAATCAGAACCAGTCACTTCTAGTAACTGAAAACTGCACAAAGAAACAAATTGTTTTTATATATTAATATAATATTTTGGATTTTTTATCATGGAGTTTATATTACTTATCGCAGTGAATATATTGTTTTAGCTGTGAGTGGATTATAAATTACATTAATTTATGGTATCTACATGGAAATTAATCATATTTATCTTGCTGGTGAATGCTCATCTTTAAATACAAACATACTCTATAAGGCTATCCCTAGGCTTCAGAAGTTTAGATTTTCTTTAAAAATCCACATTTGCAAAGAAGCTCATCACCAACAGCGCTAACACTGATAAACCATACAATTTACTAATATCAACTGCTCTGCTAGTTCAGTCTTCATCATAACACAGCCACCAACTCCAACCTGCAAGCAATTATACATCCCTCCAAGTGTTTTATTTATCTCCATCATAATGTAATCTCCCAGAAGTAGGGGTCTCTACTCCTTGAGTAAAATGTAAGGTTATGTGTCACAATTTAATGCCTAGCCTTTCTAAAAACAAAACACTAATTGTTTCCTTAAAGGTACATGGGCATGAACAAAGGTGCTGTTCACAAATTTCTTAATCTCTGTATCAGTAAGATGTTGTAATTGCTAAAGTATCTGCCTTAAAACTGCAGTGAGTTTTGAGAACAAATACCACCATTGTGATTAAATCCCAACATTCCCTTTTCAAATTTATTTTTTATTATCACATATATAGTTGTGAGCGTACGAGTCGTTGCTCACGCTTGCGGGCTCGCGTAGCGAGCCCGCAAGAACTGCGTCCCTCGCGAAGCGAGGGACGCAGTTCGCCGCAAATGCGGGTCCTCGCGAAGCGAGGGCCCGCATTTGCGGTTGTCGAGGCTCAACGTCGGCTCACGCTTGCGGGCTCGCGTAGCGAGCCCGCAAGAACTGCGTCCCTCGCGAAGCGAGGGACGCAGTTCGCCGCAAATGCGGGTCCTCGCGAAGCGAGGGCCCGCATTTGCGGTTGTCGAGGCTCAACGTCGGCTGTGTTAACACACACATACACACACACGACTTTTTTAACAGAATAAACCCAACCGCCCAGCCAACAAAAACCCAAGTCGTTGCTCACGCTTGCGGGCTCGCGTAGCGAGCCCGCAAGAAACTGCGTCCCTCGCGAAGCGAGGGACGCAGTTCGCCGCAAATGCGGGTCCTCGCGAAGCGAGGGCCCGCATTTGCGGTTGTGGAGGCTCAACGTCGGCTGTGTTAACACACACATACACACACACGACTTTTTTAACAGAATAAACCCAACCGCCCAGCCAACAAAAAACAAACAACGTCCCCGCAAATGCGGATCCTCGCGAAGCGAGGGTCCGCATTTGCGGTGGTGGGAGCATCCCAACATCGGCTGTGTTAACACACACATACACACACACACAACTTCATAACAAAAAAAAACTCAAAGTCGCCTCACACCCGCTTACACCCAGACACACAGACGCAAGACTTAACAAAAAAACAGTAAAAAAGGCCCCTCACACGCTCTTAACACACATACGCACGACTTAGAAACAAATACACTGCGTCGTACACGTAAAAGCTAACTGCGTATATCGCAACAAAATACGGCCGCATCGGAAAAAAATACGGCCGCGAAAGACCCATTCCAACCGCCGCGCATCAAAACATCACAAACACAAGAAATAAACACAACAAACACATAAAAACCTTACTTATAGCACGGGGGGGCATCCGGCACCTCCAAAAGTTCATTTACACGTCCATTTAAGTGAAAACAAACAGTTTAAACGACCGAAAATCGGCTAAGCGAGAGAAAAAATGGCCGCCGAACAAAACGAAAACGAGGCTCCAGACGTAACTACACTACACTTACTCGCAACAAAATACGGCCGCATCGGAAAAAAATACGGCCGCGAAAGACCCATTCCAACCGCCGCGCATCAAAACATCACAAACACAAGAAATAAACACAACAAACACATAAAAAGCTTACTTACAGCACGGGGGGGGCATCCGGCACCTCCAAAAGTTCATTTACACGTCCATTTAAGTGAAAACAAACAGTTTAAACGACCGAAAATCGGCTAAGCGAGAGAAAAAATGGCCGCCGAACAAAACGAAAACGAGGCTCCAGACGTAACTACACTACACTTACTCGCAATAATGAAACACATACTATGCGGAACGGATCACACTCATATTAAACACCATTTTAAACACTACTACGCACAAAATGGCGGATGGAACGCAAATTGTAAGCTGGAACGCAAATAGCGCATGCGTATTACGTTCTAACGGTCTAACTTTCCAGAATGTTCTACAAGTTTATAAATACTGTCTATTTGACAGAGAAAAATACATTTCTCCTCAGGTGATGAACAGAGTGACTTCGGAGATAACTGCTGCTAAAACTTGAGAAGATAATTCTTTCCTAATTTACTACTTTACATTGTGCAAATTACAACTGAGAGGTAAGCTATAATATATTACTTATTTTCAAGACAGGACATCAAAAAAAAAAATTAAAGAAGACAAAGAGGTTTATGTATACTGACAAGTGACACGCACATATATGCGTATAATGTATACTGACATGTGACACGCACATTTAGGCGTATAATGTATACTGACAAGTGACACGCACATTTAGGCGTATAATGTATACTACTGACATGTGACACGCACATTTATGCGTATAATGTATACTGACAAGTGACACGCACATTTAGGCGTATAATGTATACTGACATGTGACACGCACATTTATGCGTATAATGTATACTGACAAGTGACACGCACATTTAGGCGTATAATGTATACTGACAAGTGACACGCACATTTATGTGTATAATGTATAGTGACAAGTGACACGCACATTTATGTGTATAATGTATAGTGACAAGTGACACGCACATTTATGCGTATAATGTATACTGACAAGTGACACGCACATTTAGGCGTATAATGTATACTGACAAGTGACACGCACATATATTATGCGTATAATGTATAGTGACATGTCACATGCACATTTATGTGTATAATGTATAGTGACATGTGACACGCACATTTATGTGTATAATATATAGTGACATGTTACATGCACATTTATGTGTATTGCCCCTGCAACAAACTAATTAAACAACTACATTTAAATTACATTACAAAAAAATAATTTGGGACTATTAAAATACTATTAAAATATGAGTCATGTATACTGATATGTGACACGCACATATATGTGTATCATCTATAGTCACATGTCACACACACATTTATGTATGTTGGCCAAAAATAAAAATAAGGTTAATTTAACAATTAAAATATGATTCATGTATAGTGATATGTCACACGCACACAAAAAAATTACTTTCAACTATGGAAATGTGCTTCATGTATGTGACATATGTGTGTAGCACCCACCAAAAAATAATGTTAATTCAAATTAATTACAGAAGTATAATTCAATGAAATTAATTTACTGCAATTTAATAGATCACCTAAAACTCAATCTTTCTACTTTTTTAAATATTCAAACAGACTCTGCATCAACAGCGTCTTTCAACAATTTGCACCGTACACTGTGAAGCACAATCCCTTTTAAAGAACACCAACAAAGAACAAGAGGTAAGATACAAAAATACTTTAAATGCTGAAAAGGCCATGGTTTGTTAAATACAAATAAAAAATTCTATAATTCACTATTTCACTTTATTTTTCAAACAGACACTACAAGAAGACCGGCGGATTAATATTGGCAGGAGGGGACCCTCTGTCATTCCACACTTCAATCAAGGTAAAGTATTTAAGTATAAAAAAGAACCGAACCATGAGCCTTATTCAATTGTGAGTTGGCTAATTGAATAGGGCTTTATATAAGCACATAATAGGTCTTCACTAACTAAAAACTTCTGTCAAAAAATATTTTATGTGCTTATATAGAGCCCTATTCAATTGGTCAAAACGCAATTGATTCAGGACCTAAATATGTTTAATGGCCGAGGGCCTCATTCAAATGTGATTGTTTAACAATGTATAACCATTAGAAAAACCACTACATAAGTATAACAAAAGTGGTGCCCATCAAACAGGATTTACATTTACATTCTTATTTTAATGTTTAACAACCTATAAGCCTTAGAAAGAAGCCTAAATAAGCATACCAACATTGGTGCCCACCAAACAGGATTGTATGAAAACTCACACAAACACATAACAAACTACATTTACATTCTTATTTTATGTTTAACAACCTATTAGCATTACAAAACTACATTAATAAGCATACCAACAGTGGTGCGCATCAAACAGGATTGTATGAAAACTCACACAAACACATAGCAAACTACATTTAGATTCTTATTTCATGTTTAACAAACTATAAGCCTTAGAAAGAAGCCTAAATAAGCATACCAACATTGGTGCCCAACAAACAGGATTGTATGAAAACTCACACAAACACATAGCAAACTACATTTAGATTCTTATTTAATGTTTAACAACCTATAAGCCTTAGAAAGAAGCCTAAATAAGCATACCAACATTGGTGCCCACCAAACAGGATTGTATGAAAACTCACACAAACACATAGCAAACTACATTTACATTCTTATTTTATGTTTAACAACCTATAAGCCTTAGAAAGAAGCCTAAATAAGTATACCAACAGTGGTGTGCACCAAACAGGATTGTATGAAAACTCACACAAACACATAGCAAACTACATTTACATTCTTATTTTATGTTTAACAAGCTATAAGCCTTAGAAAGAAGCCTAAATAAGCATACCAACAGTGGTGCACACCAAACAGGATTGTATGAAAACTCACACAAACACATAGCAAACTACATTTAGATTCTTATTTAATGTTTAACAACCTATAAGCCTTAGAAAGAAGCCTAAATAAGCATACCAACATTGGTGCCCACCAAACAGGATTGTATGAAAACTCACACAAACACATAGCAAACTACATTTACATTCTTATTTTATGTTTAACAACCTATAAGCCTTAGAAAGAAGCCTAAATAAGTATACCAACAGTGGTGTGCACCAAACAGGATTGTATGAAAACTCACACAAACACATAGCAAACTACATTTACATTCTTATTTTATGTTTAACAACCTATAAGCCTTAGAAAGAAGCCTAAATAAGCATACCAACATTGGTGCCCACCAAACAGGATTGTATGAAAACTCACACAAACACATAGCAAACTACATTTAGATTCTTATTTAATGTTTAACAACCTATAAGCCTTAGAAAGAAGCCTAAATAAGTATACCAACAGTGGTGCGCACCAAACAGGATTGTATGAAAACTCACACAAACACATAGCAAACTACATTTACATTCTTATTTTATGTTTAACAACCTATAAGCCTTAGAAAGAAGCCTAAATAAGCATACCAACAGTGGTGCGCACCAAACAGGATTGTATGAAAACTCACACAAACACATAGCAAACTACATTTACATTCTTATTTAATGTTTAACAACCTATAAGCCTTACAAAGAAGCCTAAATAAGCATACCAACAGTGGTGCGCACCAAAGAGGATTGTATGAAAACTCACACAAACACATAGCAAACTACATTTAGATTCTTATTTAATGTTTAACAACCTATAAGCCTTACAAAGAAGCCTAAATAAGCATACCAACAGTGGTGCGCACCAAACAGGATTGTATGAAAACTCACACAAACACATAGCAAACTACTTTTACATTCTTATTTTATGTTTAACAACCTATAAGCCTTAGAAAGAAGCCTAAATAAGCATACCAACAGTGGTGCGCACCAAACAGGATTGTATGAAAACTCACACAAACACATACCAAAGTACATTTAGATACTTATTTTATGTTTAACAATCTATAAGCCTTAGAAAAAGGCCTAAATAAGCATACCAAAAGTGGTGGACACCAAACGGGATTGTAGAAAAACAAAGAAATAATGTCATTTTTTACTTCATACAAATACATTAAAATAATATTACATTTTCATTTTTATTTTATATCAGATACTGCGTCAAGAACATCGGACCAGGAGTTTCAACTGAGGACCACACCAGCGGACGAGGACTTTCAACAGAGGACCAGACCATTGGACGAGGACTTTCAACAGAGGACTACACCATCGGACGAGGACTTTCAACAGAGGACCAGACGATTGGACGAGGACTATCAACACAGGACCAGACCATCAGACGAAGGCTTTCAACACAGGACCAACAAAGATTCTGCTTCAAATCAAACTTCAACCAAGGTACAGTATAACAAGTAAAAAAAGAGAAAAATTAATTAATATTCTTCTTTAATGTTTAACCACCTATAAGCCTTAGAAAATAGCCTACAGAAGCATACCAAAATTGTGGCGCACCAAAAAGGATTGTAGAAAAACACAGAAATAATGCCATTTTTTCATTCATACAAAGACATTCAAATAACATAACATTTTCATTTTTATTTTATAACAGATACTGCGTCAAGAACATCGGAACAGGAGTTGGAACTGAGGACCACACCAGAGGACGAGGACTTTCAACAGAGGACTACACCATCGGACGAGGACTTTCAACACAGGACCAGACCATCGGACGAAGGCTTTCAACACAGGACCAACAAAGAATTTTGCTTGAAATCAAACTTCAACCAAGGTACAGTATAAAAAGTAATATCTATCATCTATCTCTTATTTGTCTTTTAGGGCCAATAATCTTTAACAATAAATACAAACTTCAATGTAAACTTAAAAAATAAATTGGCATAGTCCAAAAAAGTCTAAAAACACAGAATCTATATAATTTGTCATTGTAACATTCCAGTCCTAAACCCTAATTTAATTGCCATTTGACAAATTGAATAGTGCTGTAAATAAGGACATAACATCTTTTTTAAAATACCTTTTTAGTTACTGAAACACTTGCTTTTGGATACATGTTTAATAAATAAAAATGTCTTTAAATAATTATCTCATGCCCTTATTTAGACTTTTATTCAATTGAACGCATTGAAATTGATTAACTATAAAATGTTAACACACTATTGATAACTATATGTCATGAAAAACAACTTAACATCTCAAAATAAACTAATGGTACATTATTTTATTTTTACAGATTAACATGGCTGATAATGAGAGTAAACAAGAAAAGAAAAGACGCCAAGCTAGAGAACGACGACAGAGAGCAGACAGCCAGCAGACACCGGAGAAGAAGGAAATTCGACGAGAAAAAGAACGCAAAAGAATTGCAAGCAAAAGACTGTCACTTGCAGAAATTAAAGATATGTCAAAAAAAACTACAAAGAAAATAAAGCATTTACAACCTGTTGCTCAAACATCAGATGACATTTTGCCAGAAAAAAGACAAGAGATACCAAAAAAAGCAACAAAGAAAACAAAGCATTTAGAACCGTTTCATGAAACATTAGATGACATTTTACCTCAAACAATACAACATATACCAAGAAAAGCAACGAAAAAAACAAAACATTTAGAACCTGTTGTTGAAACATTATATGACATTTCACCTGATGAATATGAAAGGCAAAATCCTATATGCTTTGCAAATTGTCCTCTACTCAAGTCTTTAGCAGTAGAGGTTCATAGTTGTGGGGACATGACTACTCAATGTCAGTTTTGTGAGGCTTATTATTTTAAACAGGAGAGACCCAGAGATGGACAATTTATTAGTTGTTGTCAAAAAGGCAAGTTCAAACTTCCAGAAAGGAAAGAATTTCCAATTTATTTACAAAATATTATGACTGAACCTACTTTTCCAAACTACAAAAATTTTAAGACAAACATAAGATCCTACAATAGTGCCATATCCTTTGCATCCATGGGGGCAACATTAGCTGCTAATGTACCAGGACATGGTCCTTACTGTTTTAAAGTCCAAGGACAAATTTATCATCGCACTTCCCATTTACATCCAGAGGAAGGAAATAAAAGAAAATTCGCTCAACTATATGTCCTAGATACAATGGAAGCTGTTGACCAACGTATGCAGATGGAAGAAAATAAAAAATGCTTACCCACTGTTTTCATAGAGCTAAATAACATTATGGACAACAATCCCTACAGTAAAGCTTATAAAAAATTGGCAGAAGTAGAAAATGAACAACTACTTCATTCACAAACACATCAATTACCAATGCCGAAGGTTAATATGGTGCTTAAAAGAGACAGACATACTGATAAACGTCGTTATAACTTGCCAACAACAAATGAGGTTGCAATGGTGTTTCACAATGATGAAGGAGAACCACCATTTCAAAGAGACATACGAATATATCCTAGAAATGAGGACCAACCGTTTATTAATATGAGTATCTTAAGTCCAAATTTAGATCCAATGACATATCCCATCTTTTTCCCACACGGAGAAGCAGGTTGGCAACCAAAATTAACTCTTCCCAGTTACCCAAATGCTAAAGCCAGAATCCGAAATAATGTTTCTATGCTTGAATTTAAAGTAGCTCAAATTGCCATTCGCAATGTATTTAATCCAATTTTATGTGGTGGGAAACTAACACAACAATGGATTATTGATTCATATTTGCAAGTTGAGGCAAATAATTTAAACTTTATCAAATATCAACAAGATAAACTCCGTGTAGAACAATATTCTGGACTCATGGACTATGTTGCTGACGTGGCTACAAGCAGAGACATGACAGCTGGCAAAGCCATCATTTTACCATCTTCCTTTCAAGGATCTCCTCGGAATATGAGAGAAAGATACAATGATGCTATGGCTATTGTGACAAAATTTGGCAAACCCGATTTATTTGTGACATTTACATGTAATCCACAATGGCCAGAAATTACACTAAATCTACTTCTTGGACAAACTGCTTCAGATCGACCAGATTTAGTAGCCAGAGTTTTTAAGATTAAATTAAATGAATTAATACGTGACTTCACTATAAATCAGTTATTTGGCAAATGTCTTGCTTATGTATATACCATTGAATTTCAAAAAAGAGGCCTTCCACATGCACATCTTCTAATAATACTTCAAGAAAAAGATAAATTAGATACTTCAGACAAAGTGGATGCAGTCATTGTTGCTGAACTACCAGATCCAGAACTATATGGTAGACTATATGAGATTGTTACTCATCGCATGATTCATGGACCCTGTGGTGACCTTAATCCACAATCACCATGTATGGAAAATAATAAATGTTCCAAAGAATTTCCCAAAGATTATAGAGACAAAACCTATGCCAATTGTGATGGATATCCACTTTATAAAAGAAGAGAAGGAGATAGTGCCATTATTCGTGGGAAAAAAGTGGACAATAGATATGTAGTACCCTACAATCCACATTTACTCATGAAGTACAACGCCCACATCAACGTAGAAGCCTGCACTTCCATCAAATCCATTAAATATGTCTACAAATATATTTACAAAGGTTACGATGCAGCTACTGTAGTCGTCAAAAGTGCAGACAACCCTGAAAGTAGTGAGTTAGTACATGATGAACTTGCATCTCATGTAGATGCTCGCTATGTCAGTGCGCCAGAAGCTATGTGGCGGCTTTTAAAATTTGAAATGCATGATAGATCACATGCAGTATATAGGTTAGCAGTACATTTGCCACAACGACATTTAGTCTATTTCCATGCTGGAAATGAAATGAATGCATTGGCCCAAAGTGAAGATCGTCACACTACACTAACTGCATGGTTTGCATTAAATTCCACTGATGCTGAAGCAACACAATACTTATATATTGAAATTCCATATCACTATGTTTTTGTGAATGGATTATGGAGACCAAGAAAAACCAGAGGCAATAAAATTATTCCAAGAATTTACACAGTCAGTCCAAGAGATGTTGAACGTTTTTGCTTACGGATATTACTTTTAAATGTTCCTGGAGCACAAAGTTTTGAACACTTAAGAACTGTTAATGACATTGTATATGAATCCTTCCATTTAGCTGCAAGACATAGAAACTTACTCGCTGATGATACAGAGTGGGAAAGATGCTTAGAAGAAGCAGCACAATGTCAAATGCCACGACAGATGAGAGAACAATTTGCTTTTATTTGTATCTTCTCAAATGCTCCAAATGCATTAGCTTTGTGGGAGACTTTTAAAAGTAATATGGCTGAAGACTTTATGCGACGATACAATGAACCCATTGCACACTTAAAAGCGTTAATGGAAATCCAAGAAGTCTTTTTAACTCATGGATTAAGTTGTGCAAGTTTTAATTTGCCTGATCCAGGTCTTATAGATGACATTAACTTTGAAGACTATGACATTCAACTACAAGCAGAAAGAACAGAAGAAAGACTTGCAACTTTAAATACACTACAATTGCAAGCATTTCATGCCATTAAAAATGCTATAGATGATGACATGGTGACAGAGCGTTATTTCTATCTTGATGGACCTGGCGGATCAGGAAAAACATATTTGTACAATTTATTAATGAGTTCAGTACGAGCACAAGGAAAAATAGCAATGGCGTTTGCCACTACTGGAATTGCTGCACTTTTATTAGAAGGTGGAAGAACTGTTCATAGTGGATTTAAACTGCCAGTGCCTATTTTAGAAAATTCTGTGTCAGATATTCGCATGACATCCTTACAAGCAAAGAAATTGAAGAAATGTAAATTAATTATAATAGATGAGGCCACAATGATGTCATGCTATGCCCTCCAATGTATTGACCGTTTGCTTCGTGAAGTCATGGATAATATTTTTCCATTTGGTGGAAAGGTAATGTTGTTGGGTGGCGATTTTAGACAAACATTACCTGTTGTTGTACATGGAAATCGAACTGACATTATCGAAACATGTATAAAGTCAAGTACAGTATGGAAACATTTTACCCATCTTCAACTGCAACAAAATATGAGATCAGAAGGCCAAACTGATTTCAATGATTGGCTTATTAAAATTGGAGAAGGCAGAACAGAAAAAATACTAAATTTACCTGACGACACTGTAGAGATCCCACCTCATATGATTTGTCAACAAGATATTATATCGGCTATATTTGAAGGGAGCATAAATAACGAAGAATATTCCGAGCTTGCCAACCAAGTCATACTGACGTGTAAAAATAAAGATGCATTAATCCTCAATAATAAAATCTTAAAAAAAATTTATGCACCACAAAGAAATTATCACAGTGCTGATTCTGTACTTGCTGATGACAATGAAAGTCAGGCTAACTTTTCCACTGAATTCATAAACTCTTTAACTCCTTCTGGAATGCCACCACATATTTTGCAGCTAAAGAAAGGTGCAATTATCATGTTACTGCGAAATATGAATCCCAAAAAAGGCCTATGCAATGGCACAAGATTAATTGTTCAACAATTAAAGGACCATTTTATAGATGCTGAAATTTTAACTGGGACCCATAGAGGAGAGAGAGTTTTCATACCAAGAATAGATTTAGCACCAAGTGAAAGTAGTCTCCCTTTTATACTTCAAAGAAGACAATTTCCCATTATTATGGCATTTGCCATGACCATTAATAAATCACAAGGTCAAACTTTCAAATCTGTGGGTATTTTCTTGGAAGAACCAGTTTTTGCACATGGTCAATTGTACGTTGCGTTGTCAAGGTGCAAAAATCCACAGGCAATTAAAGTTTACATTGAAAACAATGAAAGTCAAGGTGATTTATTAGAAGATGGACGTATTTTTACTAAAAACATTGTCTACTATGAAGTACTATAACTTTGAAGGATACTAATTAAAGGTGCCAAGATTTTTTAAAAGCATTGCAAAATACATAACAATTGGTTGTTTAATTCAGTCATAATTAATGGAAGTCATGTTTATGAATGATTCGCCTCACAAAATACTTGCCTTGCATTGTTAGTAAAAATTATGTTAAAATGTTAAGTCACTATGTTAATGTTTCTAATGTTACAAGTTTAAAAAATATATTTTGAAGTTATTTCATTCAACATATTACAAAGTGGATGTTAAGAGGTCAAGCACCTTTTAAGTCACAATGTAAATATTGTCTGTTATCTTAAGATTACTACCTACATTAATGTTTATCGCCAATTTATGTGCTCAGTAATAAATTAGTTTAATTACGTACTTTTTAAGAAGAGTTTGACTGTATGCCTTCCTCTACATTCAATGTATATTCAAGTTAACAATTATTGTGATAGAAATTGAATTTTAATACTGATTAATTTAAATGTCAATTGTTTTTACATTCAAATGTTAATACTTTTAATAAAAAATTACTTTACAAAATGTATTCACTATGTTCCTGTTTATAATGTTCAAAATTATACCAATGTTTTGTCAACTTCTAAACTTACATAAAAAATAAAGTTCAAGTTTAAAAATATATACTTTGATGGTTATTGCTTACATATATTTTAAACTTCATGTTAAAATTTGCAACGTTTAAAAAAGGCTTTTTACTTTTGGCTTTCCTATTCATTCAATGTATATTCAAGTTAACAATTCTTCAGATACTAATTACATTTTAAAAAACCATTACATCAACATTTTACAAAAATACACGTTCATATTAAAATACTTACAAGTGTCAAAAATATATGTTAATAACTAAACAACTTGACAAACATATACATAACATTGCCGTCATTTTTTGACGGGCAAGTCGCTAGTGTTTATATATTTTCTAAGCAAATTTGTTGCATACTAATCTTCAAAGTTTAAAAATGTTTCTTTTTTATTCTGTAATCTAAATAAAATGTAATAATAAGGGATGGGGGCTGAAGGGCCCATAGCCCTCATCTAGGAAAAAAATGAACTCTTATTGATCTTGCTAAAAGGTAACAACATGCAGGTTTATAGATGGCTGAACATATTTACGCTGTTTCTATATATGTACTAATTTTCTTACTGCAAAATATTATATTGTGCTATGATACATTGTAATAACTGGTATGTGAGATTAAAAGCAATGTCATTATCAGTATCACATGAGTTAATGTCATATTAGATGGAGAAAGACAATTACTGAACACATCTCAGCGTGTGTTAATATTCTCAGAAGACAGAGCAGCAAATACAATTACAGGGAAAGTGTATTAGATAGAATATCAGAACATCAGACAATTATTCCGGGAAATTGAAGAAAATTATAGAGTAAATGTAAATCTCCATTATTTTAAATTATGAATATGAACTGGGTGACATCAAAATACACCAGGAATGGAACTTAGTGATTTATTAAATGGATATAGAAAGTTTCTGGATTTTACCAGGTATATAATGTACCTCAGTATCTATTTACTTTTTTTTACTTTGCTTTATTAAAAAGTGCTTATAAAATCTGTTTTTACTGAGTAAAATCATACCTATAGTCCCTGTATGGGTCTGACCACTTCAGTGCATGCAGTCACTTACTCTGAAGTGCTGGATGTGCAGTGTAGTGTCCTAGCCTATCAGACACCACGTCTCAGCAGCACTTTGCAGAATGTTGCTGAGAGATGATCACTGATTGGTTAGTATGAATCACTGAACACCCAGTACTACAGAGTCTGTGGCTTTGTGAGCTGCAGAGGGTAGATCCAAGCAGGTAATATTCGTTTTATTTTAGACAGTAAAAACCGAGGATATAAACACTTCTTAATAAAATAAAATAACACAAAAGTAAATATATACATAGGTATATTATATACTTAGTAAAATCCAGGAACCTTCCATATCCTTTTAATTAATATAGACAGTAGAGATGTCGTGGACTATTCGTGACGATTTTGGCATGTTCGCGTTCGCATTGAGGAAACTTTGACCCAGCACCTCACAGTCAGCAGACACATTCCAGCCAATCAGCAGCATACACTCCCTTCCAGGGCCTTCCATCTGAAGGACAGCATACATTTTAGAATCATTCTGAAGCTGCATTCGTTGTGAGAGGACAGATAGTGTAGCTGCTGGAGATTTATTAGGGAAATAGATAGCCAGGCTGTGTATTTGCTTCCACTACAGACCTGAAGGACTAAATGTAATTTCGGTTGCCTGCCTGTGTCAGGCTCACAGCTTATATTGTGCTCAGTGAAATAAAACAACACGTTTTTGACTGTAATAGATTGAATGGCAATTGCCTGCCTACAGGCGTGTGTGTGAAGCCTATTGCATCTACTCTGCCAACTTTTGCCAGTGCACAGTGATACGTCATATCTGGTGCAACCGTAGTGTACAGTGACATAAAACAACACTTTTTTGACTGTAATAGATTGAATAGCAATTGCCTGCCTACAGGCATGTGTGTGAAGCCTATTGCATCTACTCTGCCAACTTTTGCCAGTGCACAGTGACACTCATATCTGGTGGCACCTTAGATTGCACGCACAGTGCCCCAAATTTGAAGTGGGAGGACAGACCAAGCATCTTTTTCTATCTTCCTGTTCCAAAAATCAATGCCATATACACGTCCCCTAATAGTGAACGTAACAGGGATTAAACCGATAGGAATAGTACTACTTAACAGTACACACCTTATAATAATGCAGACAGAGGCAACGCAGAGAGAGGAGTCTGAAGAAGAGGAGTCAGAGGAGGAAGGTGGCTTTGAGGAGGTGGAAGACCAAACACAGCCGGCATCCCAGGGGACTTATTGTCACCTTTCGGGGACCCTTGGTGGCTGGGTGAAGGAAGGGACCTTCTATGACATCAGTGAGGACAAGGAACGGGACATGGCTAGCTTGGTATACAACCCTGTGCAAATTGGGAGTTTGCGGTAGTGCAAAGGGACTGTTTGCGGTTGTTTGCGGTGCATTAAACAGGGAGATTGGTCTGTTACTGTGAAGCGGGTGTAACCCTTACACTACCTGATCGATACAACATCATACCTGATGTTTTAAAGCATGTTATTCCAAACAATTTAGGAATGTTAGGTGATTTATGCCCTTTAATGGCTTAAAACCAGACTCTGCATCAACTATATAATTTTACGTGGGAGTTTTGCCATGGATCCCCCTCCGGCATGCCACAGTCCAGGTGTTAGTCCCCTTGAAACAACTTTCCCATCACTATTGTGGCCAGAAAGAGTCCTTGTGGGTTTTGAAATTCACTTGCCCATTGAAGTCTATGGCGGTTCTCCGGGTTCACCCGTTCGCGAACATTTGATGGAAGTTTGCGTCCGCTGTTTACGAACCTAAAATTTGATGTTCGCGACATCGCTAATAGACAGCTATAGCTTTCTAATAATAAATGCTCTCTATGGTTTAAGTTTCATGTTTTTACATGAATGTATTTGGTTACTGGTTTGTATCTAACTAACATCACTATATATATATATATATATATATATATATATATATACAGATATGAGGTGATATTAACCATATAGTGTTAAAGCTTCAACTACAGAAGAGCTCAGGAAGCTAGAAACATTTGGGCTACATTTAGTTATCTTCGTGGTATAGGGCTCTGATGGCAGTGTTTACTAACTACTTCATTATAATAAAATTAGCAAAGCCTTTTTTAAGTATCTGCTCTAGTGATGTCCCGAACAGTACGCCGGAGAACTATTCGCTGCCATTTTCGCATGTTCGCGTTTGCATCGAACGGCTAACATATGCGCTTTTCGGTCCACCCCCTATTCTTTATCATTGAGGAAACTTTGACCCTGCACCTTACAGTCAGCAGACACATTCCAGCCAATCAGCAGTATACACTCACTTCCAGGGCCTTCCATCTGAAGGACAGCCTCCCTTTTAGAATCATTCTGAAGCTACATTCATTGAGAGAGGACATATATTCTACCTGCTGCTGATTTAATATGGAAATAGATAGCCAGGCTGTGTATTTAGCTTTCACTACACACCTGAAGGACTCATTTAAAAACTGCTGCAAGGACCTAAACCCAAAAAGCCCTTTTTAGGGCTAGAACATCATTTATTTTATTTTATTATTTTTTTCTGTGTAATCTAATTGCATATGCCTGCCTGCTAGAGTATGTGTGAGTGCTATTGCATCTACTCTGCCAACTTTTGCCAGTGCACAGTGACACTCATATCTGGTGCAACCGTAGTGTACAGTGACATAAAACAACCCTTTTTTTGACTGTAATCGATTGAATATCAGTTGCATGCCAACAGGCGTGTGTGTGAGGCCTATTGCATCTACTCTGCCAACTTTTGCCAGTGCACAGTGACACTCATATCTGGTGCAACCGTAGTGTACAGTGACATAAAACAACCCTTTTTTTGACTGTAATCGATTGAATAGCAATTGCCTGCCTACAGGCGTGTGTGTGAGGCCTATTGCATCTACTCTGCCAACTTTTGCCAGTGCACAGTGACACTCATATCTGGTGCAACCGTAGTGTACAGTGACATAAAACAACCCTTTTTTTGACTGTAATAGATTGAATATTAGTTGCCTGCCTACAGGCGTGTGTGTGAGGCCTAATGCATCTACTCCGTCAACTTTTGCCAGTGCACAGTGACACTCAAATCTGGTGCAACCGTAGTGTACAGTGACATAAAACAACCCTTTTTTTGACTGTAATCGATTGAATATCAGTTGCCTGCCTACAGGCGTGTGTGTGAGGCCTATTGCATCTACTCTGCCAACTTTTGCCAGTGCACAGTGACACTTATATCTGGTGCAACCGTAGTGTACAGTGACATAAAACAACCCTTTTTTTGACTGTAATCGATTGAATATCAGTTGCCTGTTTACAGGCGTGAGTGTGAGGCCTATTGCATCTACTCTGCCAACTTTTGCCAGTGCACAGTGACTCTCATATCTGGTGCAACCTAGTGTATAGTGACATAAAACAACCCTTTTTTGACTGTAATCGATTGAATATCAGTTGCCTGCCTACAGGCGTGTGTGTGAAGCCTATTGCATCTACTCTGCCAACTTTTGCCAGTGCACAGTGACACTCATATCTGGTGCAACCGTAGTGTACAGTGACATAAAACAACCCTTTTTTGACTGTAATCGATTGAATATCAGGTTGCCTGCCTACAGGCGTGTGTGTGAAGCCAATTGCATCTACTCTGCCGACTTTTGCCAGTGCACAGTGACACTCATATCTGGTGCAACCTAGTGTACAGTGAAATAAAAGAACCCTTTTTTGACTGTAATCGATTGAATATCAGTTGCCTGCCTACAGGCGTGTGTGTGAAGCCTATTGCATCTACTCTGCCAACTTTTGCCAGTGCACAGTGACACTCATATCTGGTGCAACCGTAGTGTACAGTGACATAAAACAACCCTTTTTTGACTGTAATCGATTGAATATCAGGTTGCCTGCCTACAGGCGTGTGTGTGAAGCCAATTGCATCTACTCTGCTGACTTTTGCCAGTGCACAGTGACACTCATATCTGGTGCAACCGTAGTGTACAGTGACATAAAACAACCCTTTTTTTACTGTAATCGATTGAATATCAGTTGCCTGCCTACAGGCGTGTGTGAGGCCTATTGCTTCTACTCTGCCAACTTTTGCCAGTGCACAGTGACACTAATATCTGGTGCAACCTAGTGTACAGTGACATAAAATAACTCTTTTTTTACTGAAATCGATTGAATATCAGTTGCCTGCCTACAGGCGTGTGTGTGAAGTCTATTGCATCTAATCTGCCAACTTTTGCCAGTGTGCAGTGACACTCATATCTTGTGCAACCATAGTGTACAGTGACAAAAAAACAACCCTTTTTTTCAGTAATCGATTGAATATCAGTTGCCTGCCTACAGGCGTGTGTGTGAAGCCTATTGCATCTAATCTGCCAACTTTTTCCAGTGCACAGTGACACTCATATCTGGTGCAACCATAGTGTACAGTGACATAAAACAACCCTTTTTTTTCAGTTATCAATTGAATATCAGTTGCCTGCCTACAGGCGTGTGTGTGAGGCCTACGGCGCCTACTCCACCAACTTTTGCCAGTGCACAGTGACACTCATATCTGGTGTCACAGTAGCTTGCACGCATAGTACCACTAATCAGAAAAAAAATGACAGGCAGAGGCAGGCCACCCCGCAGGGGCCGTCGTGGTCGTGGTGCTGTGATTCCCTTTGGCCCTAGAATAATGCCCAGTTTTCGAAGGCAACGTACCCTGAACTTGAAAAGTTCTGAGGACCTGGTTGACTGGCTAACACAGGACACCCAATCTTCTACAGCATCCGCTCGGAACCTAGACGAACCATCCTCCAGCTTAGCTTCGGGCATCTCTCCAGTTACCACTCGCCCGCCTGCCGCCACCACCAACACTAGCACCACAGCTGCTTCACTTGATCCGTCAGCAGAGTTATTTACACATCCGTTGGAAGAAATGAGTGATGCACAAACATTAGTGCCAGAGGATGTAGATAACAGGGATATGTCCCAGTCAGGCAGCATTACACACATGGACGTACGGTTTGATGATGATGATGATGTTGTACCCGGTGCTGCTTCCTTTGTTGAGTTGTCAGATACAAGTGAAGCAGTTGATGACGACGATGCGTCCGTGGATGTCATGTGGATGCCCGCTATAAGAGAAGAAGAACAGGAGGAAAGTTCAGATGGGGAGACAGAGAGGAGGAGGAGACGAGCTGGAAGCAGCGGGAGGTCGTCGAAAGTAGCTAGTGGCACAGTCAGGCAGCATGCATCGGCACCCGGGGTCAGCCAGACAACCCGCCAGTCAACGCATGCTGTTGCCACCACCAGAATGCCGTCATTGCAGAGCTCAGCAGTGTGGCAATTTTTTCGTGTGTCTGCCTGTGACAACAGCGATGCCATTTGCAAACTGTGCGAAAAGAATTTGAGTCGTGGGAAGTCCAACACCCACCTAGGTACAACTTCTTTGCGAAGGCACATGATGTCACATCACAAACGCCTATGGTATCAACACATCAGTACAAGCAGCACACAAAGTCAAAGCCGCCATCCTCCTCCTGGTCCAGCATCTTCAGCCACGTCAACCACTGCTGCCCTGCTTGCCCCCTCTCAACCATCCGCCACTCCGTGTCTCGCCCTGAGCAGTCCCTGCTCATCTGCCCACAGTCAGGTGTCTGTCAAGGACATGTTTGAGCGTAAGAAGCCAATGTCACAAAGTCACCCCCTTGCCCGTAAACTGACAGCTGGCTTGTCTGAACACTTAGCCCTCCAGCTTTTACCATACAAGCTGGTGGAGTCTGAGGCGTTCAAAAACTTTGTAGCTATTGGGACACCGCAGTGGAAGGTATCCGGCCGAAATTTCTTTGCACAAAAGGCAATCCCCAACCTGTACTCGATTGTGCAAAAGGAAGTAAGGGCATCTCTGGCACACAGTGTTGGGGCAAGGGTCCATCTGACCATGGATACCTGGTCTGCAAAGCATGGTCAGGGCCGGTATATCACCTACACTGCGCATTGGGTAAACCTGGTGATGGCTGCCAAGCATGGAATACGTGGCTCTGCAGAGGAGTTGGTGACACCGCCATGACTTGCAGGCAGGCCTGCTGCCACCTCCTCTACTCCTCCTACTCCATCCTCTTCCATAACTTTCTCGGCTGAGTCCTCTTCTCCTGCTGCTATGTATTGCTCCACATCAACGGCACCCCTCCAGCTCCACAGGTACTATTCCACATCCCGGATACGGCAGTGTCACCCCTTCTTGGGGTTGACTTCCCTGAAAGCAGAGAGTCACACAGGACCAGCACTCCTGTCCACCCTGAACGCACAGGTGGATCAGTGGCTGACTCCGCACCAACTGGAGATCGGCAAAGTGGTTGGTGACAACGGAAGAAATTTGTTGGCGGCATTGAATTTGGGCAAGTTGAGACATGTGCCGTGCATGGCACATGTGTGTAATCTGATTGTACAACGCTTTGTGCATAAGCATCCAGGCTTACAGGACATCCTTTAGCAGGCCAGGAAGGTGTGTGCCCATTTCAGCCTTTCCTACACGGCCATGGCGCACTTTACAGATATCCAGCGGCGAAACAACATGCCAGCGAGGCGCTTGATTTTAGACAGCACAAAACATTGGAATTCAACACTCCTAATGTTCGACTGCCTGCTCCAACAAGAAAAGGCCGTTAACGAGTATTTGTATGACCGGGGTGCTAGGACAGCCTCTGAGGAGCTGAGTGTGACGAAGTGACTTTCGCACTTTGCCCTGGAGAGGACTTATTGCCAGCCTCCTGCCCTGCGATTTTGGCCCTGGGACATATTGCCCTTTAAACACAGTATTCGGCCATGCCAGAGTGTATGTCACTCATCCTGGCCCTTTAAATACACTGGGGTCATTCGGTACTTGACCTGTGTGAACGGTGATACCCCAGATATATAATGAAAGACTATGGGAAAGACTTTAGCTACATGGCAATTGAACTGTGTGAATAGGATCTGAGCGCTATTCAGTAGTTTTGTGCGCTCAGATCCCAGCTATCTGGGGATATGTGAAATGTCTGTGTGATATGTGTAAAAGGTGACCTTATGTATTTTAAAGTGGTTATGTCTTTTTGCAACCATGTGCTCAATGGAGTCTGCCTCTATCCCTGGATAATTGGATTACTTTCCCCATTGTCTCCAGTACAGAGGCCTAACGTTTGAACCCCTGGTCTGATTCATGCCATTTTTTAATATGTTGTTCCACAATTTATGTTGTTCATAAAAATTTAAGTTTTATTTATGTACTATGTAAAATCATAAAGTTATAAAAATGTATAAAAATGTGTAAGTTTTAGCTGGGAGATAATTGAGTAGATACAGTAAGAAACTCAATTATCTCCCAAGCAGAGGGGAGGGAATCTGCAGGCGTTACTATTGTGGTATTGGTTGTTCTATACCTACCCCCTGGGTGTGTTCTATTTGTACCTGAATGTAATAAAACCAGGCTGGGTGTGCCAGCACCTGAGTTCTACTTGACCCTGCAAAACGTAGCCTCGTCTCGTTCTTGGAGGGAATTGCTATATCACACTGGGGATTGCTATGCGCTGCATACTCCCTTGAGCTGTAACTACTGAACTCTTGTTCCTGATGTACTCTCCTTGCAGGAGAGGTCTTCCCCACACGGTCCCGGATGCTGGAGATTCATACAGGGTGGAAGGAAGACGGCGCGGCTCCAGTTAAGCTACGGCGGTTGTGGAGTCTGTGGTGGTTGTGGTGTACGGTGCGCTGCTTGTAGTCCCCGGCGCAAGCTAGGACACGTCCATCAACGGAGGTACCCAGTCGGGGTGCCAGTAGATCCGTTACACTGGGGATTATTTTGCCACGTTACTGGACGCTCATGCGCAATGCCTGTAGGCTTATGCGTCCTTTTGAGGAGGTGACAAACCTGGTCAGTCGCACCCAGGGCACCATCAGCGACATCATACCATTTGTTTTCTTCCTGGAGCGTGCCCTGTGAAAAATGCTGGATCAGGCCATAGATGAGCGTGAAGAGGAAGAGTTGTGGTCACCATTGCCACCAGAAACAGCCTGATCAGCATCGCTTACGGACCTGTGGCAACGCTGGAAGAGGATTGTGAGGAAGAGGAGTCAGAGGAGGAATGTGGCTTTGAGGAGGAGGAGGAAGACCAACCACAACAGGCATCCCAGGGTGCTCGTTGTCACCTACCTGGTACCCGTGGTGTTGTACGTGGCTGTGGGGAAGAACATACCTTCATACCTTCCTGAGCTATTCCAATTTGCCATAGAACTTCTGTCCTGCCCCGCTTCAAGTGTCCTGTCAGAAAGGACCTTCAGTGCAGCAGGAGGTTTAGTCACTGATAAGAGAAGTCGCCTAGGTCAAAAAGTCTAGATTACCTCACCTTTATTAAGATGAATGAGGGATGGATCCTGAAGGGACTGACAGTGGGCGATACATTCGATTAAAAAAGGCCTGATAGATGAGCTGCCTTGAGCTAATAATGGTCCACACGCTGCTGTATTTTATCCCTGAATGCCGGATGATTTGCGTGACTTATCCGCCACCAACTAGGGTTGAAGATGCAATGTTTTAGGGCACTTTCTGCCTGGCAAACCAACATAAATTTTTCTGGTCACTGCAACAATACCTCATTTTTGCATTTAAATTATTTTATTTTAGAAGGGGTACAGCATGTAATGAAAAATAAAGCATTTTTGAACAGTCTTACATAACAGTTGTGCAAAAATACATATTTACAATAAAGACATTTTGTGAAAGTTAGCTGGCTATTCCTTCTTATTTTTACTTTTAAGGTTAATAATTTTTCTTATTTTTTACTGTGATTGCAGTTTAAGAGATACTTAAAACATGGTAAAACAGACAATAGTAAAGAGTATATCTGCAGGAAACACCAAAGTCCTATTAGCTATTATCCCTCCAGCAGTATTAGCTTATTATTTACAATATCTAACCTGGGCAATCACCCTTGGGTTACCCTAGGGCATGCTTCAGTAAGCGACCTCTCCTTTCCTGGGATGATTTTGCCGCCGGTTGCTTCTGAAGGGTCTCCAGGGCTCCCCAACTCCGGTCCTTCCCCCAGTGTCACTTCAACCAGTAACAAATGTTTTATATTTGTAAAGCAACCCAATGATCCCCCTTGATAGAGGTTTATCTTTACAAATTTTGGAGAACCAATTTAAGACCGGTGTCCCCTGTTTCTGGGTAAGGGAGTGTGTGAAATGCCTCAGCCTACAGTAATTGTAATGTACTGACAGCGGTAGCTCATGCTTGTCCCTCAGTTCCTCATAGGTGAGCATCTGGCCCTTTACTAACCAGTCTCCCAGTCTACCTAGTTTCCTTGACCTCCACCAGTGTTGTGATGTTGTGCTCATGTGTTTCGGGGCCTGAGGGTGGTCAAGAATTGGGGTCATTTGGGTGGATCCAGGGAACAAATCTGTGTGTTTCTTGGCCCATTTCCAGTATGATAGTGAGTGTCTGATTAGGGGGTTTGGCGAGTTTTTAAGGCTCTGAGGCAATTCTGATAGCCAAGCCACCTTGTCCCAGGTTAAGGGCCTTAAAGTGTGGTTCTCTAAATACACACAGGCCGGTTGATGACATATAGAATGTGCTATTGGGAGGAAAGATAGGTGACGTAACAGGTATTAAACTGATAGGAATGAATAGTACAACTTAATATACCACTCCTATCTGGTGGCACCTTAGATTGCACGTGCAGTGCCCCAAATTTGAAGTGGGAGGACCGACCAAGCATCTTTTTCCATCTCCCTGTTCCAAAAATCCATGCCATATACACGTCCCCTAATAGTGGACGTAACAGGGATTAAACCGATAGGAATAGTACTACTTAACAGTACACACCTTATGATAACGCAGACAGAGGCAACGCAGAGAGAGAAGTCTGAAGAAGAGGAGTCAGAGGAGTAAGGTGGCTTTGAGGAGGTGGAAGACCAAACACAGCAGGCGTCCCAGGGGGCTTGTTGTCACCTTTCGGGGACCCTTGCGGCTGGGTGGAGGAGGAGACCTCCAATGACATCAGTGTTGACAAGGAACGGGACATGGCTAGCTTGGTATCCAACCTTGTGCAAATGGGGAGTTTGTGTTTGTGCAAAGGGACTGTTTGCGGTTGTTTGCGGTGCATTAAACAGGGAGATTGGTCTGTTACTGTGAAGCGGGTGTAACCCTTACACTACCTGATCGATACAACATCATACCTGATGTTTTAAAGCATGTTATTCCAAACAATTTAGGAATGTTAGGTGATTTATGCCCTTTATGGCTTGAAACCAGACTCTGTATCAACTATATAATTTTCCATTGGAGTTTTGCCATGGATCCCCCTCCGGCATGCCACAGTCCAGGTGTTAGTCCCCTTGAAACAACTTTCCCATCACTATTGTGGCCAGAAAGAGTCCCTGTGGGTTTTGAAATTCGCCTGCCCATTGAAGTCTATGGCGTTTCGCCGATGTTTGTCCGTTCGCGAACATTTGATGAAATTTGCGTCCGCAGTTCGCGAACCGAAAATTTGATGTTTGCAACATCACTAATCTGCTCACTTTCTTACCTCATTGTGCAAGTAGTTTGCAGATACCTATATATTCAAACAAGATATCATGAAGTTTCAGTCTGATTTTAGTGTAAAGTTCCTCACCATGCACTCTTTCACAGCAATAAGGAAAAAAAGAACCATTGTATTTCGGGGACAACTTCAATTGTGGGTGGCATGTAGCAAACTAGTAACAAGCATTTGCAGCTTTATAAGCCAAAACCATCACTTTTATTAAATTGCTTGTGTTTGCGAGCTTCTATTTTAGGACTCTGGAGTCTGAAAAGGGGTAAAAATATTTTCTTCCACTCCATAGTTAAAAATAAAAAGTTGTGTGTACCTTTTATAAAATTAAAATAGAATTTGCTCCTTATGAGGTCAAGTTCCTTAAAAAAGCATGCCATAAATATGACCCTTAGCTTTGCACTTAAGGCCACGAACAAGTAAGCACTATGACCTGGCAGCCTCATTAAATTGGAGCTACGTGTTTGCACATAGCTCGTAACTGTCATCTTAGGGCTATTTGCGTTGCTTAGATACCTCGTAGCTTTGCTAGCAGCAGGCTTTGTGTGTTAACACGCAGGACGTCCGAGAATAGGCTACGTGGAAGCCACATTGAACTTCGCACACGTAAATCCTTTCATCTTTCATGCCTGTAACCGCTAATTGTTTAATTCAGCTATTAAAGTGCTACGTGGTCACTCGCGATCAAGCACGTAACACGCAAATGGAGCCCAGAGGCCAACTTGTGCACTAGAGCACCCGCAAAGGGGGTAAAGTACAATATGTAGCACTTCTAATGTAAATAAAATCACTGTACATGTATTAACAGGGAAAGTGATGTTAGGTCTTAGAATTAATAGCACAGCATTCTCAAGCCCGCAAATGGACCCAGAAAAATACTTTATTTCAGGATTATTGTTTATGTTAGATCGATCTCTGCAATCAATGTGTTGTGACATAGACTGTAACTCGCATGTAATAGAATATCATATTTACGGATTTATTAATATTGCATTATTTCTGGCCTGTTGGACCGATCGTAAACTGGATTTGAAGCACGTAGGACTTGGAAATCCCCCCTCCCCTTTTTCAGTGACGTAACGATCTCTCTTTCCATTGGTTCCATCTGAACCTGTAAATACTAAATTACTTAATTGTTTGCGTGGGTGCACGCAAGTCAGACGGTCGCGAACTGGTTTACAAAATAGCATCTCTTGCTCGTAGCTTGCAGCCCTTTCTAATAACTCGGCGTAACTGTGACAAATTTGAAGCAAGCAGCCCTTATGTGCTAAACATTGGACTTACTAGGCTGGAATTTAATATGGCCCTAGATTCACAAACCTTTGCAGTGTAGGGTCACAATAGTTGGCCAACTTAACTAAATTTATTTAGTGCTTATGTGTAGTGGACGGTTTCTGCACAAGTGTCTTATACAAACCTGCTGCCTACTCTAAAATATACCTAGAAAGTCTAACAAAACAAAGGGGCTATGAATAGGACTACATTCTATGGAGAAGTGGAGGTTGATACTCTACATCACAATCAACACAGATAAAATATAATAATAAATTATTGATTAATGCACACACATTAAAAGCAACAAAAATAAAATAGTAATATTGGGAAAGTAATATTCTCTTGTTCACCACCTTATTTTTTTTACACTTGTTTGTACGTTTGTATATTTATTGATGTGACGTTTTCAGACTTTTTACTTTTAGTCTGATTCAGTATAATTCACAGTCACCATACTCCATTCAGCATACCCAAGTGCAATACAAAGTCAATTAGTAAATATATGAGGTATTGCACCTTTAGCTAATCTAATTGTAGGAGGTCAAATGATATCAAATAATTGTTTTATAAATTGCAACATCTCTCTAACCATTTATTAAATTGTATAATGTGATATACCCTCCTTTCCTCATGTCTATAAAAGGGAAACCTCACAGAAAGAAACACACAATGCTACCTGCCAAGGCTGTTTTCATAGCTTACAAAACAATGAAACAATATAATTTTTAGCCAGATCATTGGTCTCAAGGTGTCCAAAACCATCAAATTCCTGACCCACTGTCTTAACATTTCTTAACATGTGATGAATGCCCCTGTGATTGGTAACTTCTGGAAGGCGCCTTACCTATCTTTCTTTCATTCCTTGCTCTCAACCAAATCCACATTTCCTAAAATGGAGTAAACCACCACTAGTTGCTGCCTCCATCTTGCATCCACTATACCAACCACAGCATGTGCAGCTGCTTCCTGTTGGCACATGTAGTCATGTGGTGCTAGTTCTTGTACTGCATTGCTACATTAAATAACCTTGTGGACCAAAATAAGGCTGCTTGTTGTTCTGTGTTTGCAATAAAAGAAGCAAAATGGAGATTCACAGTGTAATGCACAACAGCCTTACACAGCGATGCACTCTGACAAATAGGTGGAGTGAGATAGGACAACATGGCGGCTGACTAAGAGCATATTTAAGCAGGAGGTAGTAAATAATCTTCTTTTAATTAGAAAATATAATTTAGATGTCTCGGCTGCACCCTGGAGGATTCATGATATTTTGATGGACGTTGTATGTTTGTGGGTGGGGTGGTTACATTTCTGGAGCTCAGTGCTTGCATTTCCTGATGCAAGCAAATTGCTTCTTGGCCTGTAAGGGGGAAGGGATGTGGTATCAAGTTCCACCATGTCTAATTATCTAACAATACCATATGACTTCTCATAGTTCCTTTCTCCTGACCCCCTTCCTCTTCTTAAAAAAAAACACCGTAGATGATTGAGCTCTCATTAATTGATGTATCAAACACAAAATTAATTTCTTTACTCTGAAACAACATTTTTCAAATTCAGATTTATTTTATGTCCACAGGTTACATAGCTGCTAATGTGGTTAGTTTGTTACATACCTCATAAGCAAGTGTCTTTCTCTTAATGTACAGTGATCCTTTATTAATCATTTATTGCTTTGTGCCCATTCGAACTTAAGTAATTCATCTTGGCTTATTCCAACATTATGTTCCCTTCTGAATTTGACATTCAAACAAGTTACATTTTGATTTTACTATCAGTGTTTTACAGTGACTTTGATGAATTAAGAGTGAAGCTAATTAGCAAAGAATCCTTACATTATCATGCTGTGATTTATGTTATGCAAATGTGATAAGTGGTATAACAGACCATAATAAACAAGCTAAATTTACATATGCACATAATATAAATATTTTCTTTAGTAGATAAATCAAACCTTGTTTGAAAAATTCTACTCTTCGACTTTCAGATGATACTATCTCATGATCTGGATATCTGGATATATTTATTTCCTCTTATATTAATCCCGTTCAAACCTGAAATGAATTGCTTTGATGTCTGTGTTTATTTTTATTATTTTATGTTTGTTTTTTTTAATTGGCTATAGAATTAGTTTTGCTTAGGTTAGTTTGTTGTGACATTTGCAGCTAAAAAAGATCATATATTTATTATCTACTTTGTATATGATATTTTGGGTTGGTTTTGCTGTTACTACTGTAAATACATATATACTTATTGTGTGCTCATTTTCCACATGAAGAGTTAATCATTGTGGTCTCATACACAAATATTTCAGAATTATGCCAAATAATTTCAGATAGCTTAGAAGACCTTGAGAAAGATCACAGGACAGTCTCATAACTATAATATATACTAGCGACTTGCCAGTCAAAAAATGACGGTCAATAAAAGAAAGTGTTGAAATGCTATTTGTCACACAATGTGAGTGTACTGTGTGACTCAACTATATAGACCCCTCTAACACACTAATGAACGCATGTAATAACACTATAAGTGCCATGAGGGTCATCCAGGACCCTCATGACCCAAAGTGTAAGCATTACACCATTTTAACCTTGTCACTTATGGGGGTCTATCCAGACCCTCATTAGCCTCTATTTAACCCCATCAGTCCCATAAGGGTATATTATGACCATTATGGGCCTGTTAGAACCCAACATTAACCACATAAGTTCCATGACAGTCCTCAAGGACCATCATGACACTAAGTATAAACACTACACTGCACTATACCCCCCCAATAAAACATTAAATATCAACTAAACACCCTCTACACTAACACTACACTACCTACCTACCCCCTAATAACCCCCTCCCCACCACTGTAATTACAGAAATAAAAAAACTAAAGTCATCAAAAATCAAAAATCTACATTCATAAAATAAAAAAAACTAAAATCACCAAAAATAAAAAATGTACATTACAGAAAAAAAAAACAAAGTCACAAAAAAAAACAAAGGAACATTACAGAAAAAAATACATTACAACCCCCCCACTACAGAAAAAAAAATTACACACCTAAAAAGGAAATACATATAATACATACAATACAATACATACAATATAATACAATGCAATATAATACAATACAAATACATACAATACAATTAAATACAATACAATACAATTAAATACAATACAATACACCCCTATCTAATATACATCCCCTATCTAATATACATCCCCCATCTAATATACATCCCCCTATATAATATACACCCCCCTATCTAATATACAATACTATCTATCTAATATACATCCCCCTATCTATCTAATATACAGTACATGCTATCTCTATATAGCAACCCTAATTCTAAGCTACAATAATATAATTAAGACCACTTACCTTTGAGATGTTTCTTCAGATCCCCAACCTAGGGTAAAAAAAATAAAAAAATTAATACAACACGTTTACATAAAATAACTAAACATTCTAAATATTCTAAATATTATACTCACCTTTCCAGCATGTCCCGTTTCAGCATGTCACGTCCTCCATCATCTTTGCTTCTGCGGAGCGGCCACTGTTAAAAAAAAACATTACATTAGTACACATACATGTAAACGTGTTGAACTAATTTTTTTATTTTTTTTTCCCTAGGTGGCTGATCTGAATGGACATCTGCAAAGGTAAGCGGTCTTAATTATTTTATTTTAGCTTAGAATTAGATTATTTTTTATATAGATAGCATTTATTGTATGTTAGCTATGGGTATGTGTTTTATATAGATAGCATAGCATGTATTGTATATTAGATTGTGGTATTTATTTAGATAGATTGGGGATGTATTATTATATAGAAGAATGTATTGTATATTAGATAGGGGTGTATTGTATTGTATTTAATTGTATTGTATTATATTGTATGTATTTGTATTGTATTGTATTGTATTATATTGTATGTATTGTATTGTATGTATTATATGTATTTCCTTTTCAGGTGTGTAATTTTTTTTTCTGTAGTGGGGTGGGGGGGTTGTAATGTGTTTTTTTATTTTCTGTAATGTTCCTTTTTAATTTTTTGTGACTTAGGTTCTTTTATTTTCTGTAATGTAGATGTTTTATTTTTTGTGACTTTAGGCTTTTTTATTTTCTGTAATTAGAGTGGTGGGGGTTATTAGGGGGTAGGTAGGTAGGTAGTGTAGGTGTTAATAGGTTAGTGTAGAGGATGTTTAGTTGATATTTAATGTTTTATTGGGGGGGTATAGAGCAGTGTAGTGTTTATACTTAGTGTCATGATGGTCCTTTAGGGCTGTCATGGCACTTATGTGGTTAATGTTGGGTTGTAACAGGCCCATAATGGTCATAATATAGCCTTATGGGACTGATGGGGTTAAATAGAGGCTTATGAGGGTCTGTATTGACCCCCATGAGTGACAGGGTTAATGAAGGGCTTATGGGGGTCTGTATTGACCCCCATGAGTGACATGTTTAATGAAGGGCTTATGGGGGTCTATATTGACCCCCATGAATGACATGGCTAATTAGGGGTTTATGGGGGTCTGTATGGGCTTCACTTCTAAAAAAATTATGGATCAGTTCGATCCAGTCATAGGTCTCCTTGCTAATTTCATATGTGGTAAAGTGTAGCTTCAAGTCTCTATTATTACATTTTATAATAGAATTGAAATAGTCCAGATACAATCTTTCTGTTACAATTGTTAAGTGTGGGAATTTCAACAGGAGCTGTGTATGTATCATAGAAGGCAATTATGTCTGCAACAGGCTTAAAATTTCTCTGTGTCCAACACTCAGGGAGTTAAGGCGATTAACTGCACCTGGTTCAGCAGCTAGACTATATACAGTCCAGGAAGCACCAGCCAAGGGTGAGTTGTGAGAGAGTCTGAGAGGAGACAGGAAGCGTTGTGAACTTGAGAGGAGAACATACCAGGAGATTGTCAAATGCTTCATACACCAGCGCTGCTGGGTAAGCAAAAAGGACTGCATACCCTATGTAACTGTAACCTGCGGTGATCATTAACCTGGGGAGCTACTCTGGAGCTACTTAAGAGACATACTCTGCCAGCTATTTTCAAGGTCAGAAGCATTTGTTTTCCTTATCTTTAACCCCTCCCCCCAAGGGAAGGGACTGTGTATAACAAGAGTGCATATATCTTCATAGAGTACCTGCTGTACTCTGTAAAGGTACCTGGGGGCGGACACACGGAGCGTAGGGTGGGCCGGTGCCCTGGCCACTAGCTGATGATATATACAGTGGTTCACTAAGTGAAAAAGGATACCGTGACCATAGGACCTGTTCCGTTTCAGAAACTGTTTCGTGCATGCCAGTGGAAGGAATTGCTATTCTAATTAATCCTGCTTTATGTTTTTCCTGAGGCTTTTACTCTTACCTAATGAAATACCGGTTAACTGCACTCTACTGTACATTTTATTTATTTTTCTTCAAAGACCACTTCAGTTCCCAGCGGCCATCCTTGTCACACTGGTGTTAGAAGTGGGATATTTGCTTATTGTCCTAGGTTAAAGGACTACCCCACCACCGACTTGGAGGATCTGATGAAGTCCTTAATGATGGTAACTGTGGCATAACAGGAGACTAACCAGCAACAACAGGAGACCAACAGGCTGTTGGCCATCCAAGTGAACCAGACCCATGCAGAGGCAGGAGTTAGAGCCAGCCACCATTTACACAAGTTGAGTCCGAAAGATGGCATAGAGACCTATTAATGACCTTCGAGAGAATAGCAATGCATGAGAATTGGTCAGTGGGCTGAAATTCTTGCTCCTCCTTGGCACCACCCAGCATGCTTATCATGACCTTACGGCAGGCCAAGCCTCAGACTACACAGTGCTAAAGAAAGAGATTGTCGTCCGCGAAGGAGTAAACCCTGTGGTGAGGGCCCACAGATACCATCAATAGAGATGTAGCTGCCACCAACCCGTCAGGCAACAACTGTATGATCTCCTCCATGTCACCCAAATGGCTCTGGTCTTACTCAAAGAGATGAGAGACTGGGTGGGACAAGGGGGGCCTAAAACCCTGGATGAAATAATTAACTAAGCAGAATGGTAATAGGCCTGTAAAGAAGTACCTGAGAGTCCCAGGCAGGTGAACACCGGATTGAGGAGGAATTCTACAACTAGGTAATACGGAAAATTTTGGTAGGGACAAAGCGAATGCCCCCCTTCTGTTGAGAATATGAGAAGAGGCGGTAGAGGCAAATCGAATCCAGGTACCAGGAAAAGAAAACCCTCCAAGTACGTATTTTCTAATCAGAAACTACCTGCTATACTGAATTATAAAGAACGCAGAGGAGGTCGTGGAACAGTTGGTCATACCCCAGAAAGGAAAGTCGTGGATTTGGCACATAGCCAACTCCTGGGAGGTCATCTTGGAGTGGACAAAACTCTGGACCGTATCCTGAAAAGATTTTATTGGCCCGGGATATTCATTGTGTACCGAACGCCAACTGACAAGTCCAAGACCCCGCTTGAGGGCCCCCCTGGTGCTGCTGCCAATCATAGATGAACCCTTCGAAAGGATTGCAATGGACCTGGTAGGGCCACTGGAAAAAACCTACACGGGCCATCAGTATATCCTGGTACTCTTAGATTATGTGACTAGGTACCCCAAATCTTTCCCGAATGACGAGTACAAAAAGTGTGGCCAAAGAGCTCCTCCTCCTATTTTCTAGAGTAGGAAGAGATACTCACTGAACAAGGCACCCTGTTCGTATCCAAGCTTGTGTCTGAAATTTGCAAACTGCTGCAAATCCAGACACTGCAGACTTCTGTCTATCATTCTCAAACAGATGGGCTGGTCAAAAGATTCAAACGCACCTTAAAAAACATGATACGGAAAGTCGTTGACCGCAACGGAAAATATGGGGACTTGCTGTTACCCTGCCTCCTGTTCGCCATACACGAAATACCCCAGGCCTCCACTGGGTTTTCACCCTTCCAGCTCCCGTATGGATGCCATCCCCAGGGGATCCAAGACACTGTCCGAGAAGACTGGGAAGAGCAAAAAGTTAAATAGAAAGAATGGCCCAAGTTCGGTCCTTTTGTTAGGGAACACCTGGAACTGGCCCAGGCCAAACAGAAGACATATTATGATCGCAGAGCTCAGGATCCCAAATTTCAGCCAGGAGATTGGGTTATGGTGTTAGTCCCTACAGCCGAGAGCAAGCTACTGGCCCAATGGCAGGATCCTAATGAGGTCCTAGAGGCCATTAGCGGTGTTAATTATAAAATAAGACAACCAGACCGTCCGAAGCCGGAGCAGATAAATGACATAAATCTGTTAAATGCCTGGTGAGAGAAGTCGAAGTAAGTTTCGCTTTCCCTGTTTCCGGTGTGGAAGAACCCATTCTAGAGATACCGATCTCTACCGAGTTGTCCCCTCTACAGAAGGCAGAAGTGCTACAGATGGTTACCCATAACGGTAAAAGGACGTATTTTTCATATATCCCGGGTGTACCACAGAAATTTGTAACAATATCACTACTGAACTGGGTGTTAAAGTGCGGATCAAACCATATAGGATACCAGAAGCAAAAAAGGAAGAAATAAGGAACGAAGTTCAGAAAATGCTGCAAGCCGGAATAATCGAGGAGTCATCCTGCTTTATGTTTTTCCTGAGGCTGAACTGCGGCTCTGGCTAGTCAGGTAAGTCAGTAAGTCCTTTAAAGTAGATGTTTATTTGTTTTGTTTTTTTGCTTTTCCTCTTACCTAATTAAATACCAGTTAACTGCACTCTACTGTATGTTTTATTTATATTTCTTCAAATACCACCTTAGTTCCGACCATCCTTGTCACATAAGGTAGATACGATCTGAAATAAGGTTTTGGGGGTCATAGTCTGGACATAAGGCCCAATCCTTGATTGTTTTCTCCTTGGGTCCATTCTATCAAAAACAGACACTTTGATAAATTAAGTAAAATCAATTCTGTTAGAAAACTCCTTATAATACCTAGCGTATATAAAAAAGTTAATTAGTTGGCTATTTAGCTACATTATAAACTAAATAGTTTTATATTAATTCAGTATATTTCTATTCTGGCTGCCATGTAGGCTTTTTACCTGATTTTGCTATTTACTGCTATTTAGAGATGTCCCGAATAGTTCGCCGGCAGACTGTTCCCGGCGAACATAGCATGTTCGCGTTCGCGGCGAACTGCAAACATATGCGATATTCGACCCGCCCCCTATACTTTATCATTGAGCAAACTTTGACCCTGCATGTCACAGTCAGCAAACACATTCCAGCCAATCAGCAGCATACACTCCCTTCCAGAGCCTTCTAACTCATGGACAGCAGCCATTTTGGAATCATAACTAACTTGCAGTCTTACTGAGAGGAGGCTGAGTGTAGGTGATACTGCATCAATAGGGAAAACCATAGCTAGGCTACTGTACACAGTGTGCAATACAGTCCTGAAGGACTCTTTTGATCTCTGCTGCAAGGACACCCCTGTGTCTCTTCCCCCCCTTATCATCATCCTCCCCTCACCTTAGCACCCAACCCTAACACCCTTCACACTTATCCCTAACACCCCTCACCCTAACCCTAACACCCCTCACACTTATCCCTAACACCCATAACCCTAACCCTAACACCCCTCACACTTATCCCTAACACCCCTCACCCTAACCCTAACTTTGAAGTGATACGACCAACAAAGCATCTTTTCCATCTCCTGGTTCTAAAAATCCAGGCCTTATACACGCCCCCTGATAGGTGCTGTAACAGGTATTAAACTGATAAGAGTAGTACTTACAAACACGCCACTCCTATCTGGTGGCACCTTTGATTGCACGTGCCGTGCCCCAAAATTGAAGTGATACGGCCAACAAAGCATCTTTTTCCATCTCCCGGTTCTAAAAATCCAGGCCTTATTCACGCCCCCTGATAGGTGCTGTAACAGGTATTAAACTGATAAGAGTAGTACTTACAAACACGCCACTCCTATCTGGTGGCACCTTTGATGGCACGTGCCGTGCCCCAAAATTGAAGTGATACGACCAACAAAGCATCTTTTTCCATCTCCTGGTTCTAAAAATCCAGGCCTTATACACGCCCCCTGATAGGTGCTGTAACAGGTATTAAACTGATAAGAGTAGTACTTACAAACACGCCTCTCCTATCTGGTGGCACCTTTGATTGCACGTGCCGTGCCCCAAAATTGAAGTGATACGACCAACAAAGCATCTTTTTCCATCTCCTGGTTCTAAAAATCCAGGCCTCATACACGCCCCCTGATATGTGCTGTAACAGGTATTAAACTGATAAGAGTAGTACTACTTAACACACCTTATAATAATGCAGAGAGAGGCAACGCAGTGAGAGGAGTCTGAAGAAGAGGAGTCAGAGGAGTAACTTGGCTTTGAGGAGGTGGAAGACCAAACACAGCAGGCGTCCCAGGGGGCTTGTTGTCACCTGTCGGGGACCCTTTTTGGCTGGGTGGAGGAAGAGACCTTTACATCAGTGAGGACAAGGAACAGGACATGGCTAGCTTGGTATCCAACCTTGTGCAAATGGGGAGTTTGCGGTTGTGCAAATGGACTGTTTGCGGTTGTTTGTGGTGCGTTAAACGGGGAGTTTGGTCTGTCACTGTGAAGCAGGCCTAACCCTTACACTACCTGATCGATACAACATCATACCTGATGTTTTAAAGCACGTTATTCCAAACAATTTAGGAATGTTAGGTAATTTATGCCCTTTATGGCTTAAAACCAGACTCTGCATCAACTATGTAATTTTCCGTGGGAGTTTTGCCATGGATCCCCCTCCGGCATGCCACAGTCCAGGTGTTAGTCCCGTTGAAACAACTTTCCCATCACTATTGTGGCCAGAAAGTGTCCCTGTGGGTTTTAAAATTCGCCTGCCCATTGAAGTCTATGGCGGTTCGCCGGTTTCGCCGGTTCGCGAACGTTTGCGGCGGTTGGCGTTCGCGGTTCGCAAACCGAAAATTTTATGTTCGCGACATTACTACTGCTATTTGCTGTTTTCATAGGGTACCACGCCTTATCCCTGGATATTAATACCGAATATATTCTATGGAATAGACATCTAATTGTTTCCAAGTTTGTTAAGATTTTATACACTACTTTTTGATACCTATATTGATCCACCAGAATATAGAATGTGTTAAAATAGTTTGTTATCGAAAAATGTAAAAGGATTTTGATAAACCTCTCATTGAATTTATATTACGATCTATCTAAAAATCAAAGCTTGCAGTTGTTTATTCTTGTTTTTGCGATTGTTTCAATAAATGCTGTTCTGCATATTTGTCTATAAATAATAATTGAACCCAATAACCTGTATTATTCTATACATTGGAATATTTATGTCATATCCAAATTACATCCCAACTGTTGTACTTTTATTTCAGGGTTAAGTAAAGAAATTATTATCTCCTGACCAGTGGAGTTGTCTGTCATTGTTAACCCATGTGTGCAGAGACAACCCCCACTAAGGTCACTAAACACTTACCTCTAAAACAAAGAGATACTTGTCCCTCCTAATTCTCCCAGATCTCTTTGTCGCCTTTAATACATTTCAAATTGCCATATCCTGTTGGCAGTACCCTCATCACTTAATCCCTTTAGGCCCCCATAATCAATCTCTCTCCACTCCAATCCATTTGAACCTCTCTTTTTCTGATAATAAAACATCTTACAATACATCCAAGTACAATGCTTGGATGTACTGGTAGAGGAGTATCTTCAAAGAGGTATTAACAAATCTACAAACTAAAGAAGGGCAACTAAAATTGGGCATGGTATAAAAGACAAACTTACAAGGAAATACTTAATGTCTTGAATATGCTTAGATTAGAGGACAAATGATATGATAGAAACTTCAAATGTATCAAATGATTTAATACATTTCAAGAGGGAAATGTCTTCCAAAAAAGAGTAATGCAACAGGAGGTTGACCAGGAGGTCATGATTGAAGTTGAAAGGTGAAAGACTTTTAGAAAGTACTACTTTACAGAAAGTTTAGTAGATACATTTAACAGTTTTCCAGTGGAAGTGGTAGAGTCACACACAGTTAAGGTATTTAAGCATGTCTGGGCTAAGTATAGGCCTCCTAAAGCCTGATGAAGGGACTTTTTGCTAAACATTTTGCTGGGGTTTTAATTAAATGTTAATGAGTCGGGCTTCTTAAGGATGCAGCTGTGAATAATTCTACAACTGTAGCACAAAACGTGTCAGAAATTTACTCTTTTGTCCCCTGGCATCCTGTTTTATGTTCTGTCTTTCATTATGGAGAAATAAAAAAAAAAATTCTGAATCTGTATAGCCAGTTTACTGGGGATTGAGAAGTGGCTTTCTGCACTATTGGTTTAGTGAAATACCTGCATTGATTATATTCTCCAGCTGGGGATATTGCACAGGATTCAGTTCGACCTTAATGGTCGCCATATAATGCTTAGTGCATAATTATACAAACGTACAAACAAGTGTAAAAAAAATAAGGTGGTGAACAATTTCTATTTATAAAGAAAAAGCCTGTTGTGCAAAAAAGAATAAGTGTCCAATATATTAAGCTAGTCTATATAAAGAATAGTAAAACATTGTCTCTAATAAAAATTAACATCATATGCAGATGCTGAGCAACAGGGTGCTCAGGTGGTCGTTCTTAAATGTTCAATTTTTTACTTTATAATTTTAAATTGAAAATAAAGGTTAATTTTTATTCAAATCAAGCACCATTTGTTGGAATAATAATATAAGCTATAAAAGGTGTTCTTTTTCTGTCAGTCTTATGTCTGGTGTGTTGCCAGACACAATTAGTAAATTTATAAAACAACTCTGAAGCCTAAACAATTTCAAGAAATTTTCTCCATATTTACTAATAATCTCTTATTATATTTTTATGAGTTCACAAATTACCATGAAGATTCCTCTAAATTCCCATTCACTTCATTAGTCCTTCTCCTTGTTTTAGAATATATAACAGCTGCATATGCATATTTTGCTTAATTATTAATTTAAATATATAATTATGCAATAAACATTTGCAAGTGATTTTGTATTTTAATGCAAAATTATTAAGCAGGTGTACAATGGGTTTTCCCCTTCTGCATCGCTACTTTGTCCTGGTGAAGGGACTTGTGTATCTCAGAGAAGCTGTGAGCTATAACATGTATGGTCATCCAAAATGGGCAGGTCACAGCAGAAAGGTCAGATACATTGTGGTACACTGGAGAAGGGCCTGGCAATTCACTCCATTATCTTTGCCAAGAAAACTGTATAGATACGCATAACCAGAGACATAACAATATGGCACCGGAAGATGAACCCCTCACATCAGAAGGTGCACATTACTGGAGAGTACAAGTAGCATCAGATCTAATGGTGGTTGGGCCAAAGTTTAGAGAACTCTCTGCGGTAGATGTGTCTGGAGGGGAAGGGAAAAGACACTTTTGCAAAGAACAATTCAGTATGGGAACCTTGTGTTTTAGAACTATGAGCCATGGCAAACTGGGCATGATAAAACAGGAGATGACAAGATTAAACATTGATATCCTGGGAATTAGTGCACTTAAATGGACTGGAATGGGGCATTTCATAACAGATAACCAACAGCTCTTCTATCGTGGTCAAGAAACCCACAGAAAAAATGGAGTAGCCCTCATAATCAATCAAAGGGTGGACAAATCAGTGCTTGGCTGCAAACAAACAAATGAGAGAATGATTTTAGTTTGAATTCAAGCCAAGTCATTTCACATCACAGTGAGCCAAGTCCATGCTCCAACCATGGATGCTTAACAGACTAAAGCTGCCCAGTTTTACAAGGATTTTCAACACCTCCAAGATACAATACAAAGAAAAGATGTAGGGAACCAAACAATATCTGGAATAACAGTCAAAATGAAGCAGTTCAGAGATTAGTAGAATTCAGTGAAGATAGTTTTTTGGTCATGGTGAAACTCTCTTCCAACAGCCTCAGAGATGACTCATGGAAATCACCAGATGGAGAACTTAGAAATCAGATTGACTATCAACTTTGCAGCTTATTTCTGAAAAGTTATGAAAAACAGGGAAAATCTTCAGACCAAGCATATGCAAAGTAAATAATACCCTCTGTGAATATGCAATGGATGTTAAGAATATACTTAAGGGACTAGACATGGTAGATACATTGTTGTGGGTTTTGTGGGTTAAAAGAGCACAATCTGTACTGCCTACATTATATAATTGTTTATCGGTATTACTGTTACCATTGTAAACACATACAGACACACTTATTTTTTACTCTTTTAACATGTGAGGGGTTAAGTCATTTTCCTAGTATGTCCATATTCTAGCCTAGTAAACAATTCCCTCAATCAAGACTTGAGCCAATTCAAAATACGTTAGATGAGATCTTGAGGAGAAAACATACAAGCTATCTCAAAGATAGAGGGGGCTAGTGTTTTTGCAATTTACTTCAATTCTCCAATGTTCTAACTGAAACTGTTAGCACAGCAGGTGTAGATAGATGCACAATGGCCTAGTCTCTAACCAAAAATATTTGGAAGGCACGATCTGGAACAGAGATCTCCTATAGTTACATAGTAATAAAGGTGGAAAAAAGAATTTCAGTCCATCAAGTTAAACCTTTTAAGATCTCCTCTGATCTGCAATATGCAAATTAGTTATTAATGAAGTAGTTGTTAATTCATTATTAATAGTATAGTATTTGAGGATGAATAAAGAGTTAGACCATCAAGTTCAACCTTTTTAGATCTCTCTTGATCTTCTTAATATGTGGACTATATGTTATTAATTGTTAATTGATCCGGAGGAAGGCAAACAGAAAAAAAAAACATTGAAACTTTGCCAATTGTCTCATAAGCAAAATTCCTTCCTGACCCCAGAAACTGGCGATCAAATTTCTCCCTGGATCAATATTCCTTTGCTAATTATCTAGGATAAGCTGCGCATCACTGCGTTTTCAATGGAATCCAATTAAGGAAGCGTTTTACAGGCCTTAAATAGGCCTAAAACACTGGTTTAAGTCAAAAGCCTTTGAAAAAGTCCCTGTGGAGGGACGAAACGGCCCATTGGCATCATTTTTTCCAACCTTCTGAAACTTAGAACACTGGAAGCTAAGTACAAACACTCTTTGGAGTGTAATTTTTCCTTTTTACAATTGTATTGGCTCAATTATCACTTTATTCATATATTCCAACATCTTAATTATCCAGTGACACTAGAAAGTCTATGGAAAGCTACATTGGAGAGCTTTACTACTGAACAGCAAGTATATTGCTATATGTGTTTTGTTTTGCTCATATCCAATAGTGCCATTCTCTCCTTGATATAGACACTGTAGTCAATCTATAGAACCATTCATTTGTTTCAGTCTATTCAAGTATTTTCTAAGGTATCAGATTTTATTTTTATGTATATCTGTTTTTTATGTATATAGATACTCACACTTTTTACAAGTTGCTGCACTATCCTATGATTATCAGTATATCCTGTATTAACAGGAGTATCAGTATATTCTGATTTATGAGGATTTTTTAGCATAGTTTATGGTATGAATACATAATATGAAAATATTTAACAATTCATACTCATCATTATTGGAGTATCTATATCTAATGTTTATACATTTTAATCGGCGTAGTTTCCGGATCCAGAGTATCCAATAAAGTTTTTTATTTTTTCTACATAATCTTTTTTGATAAATTAAGGGGTGTAAAGCACCCAGGATACTAGTAATATAGATCATAATTTTTCTTTATTATAGTATTATCTAGGATAACCTTGAATGCCCTCTTTATTCAAAAATATATATAACCCCTTTTTGAAGTTATCTATCGAATTCGCTTTTCACCACCTCCTTTTGGTAGAGAATTCCACAGTTCAGCCACCCTAACTGTGAAGAACCCTTTTCTTTGTTTAAGGTTAAATCATTTTTCCTCTAACCTCAAAAGATGTCCTCTTGTCAGTTGAAAATCTCTTGCTACAAAAATTTCACTTGACAAAGCATTATATTGACCCTGGATGTATTTAAATAAGGTAATCATATCCCCTCGTAGACTTAATTCGGTTAGTCTTTCTTCATAACTTAGCCCCTCCATTCCCCTTATTAGTTTTGTTACCCTTCTCTGTACTTTTTCCAGCTCTAAAATGTCCTTTTTATGTAGTGGTGCCCAAAATTGTACTCCATATTCTAAATTAGTGCATACTAGGGATTTGTATAGTGGTAGAATTATATTTGCTTCCCATGTTTTTATACACTTCTTAATACATGCTAATATTTTACTTGCCTTTGCAGCTGCTGATTGGCATTGAGCACTACTACCTAGGTGGTTGTCCACTAGTACTCCCAAATCCCTTTCAATATCTGATACCCCTAGATTTGCTCTTTTAAGATTATAAATTGCATGGCTATTTTTCCATCCCAAATGCATAACCTTACATTTATTTGTATGAAATCTCATCTGCCATTTAGCCGCCCATTTCTCTAATTTATGCAAATCCCTTTGTAGGGAAAATACATCATTATCTGATTTAATTACCTTGCACAACTTAGTGTCATCAGCAAAAATGGAGACACTACTTTCTAGTCCTACTTCTACGTTAATAAATATGTTAAAAAGGAGAGGACCTAATACTAAAACTTGAGGAACCCCATTTACCACATTAGTCCAAACGGAGTATGTTCCATTTACAACAACCCTTTGCTTCCTGTCTTTTAACCAGCTCTCGATACATGAGCATATATTTACTGCAATTCCTGTATCACTTAGTTTGCTCAAAAGTCTCCCATGAGGCACTGTATCAAAAGCCTTTGAAAAATTCAAAAAGACTACATCCACTGAGTTGCCCTGATCCAAGTTCCTACTAACCTCCTCATAGAAACTAATTAGATTGGTCTGACATGACCTATCCTTCATAAATCTGTGTTGACTGCTGCCTAAAATCTTGTTCAAATAGACATATTCTTGTATTATGTCCCCTATTAACCCTTCTAAAAGCTTCCCAACTACAGATGTGAGGCTCACGGGTCTATAATTTCCCTGATTTGCTCTTGCTCCCTTCTTAAATAAAGGTATCATCTCTGCTTTTCTCCAGTCATCTGGTAGAGACCCTGTGGTGAGTGAGTCTTGAAAGATTAGATATAATGGTTTAGCTATTACAGAACCCAGCTCCCTCAGTACCCTTGGATGTATTCCATCAGGACCCGGCTTTATTAACATTTATTTTCTCCAATCTCTTTTGGATTTCTTCCTGCCTTAACTAATTATTTAGTGATGGTAGTGTAGCCTCATTATGTTGCGGTGTCCCAACCACTGGTACCTCCCTTGTGTATACCGACAAAAATAACCTATTTAGCTCATCTGCCTTTTTCTGGTCACTAATTATCAGATGGCCTGTGTCACATTGTAATTTTCCTATAGCTGCTTTCCTTGACCTCTTCCCATTAATATATTTAAAAAATGTTTTAGGGTTAGTCTTACTTTCCTTTGCAAGTGACTTCTCATTTTCTAATGGCCTTTTTGCAAGCCTTGTTGATTTCCTTATCGTCACATAAAGCTACCTCTGCTCCCTCCTTCTTGTATCATTTAAATGCATGATTCTTTTTCCTTATCATGATCTTTAAGTCATTGTTAAGCCACATGGCATGTGATTTACTCCTATGCATTTTATTTCCACATTGTACATGCTGATGAGTATGTTTATTTAGTAAGGATTTGAATGTTGTCTATTTATTTTCAGTATTTTTCCCTGTAAGTTCTTTGTTCCAGTCTATATGTAGTATTGCTGCCCTTAGCCCATTAAAGTTAGCTCTTTTAAAATTTAGAGTTTTTGTTGGCCCCTTACAACTCTGTTTTTTGTATTCAATCTCAAATGAGACTGTGTTGTGATCACTGTTCCCCAAGGGTTCCCCAATTTTAACATTTGATATTATATCAATATTACTTGTGATGACTAAAACCAAGATGGCACCATTTCTAGTAGGTTCTTGTATTATCTGGGCCAGATAATGATTCCTGAGTGTACTCAAGAACCTGCTCCCCTTAGCTGAGCTGCTGGTCTCATTTATCCAGTTTATTTCAGGGTAATTAAAGTCTCCCATTATTAGAACTTGCCCATGCTTAGCTGCATTTCTAATCTGTAACAATAATTGTATTTCCTCACTTTCAATTATATTTGGGAGTTTATAGCATACTCCCACCAATATGCATTTAGAATTAGCTCCTCCACTATTTAGCTTAACACACAAAGATTCAATGTTGCCGTTAGTTCCAGCATAAATGTCTTCTCTGACTATAGACTTAAATTCAGGCTTAACATACAGACAGATCCCTCCTCCTCTTTTACCATTTCCCCTATGTTTCCTAAATAGGTTATAACCATCCAGATTAACAGTCCAGTCATGAGATTCATCCTACCGTGTTTCAGTAATGCCTATTAAGCCCCATTTTTCTTGTACTGCTAATAATTCTAGCTCGCCCATTTTCCCAGGCAAACTTCTTGCATTAGCAAGCATACACTTTATGCTGCTATGGCTCTGCCATTGTGAAGTGCCTGCCACTGTATTTGAGGCCCCTATTAATACCTCCCTACTGTCTATTGTAACCCTCCCCTTCTCCTCCCCCATGTGTAACTAATTCATCCCTTTCCCTTTCTACCCTTTTTACCCCAATACTTCTATATAGCCCCCCCACACTTACAAGTTTAAAAACTACCATCCTATCCCCTAGCACAAAAGTTTCCTCATCATTTAGGTGCAGTCCATCCCTGCTATAGAGATTGTACCCAAGTGAGAAGTCAGCCCAGTGCTCTAAAAACCCAAAACCCTCTGCACTGCACCACTTTTTTAGTCACGCATTAACCTCCCTAAGCTCCTTCTGTCTCCCTGGACTAGCACGTGGCACTGGTATTAGGCTCCTAGCAATGACGCTGCGTACGTCATCACGCTAGAAGTGCGCATGCGCATTGCAATCCGGCGGACGAGCCTTGCTGGAACTGCAAACTTGATACAGTTACGGCCCAGTTTAATGCCCCATGCATCCCTAATATAGTGTACCAAGCCTGCAAGTACCTTATATTGTCCTTGATAACCCTGGTTATATATAACACTAATTCTACCTTTCACGTAATATTTCAGGCACCCAATGTGTTGTACCTGAGTCAGATGAAAGAAAGCTGATATATACACAGCCTGGTTCCCATGCTGTAAACTGATAGCTGGGATCACAGCTCTCTAAAGCTTTAGGAATTATTTCCATAAGATATATGTGTAATTGGTACTACATTGAATGTACCCCCTTTTGTAAAAACAGGTTAAAGGCTCTAAAGTACAGCAAGCAGTGATTTATACAACCTTTCGATAAAAGTGCAATGTTATGTGAAAGAGCTACCGCCCTCTGGACCTCTGGAGGACGATATATATAGGCATGAGGGTTTTCTAAATATATATATATAAACTTATAAAAAGACTTGGTTACTCTACCTTTAAGTCTCACTATAACTTTTTGGCTCGTCCGTAGGTGTGAATAGGAATACCCACTCATTAGAGATATATATTGCACAATATTAGTGCCATAGGGTTTTCATTATTCCTTACATTTGCCCTCTTTTAATTTTCCCTTGTCACATTTTTAAGTATTTCCTTGTTTTTAAAATATGCTGCTGTCATTAAATAAAATAAAATTATTTTTATACTGATTCCAGTTATACTAGTCCCACTATTTTGTATACTGTCAGAAAATATTACCTTGCAGGTCCTTGCTTTAAGCTTATACCCTAGTTCTCTAAAATCCTTCTTTAGAACACTCCATCTTCCACTAACTTTGTCATTGGTACCAATGTGTACCAAGACCATCGGTACATTACCAGCCCCTCTCAGTCATTTATCTATCCGATCCACAACATGCCGAACCCGAGCGACCGGTAGACAGCAAACTGTTCGATTGCTGGGATCTGGGTGACAAATCACCCTGTCTACCTTCCTAATAATAGAGTCCCCTACCACCAAAACCTGCCTGTTGATCTGCCTATGGTGCCCTCCCACTCCTCCAGTAGAACTGTTCTCCCGGGTGTTAGAGGGAACAGCTCTATCTGGCATTGCCATTCCTGAATGGACAACCCCAACAGTTTCACTCAATCTGGCAAATCTGTTGGTGTTTGCCAACTCAGAACTGCCCTGCCTCCTCCTGTTCCCCCTGATTCCCCTTCTAACTAAGACCCAGCTACCTTCCTTGACATCCTCACAAGACCTAGCTCCTCACTCCATGCTAGGCCCAGCTAAACTGTGCTCCATGAGCACCAACTCCCTTTCCAGTGTGACAAAATCGTGAAGTGTTACAATTCTCCTCTCTAGTTCTTCAATTTAAGCTTCCAGAGAGGCAACATGCTCACACCTATCACAGAGGTATGGGCCCTGGATCATCTGTTCTAGTAATGCATACATTTGGCAGAATTAATTTTAATACCTATAACCAGTCTGCCCTCTAGCAGACAGAAACTGATATACACCACATGTTTATCAACACATTATAATTATGCATATACATGCAAACAGGAAGAAACCTATTGTAATTGGAGCGAAAATAACTGGTGATGGTGAGGGAGAAAGAGTTTATCTATTAGGCAGAGAGAAGGATTTGGGTCTTTTCTGGTCTTCCCTTGTTGTCTGGTCGTTCCTCCTTTTCTCTTGGTACTTCTTCTGTAATATTTTCTGACTGTGGCTTTGGCTGTCTATTGCTGGTTTGTCTGACGGTCCTGTCTATGTACAATTTCTGACAGTCACTCTCCGGCATCAACGTATTCCCTCTTATAATCTCTGTAAACTATCTTAATATATTTGTCTATATCCAAACTCTATCCTAACTCGCCCTAAAAAGAAAAAAAATCAATAACACAAAAAGGGATTACTTCAGACTATAATGAGAAGAATCCTAAAATGAGATCCTATGAAATCCTATACATGGTAATGTATACACTTGTTCAACTTTTTTATTTGTAATGGAGATAAAATAGTCCATTAACCACAATCTTTCTGTTACCCTTTTGGGAGTGGTTACAGAACAAATACTAATTAGCACCTGCATTCTGGACTGTAGGTGTTAACCAATATGTTTCAATTGGTGCCATATTCCCCACAACAGTCTGATTGACTTTATTCAATAATATGAGTGATGTAAAGAGATAGAAGCAGATAACAGAATCAGAAAGTAAAACAAATCTCTTCAAGAAAATTGGGGTTCTCAAAGAAACATTTTCAAAGTGAGCATAATATAAAACAAAAATGTTAAGGACATAACAAAAGCAGGTTATATAAAGAAAAGTTGGCAGGAATACACAAGATCTATACAGGAAGGATCTTAACAGCACTGGTAATCTCAGTAGAAATCTTGCAGAGGAAAGTGAGATGGGTACTAGGAAAGCCTACAAGATCATGATCTGAAAGTGTTGTTTTCATTATGCCACCAAATTTGGAAAACTCAACAGTGGCCAGTGGATTGGAAAAGGTCAGTCTATACTTTAATCCCAACCAAAGGCACTACTGAAGAATGCTCCAATTATTAAACAATGTCACTCATGTCATATTCCAGGAAGGTAATTCTTAAGATACTGGAAGCTTGACTCCAATAATATATGGACCAAGAACTACGAGATGTGCAAGACTGGTTTCAAAGAGGCAGAGACATAGGAGATTAAATTTTCAATGTCCACACAGAGAAAGCAAGGACGTTGCAGAAAAAAATAAATTTACCTCTGATTCATAGAATATACTAAAGCACCTGGATCACAACACAATGTGGCAAGGTCTTAAAGAGATGGGGATACCAGACTCAGTCTCCCCTGAAATATCTGTATGTGGGCCAAGAAGCTGCGGTCAGAACAAAACATGGAGCAAACAAAGCGGTTCAAGGTCTGCAAAGGAGTGCAACAATGTTGTATATTGTAACCTTATTCATTCAACTTATACACTGTATACATCATAAGTAAGGACGGGCTGGATGAATCCAAACCAGGAATTAATATTGCTGAGAGACATATCAGAAACCTCAGATAATGGATGATCCTATGGCTGAAAATGAAGAGGAACTAAAGAGCCTATTGTTGAGGGTGAAAGGTGAGAGTGCAAAAGCTGGCCTGCTGATCAATTTTAAAATGACAAAAGTCATAGCAAACAGTAATCTCAGTACCTGACAAATAGATGGGGAAGAAGTAGAGGCAGTGACAGAATTTATTTTCCAGGGCTTCAAGATCTCTGCAGATGTTGACTCTAGCCATAAAATTAAAAGCCATTTGCTTCTGGGAAGAAAAGCTATGGTAGGTCTCAAGAAGCTATTAAAAAGTAGAGACATTACACTACCAACAAAGAACTATGGTACTATACATAGAACTATGGTATTCCCAGTAGTAACATACACATGTGAAAGTTGGACCATAAAGAAGACTGAGCGCTGTGGTATAATAATACTATAGGAAATACTACAGGAAATCAAGCCAAACTGTTCACTGGAAGGTTTGATCAAGAGGATGAAGCTCAAATATGTTTGCCATGTCAGAAGACAGGCTACCTTGGAGAAGACTCTGATGCTGAAAAGGATTGAAGGTGCACAATTAAGGGAACGGCAGAGGAGGAGATGGATATATGAGGTAATTGAATTAACAAACTTAAGTTTGATGGGGCTCAGGGAGGCAGTGACTTACATATGTGCCTGGCTTACTTCAGTACATAGGGTCATGGGGAATTGGACGTGACTGAACATCAACTATGCATTGTCATACTGATATTAAAGCTGTGTAGCAGTTTTGCTATCAATTTATAGACTGGTAGATAGCTTATGGATACATTTAAGAACATTTAGAAAAAACATACACCTAAGAATACACAAAGCTATGTAAACTGATAATTGATATGAACAATCACACTTGTTCACTTTAGAATCTATGATCTGGATCTAAAACATGTCTAAATATCAAAAAGTGTGACATCAAATGGACAGTATTTTAAAATCCTTAGACACACCAAATGTCTTTTGCCAGCTTCTCTTTACAATATTTCAACAAAGCAAAATATTAAGGGATCACAGAAGAGTCATATTTATAGTATGATTTTATGAAGATCATGATAAAGTGTTTCTACAAAGTTTAAAGTAAATAAATACACCATATAATTTTAACTATTGTCTTTGTAACATGATCTCCCTAAATACTTAAAAAATCTTCCATAAGCCAGTTGATCCATACAAATCAAAGAGCTTACGTATTTATTTTCATTAGCTGTCCATGCTACTAAAGTAACATTTCCTATTGGCTTCAAAGTCCTCCATAGAAAATGAAAATTCCAGCCCAAAAATATTTCATATACATAGTCTACATATGGAGCCAACAGAAGAGGGCACATTAATGGCTCATCACACTGAGATACAATGTACTATATGCATTGTGTTCAATCTTTTTTTTATATCTGAACTACAACAATTCGGCAGTGCGTGAACAAAATTATGTCACAGCTGTGAAAAGCCCAAAACAGAAATTTACCATGAGCTTAGGCAGCTTTCCAGATCCAACGTTAATGTGCCAAGGACGGTGCTGTCATTTCACATGTATCTGTATTATTGTAGTAAAAGTAACTATTCAGCCGTTGCATTTTGAATTTTTTGTTTATGAAGGTGTGATTAATTAAGACAATACACAAACTTACAGGTAGGAATGATAACTATTGCTTGTAAATCACTTAAAGGTTTATCTAAATTTCCCTGTTGGTACCTTTATCTAATCTAACACTAGCGACTTGCCCTTCTAAAATGACGGCAATAAAATTTAAAGGCTGGCAATGCTATTTGCCACACAATGCAAGACTCTCCCCCCTAACTAACTTGTGGCCCTCGAGATGAGCGCCTTTGGAGCTCATTGTGATCCTCTCCCATCATCTACTTTACAGGCTTCGCCACTAATTGCAGGCCTCGGCCAGCCCTCCACTTTCATGCCTTTCAATGAGCACCTTTGGCACACATTGCGAGCCCCGCAATGAGCGCCTTCAGGTCTCATTACGAGCCTCTCCGATTTCTACTTTACAGGCCTCGCGATGAGCGCCTTTGGCGCTCATCGCAAGCCCTGCAATGATCGCTCATTGCAGACGTTGTGTGCTGAGTGCCTTCTGTGCTTATTGCGAGCCTCTCCCCATCATCTGACCCCTGTGTCTGTTTCCCCCTCTCTCACTGGCCTGTGTTTTTTTCCCCTTATTTCCCTACCCTGTGTCTTTTTCCTTAGCTCTCTCACCCATGTGTCTCTTTCCACCCTGTCCCCTCACTCCCTCCCCTATGTCTTTCTCCTCTATCTCCCTGCTCAAGTCTTGCGTGCCTCGCGATGCTCGCTCCATTGCGATTCAAAAATCGTAAGTTAATGCCCTCCAAGCCTTTAAACTTTTACGGGCGCAAGAGTCCCAAATGCTAAAATGGTAAATCGCTATTCAATTGCTCCGATTAACCACTCCGTCTAGCCCACAAATGGCAAATATCTAACCACAAGTTACTGGTACCAAGGAGGTTTCGCAAAGTGCTTAATGACAAATCGGAGCACCTTAAAGCAAATAAAAAAGCAATACTGTATTTAGGAAGAGTGAAAGTGATGTTAGGAATTAATAGTACAACATTCTCCAATACTTTATTTCATGTTTAATTTTCGTGTTATATCGAACACGGCAATCAATGTGAAGTCCTACGGGCTTCAACCTCCAAGCCCGTAGGACTTTGAAATCCAACCTCCATTTTCTCAAAGTCCTATGAGCTTGGAGGTTGAAGCCTGTAGGACTTTGACATCCAACCTCCATTTTTAAAGTCCTACGGCCTTCACTTACACGTTACGGACTTGGAGGTTGGTCATGATGAAGATCTCTGTTTCCATTGGCTGTTTCTGCATCAGGAGTTACGGGCTTTCTCCCAAACCCGCAAATGCTACTTCCAACAGCAATGGTTTCCGATTTTCACAATCGGCCCCTAACTTACTAATTGAAAAGCACTGTAACTCGGACTTGCAGCAGGCCCGCAAACGTAAGTCCAACATTAAATAACTTATGATGCCTCAATTGAATGAGGCTCTATGTCAGCACAGCACAGGACTTCTTGATAAAGCAATTTAAACTTCTTGAGAGTTTAAAATATTGGATAATATCATTCTGCGGCTTCAATTCTGCCTGAATTATTCATTAAAACTTCGAGCAGTATAAAGAAATCATGAAAAGGAATATAACATACTCTCAGCATTCTCAAATCATATGCATAGAGATATTAAAGCATTATAAAATAGAATTGTTTGTGATCTTTCTACAATTCTGGGTTTCTCTGAAACATAGTTGCCCGAAATGTGCATAAAAGATATTTATCAAATATACAAAGATCAGTAAGTTTAGAAACTACAAAGTGGCTTTTTTTTTAGGAAAATGTATAATTTTGTTTTATATAATTCAAAATAAATACAATGACAGAAAATAAAAAGATGTCTGTGTTTACATTTTTATCTTTGATGAATTAGAATTAATAATGAACGAAATGTAACTTAAAAGGGCATATATATATATATATATATATATATATATATATATATATATATATATATATATATATATACATATAATATAAATATATATTACAGTACGTAATAAAGCTTATTCAATGGAACTCTTACAGCACTTCTATGTTGGGTAACTTATTTTTCATTCATCCTGTTGGACTCTTTTTAGTCACTAAGTTTCATGTCAAGGAGCTCGTCGGGTAGGCTTACCTCACTGTAAGTGCTCTTCATGGTGCAAAAAGCCCACAAGATTACATGTTGAAATCACCTTTTTTTTAAGTACACTAATAACAGATATAAAATGTAAAGGATACAAGTTTATCCTGTCTACTGGCTGTTGCATGAGCAATAACAGATAGCCGAGGAGTGCATAGTGTGGTGATTGTCTAAAGGGAAGACAATGATTGATAGCCAGTTTTCCCTCAACTCAAGTCTGTACTGACCAGTCAGCCCATAGGTGACCTGTTTAGGTGAGGTCAGAATTCCATAGCTGTACTGATTTGTTAAGGGTTATTTTTTTCTCTGCTCCGCTCTGGAGCTGTCAGTGTAATAACCCCGCTCAGCTTGTCTGCGTTGTTCAAATTCCAGAGAGGCAAGAGAGCACAAACATGAATTTTCTGCCACAAGAATTTACAAGGCCTTTTACAATTCAAACTGGAAATTTAAGCAATCTTACCGTTGACTTGAATGGGGTCAAGCATCCTTGCAAACTGATTGGCTGCAGTAATACAAAAGCATGTGGGCAGTCTATTACACATGCAAACACAGATTTTATTTTATTTGATTTCTCAGTGAAAATGCACATATTTCAAAAATTCAAAAAAAACTTCAACATGCTCTTAGGAGATCTTTACTGTGATGTGGTCCAAATTGTGCTGAATTAAGTGGCCCTTTAAAGGAACATTGTCACCAAAATCTCAGGTTGGTTTCTTAACTTATGCTTAAGGAGCATGAAAACAAATGTCTATATATATTGCATTTTTCCTACAATCAGTGAACCATTTGTGAGATATACTGAAGATAAAAAATTGTGATTACTAAACAGCAGAACTGAAATGCTAATTAGTATCACAATCTGCCTGTCTGTCACTGTGGTGCCCAAAAAGTCACCTTTCTTATGCAGATGTATTCCCTCTCCCATCATTATCAAGCACTCAAATCCAAAAATTACTATAAGGATCTACACATTAGCATACAGGAGCCACACAAACAATGCTGTATATGTCAGGAATGATGTACTGTTCATAAAAATGGCTCATAAAATGTATAGGCAGTTTTGAAAGGCTCCTTAAGATAAAAACCAATGGTTCACCCACCTGAAACTTCAAAGTGTTGCAGAACTAGTCACATTTCCCCCTAAATAGCTTTAGCTCCCATGAGAACAAACCATCCAGAACCAAGTTATCTACCACAAAAAGAATCCTATGGGCTGGTCATATCTGTTCAAGCGCGTATTGACAAGTGATTTTGTAAACAATTTACACAGCATCTCGAGCTGAAGCAGAATAAGAGAATGACCCTCTACCTGCGAATATGGAGTAGGAGATACTAGCCCCCAAGTCCTGACAGTCTAGTATGATTATTCTCTACCATTTGTCTACTCAGTTTGTCATCATCATCCTTTTAAAACCTATAGATGGGTTGTGACTTTGGACCCAGATACCTTTTGTATGTAATAGTGTAACTTATGTGCAAGTTCACATAATAATATGTGCATGTTTAGGGTATGTGAATTGGGCTGTATACTTTTTTGTCTTGGTTTTAAATTATAAGATCAGAATGAGTTAGTTTATACAGATGAGTTAATTATTATCCTTCATCATTGTTCATAGTTTGCTCATCCATGATATCTTATTCAGACAGGTGTCTCTTTTGGCTTGCATAGAATGATACGTTGTTCAACTAACAGGTTAAGATATTGTAATTTAACCAAGAATAATGCTTAACTCATATGTAGGATCCTGGGTTCTGCTGGCCACTAAATGGAAATGGGAAGCCAACATGCCTAATCTTTTGTAGCAACCGCTGATGATTCATCATTCCTCTTCCTAACCCCTATGTGGTGGGGGTGAGGGGCTTATGTAGGCACCCCTGAGGGTGTTAATATACTCAAGGGATTTTTTTAAATTAATTTTATGAAATATGCAGCATATATAAATAAAAAATGTAATAACCCAGCTCACTTAGATATGCCTTTAATCAAAATTCCTTGCTAAAATACAGCGCAATGTCTGTGTCCAGTATGCCATACGTAATTATAATAACAAATTAAAGGCTGCTTTTTATTTTTCTGAAATAATGTTGCTTTTTACCAAGTCTAGGAGGAGGCAGAAAATTACCAGTCCCTCTCCACTCTTAGGGAATTGGACTCCAGGACTAGAATAGGGCAGATGTGCTCCTGCTCTGCTATAGGCGATTTTACAAATACTTCTTGTACGCACACAGATGTTGTAAGAGATTCATAATAATAAATATTATCAGACTGCTTTTGCCTTTGGTTAATATTCCTGTCATTTCAGATACTTTTTACAAGTAATAAACTAAGACTGTGAACACCAGAACATTAAGAAAAGACACTGCTTATCAGATAAACTTAAGGGGAGTTGAGCTTCAAAGGACCAACAATCTCTAAAGAAAATGTTTTTATTTTGACTCAAAAGTATATCTTCCATATTTTTCATAAATTCTTTAGTGAATTGTTTGAAATATTTGGGGGGATTAGTTATTTTATTTTACAACATATATAGCTCTAAGGGTATTTTGTCTATGACATTGATAACCTTCTACAAATGGTTTAGCTGTTACTTGAAACTGTATATGCACAGATGATGCTACTGGTGGGTGGAGTCATGGGCAGAAACATCCACACAGCTGGACAGGCTCCACTTAAAACATGACAGGAGGAACCCTTCTACTGTGAGTTTTTAATGGTATTCATAACCCTAGAAGGAAAGGAGCTATGTTAAATAAAGTGCAATACATACAGTATTGCACATCACAAACAAGTCTTCCATTACAAAAATATTTATACTTACCTAATATAAATATACATACATTTACAAATACATAACTGTACATACATTATATACAGCTTTGAGCACAACTATCTATATTTATTTTAATTATGTCATAAGTGGAGCCTACCCAGCTGTGTGGGTGTCTCTCAAAGTGATGCAACCCAGTGTTTATATCATCTGTGCATATATAGTTTCAAGCACCAGCTAAACAAGATAGAGAAGGACATCTGTGAGGGAGAATGTGAGGAACAAAATGTCAGGCCCTATACTGAGCAATATTAGTGGATCAATCAAGCAAATAAGTGCTAAATATTTTACTGAAATGTTTATTAAATGTATACAAGAGATTAATTCTAATTCTACGAAATAAATGTTTTCCAGCGTTCTATTGTTCTTTAAGGTTCACAAAAGTCCCATATTTATAGTATACTTTTTAGAAAAACTACTCATAACTGGAAGAATGTTTTTTTGGAAAAAATAGACTCTATTTATATGAAATGTCCCTTTATAGTGTGCATCCATAATGTTATTTCTTTCCTGATTTTTAATCCAGAGTCAGCCTATTGAACTGTTTGAAAATCTATTTCAACATGGTTTAAGCTCAAGAACTGAATAGAGATTGTATCTACAAACAAGGTCCTTCTCTGGTTAGATGCAAATCAATCTCTGTCCCCAATAAATTATAACTGAATGTAATTATTGATAAAACTAAAAGCTTTATTCCTTTTTTTTACCTTCTTAAAACATGCTATTCGATATCAAGTCAAGCTTTCAACAAAGAATATGAGAACATTTGTGTTGCAAATTGTCTAAATGTTATATTTACATGTAATTTTTTAAAGATAATATATGTAAATGTATTAGTATAAATATAAATATATATATATATATATATTTTTTTTTTTTTTTTTTTTTTTTTATTGAGTTGACAACCCAGTACCTTTTTAATTCTTGATGCTTTGGCCAGAGCTACTTTAATAATAAGTTGATTCTGCTACACAGACACATTCATATGAAACGATCATTTGCTTAAAGGTCATGCTCCTATGCACAACTATTGCACTCACTGAAATTTATACAAATACCCTTTAAAGAGATCTTTGTGCAGAAATGAATCTCACTTACAGAATTAGTTTTACAGTCACACTATAAAGATCACATATTAATTGCCCTCACAGAGCTTGAAATTAATAGTGTATTAAAGTACATCTTAAACTACAATTACCCTTTAAATAAGTGTGCTACATTTTTGTAAAAAATAATTACATGCACACCAACAGATATAGTGCATGCATTTAAAGATTATCATATATATGTTACCAATATAAAAATAACATATGGTAATTAAATAGATATTGCTACTGAGTTATCTCCCATCATTGTCTTGAATTATATCCTCCTGCTCAACAAGACTTTAGCAGCATTGCAGTGCTTATTGCTTACAGCAGCTGGGTTTGGTAAACACACCTATTAGTTTTACCTATCTATCTACATAATAATCTATATAATGTTGACAGTGCCAAGTATTTAAAGAACCGCTGCATAATAAAATAAATAAATATATATATATATATATATATATATATATATATATATATATATATATATATATATCTCCCCAAAAACAAAAATAGTTTGAGTAATTAACCAGGAAAAAGAAGTACAGGTAGTTTTTAATTAATAAAAAGAAATACAGGACCCTGGAGGGATCCATGGTGTATTGCTGAAAGATTTGTGTAAGAGGTTCATTTACATTTCTGGAGAGCTATGGCTGCATCTCATGATGCAATATTTTGCTTTCGGGCCAGTGAGAGGGAGGGGTGTGATATAGATTTCAATATTATCCAGTTATCAGACAAAGTCTCTGGTCTTCTGCTTGTTCACTTCTCCCTCACCAACCCCTTCCCTTTTATCTACCCCTCCCCCTTCAGATATTGTTTTAAGCCATGTATAGAAATGGATGGAGCAGAGTGAGGACTGGATACTGAATAAATGTATTCAGGGTATGTTGGGGCAATGCATTAGTCCAGTTATAGAGCCCAATGGACAAATCAACTGCTCCCTCTAGTGGCTGAGCTTGTTAAAAGGCAGTTCAAACTTTATTTTAGAAGTAGGACTAATAGAGTTTTTTTAACCCTGATACCAATAGTTTAAAAGCAAACAGAAATGTTTGTAATATTTATATCCTCTTAATTCAAATTCTCAATAATAACTTCATGACAATTATCACAAGGAGCTAAAGGATAAGGGAATATCTTAACATATTGATAAGGTTATGGAGTAAGTCTGGGCAACCTACCAGTCCCAGAGGTTGTCACTACCACTGCACCTACCAATTGGGAATTATCCCAAGGACAATAGCTGTGTGTCTGTATCAAGACATATTGTTTAAAAAAGGAAAATTATATTATGTATAAATAGGGTATTTAAAATAAAACTTTTATTTATTATACATTTTTGTTATTATTTTATTATATTTGAGAAATAAAAGGGAGAAGGGAATAATGACAAGAAATGGTAAAATGACTAAAAAATCTCTATCCCACATACTTGTTTAGAAGTAGCAAGTGGAAGTGATATTATAGTGAAATCAGTACTTACAGCAATAGAGATGTCGCGAATAGTTAGTTGGCGGACTGTTCCCGGCGAACATAGCATGTTCGCGTTCGCGGCAAACAGCGAACATATGCGAGATTCGACCCGCCCCCTATACTTTATCATTGAGCAAACTGTGACCCTGCATGTCACAGTCAGCAGACACATTCCAGCCAATCAGCAGCATACACTCCCTTCCAGAGCCTTCTAACTCATGGACAGCAGCCATTTTGGAATCATAACTAACTTGCAGTCTTACTGAGAGGAGGGAGAGTGTAGGTGATGCTGATTGAATAGGGAAATCAATAGCTAGGCAAGTTTATTCAGTGTCCAGTGCAGTGCTGAAGGACTCATCAGATCTCTGCTGTAAACACAGCACCCCAAAAAGCCCTTTTTAGGGCTATAACATCATTTTTTTTGTTTTTTTTTTTCTGTGTAATCTAACTTCATTTGCCTGTCTCCCGGCTAGCCCCTGCTAGCAAGTGTGTGTGTCAGGCTCACAGCTTATACTGTGTGTGCACAGTGCAACCAATACAATCTTTTTTACTAGTTCTCTACTTAAAAAAAAAAAAAAACTTTTATTTTGTTAAATCTTAGTTCATTTGCCTGACCGCTAGCCATTGTGTGTGTCAGGCTTACTGCTTATACTGTGTGTGCACAGTGCAACCAATACAATCTTGTTTACTAGTTGTCTACTTTAAAAAAAACAAAACTTTTATTTTGTTAAATCATAGTTCATTTGCCTGACCGCTAGCCAGTGTGTGTGGAGCAAGACGCAGCAGCAGAAGAGGACTCAGCTGAGGAGGTTATGGAAGAGGATGGAGTAGGAGGAGTAGATGAAGTGGCAGCAGGCCGCTCCACCGCCTGCTCCAACAAGAAAAAGCCATTAACGAGTATTTGTATGACCGGAGTGCTAGGACAGCCTCTGCGAAGCTGGGGATTTTTTTGCCACGTTACTGGACGCTCATGCGCAATACTTGTAGGCTCTTGCGTCCTTTTGAGGAAATGACAAACCTTGTCAGTCGCACCGAAGGCACCATCGGCGACATCATACCATTTGTTTTCTCCCTGGAGCGTGCACTGTGAAGAGTGCTGGATCAGGCTGTAGATGAGCGAGACGAGGAAGAGGAAGAGTTGTGGTCACCATCAATACCAGAAACAGCCTTATCAGCATCGCTTGCTGGACCTAAGGCAACGCTGGAAGAGGATTGTGAGGAAGAGGAGTCAGAGGAAGAATGTGGTTATGAAGGGGAGGAGGAAGACCAATCACAACAGGCATCCCAGGGTGCTCGTTGTCACCTATCTGGTACCCGTGGTATTGTACGTGGCTGGGGGGAAGAACATATCTTCAGCGAGATCACTGAGGACGAGGAACGGGACATGGGTAGCTCGGCATCCAACCTTGTGCAACTGGGGTCTTTCATGCTGTCGTGCCTGTCGCAGGACCCTCGTATAAAAAGGCTGAAGGGGAACAACCTGTACTGGGTGTGCACGCTACTAGACCCCCGGTATAAGCAGAAAGTGCCTGATTTGTTACCAAATTACCGCAAGTCAGAAAGGATGCAGCAGGTCCAAAACAAATTAACAAGTATGCTTTACACAGCATATAAGGGTGATGCCACAGCACAAGGGCAATATAACAGGGGAAGAGGTGAAAGTAATCCTCCTCCCACGACCACGCCGGCAAGCACAGGACATTTAAAAGACGTGTTGTTGATGGAGGACATGCGGACCTTTTTCAGTCCTACGCATCGCAACAGCCCTTCGGGATCCACCCTCAGAGAACGACTAGACCGACAGGTAGCAGACTACCTCGCCTTAACTGCAGATATCAACACTCTGAGGAGAGATGAACTTCTTGACTACTGGGTATGCAGGCTAGACCTGTGGCCTGAGCTATCCCAATTTGCAATTGAACTTCTGGCCTGCCCCGCTTCAAGTGTCCTGTCAGCAGGAGGTTTTGTCACCGAGAAGAGAAGTCACCTAGGGCAAAAAAGTCTAGATTGCCTCACCTTTATAAAGATGAATGAGGGATGGATCCCGAAGGGACTGACACTGGGCGATACATTCGACTAAAAAAGGCCTGATGAGATGAGCTGCCTTCAGCTAAAACCGGTCCACACGCTGCTGTATGTTATCTGTGAATGCCGGATGACTTGCGCGACTTATCCGCCACCAACTAGGGTTCAAGAAGACGCAATGTTTTATGGCACTTTCTGCCTGGGGAACAAAGGTCAATTTTTATGGCCGCTGCAACAGTACCTAATTTTTAAATTTAAATTTTTATGTCAGAAGGCGTACGGCTTGTAATGAAAAAGAAAGCATATTGAACAGTCTTGCATAACACAACAGTTGTGCAAAAATACATATTTACAATGAAGACATTTTGTTAAAATTAGCTGGCTAGGCCTTCTTATTTTTACTTTTTTGGTTAATAAATTTTCTTTTTTTTTACTGTGATTCCAATTTTTAAGAGAAACCTAAGACATGGTAACACTCCCACACTCCCACCAGACATGAATAAATGTAGCCTCATTACCACTGTTCCTAAAACATGAGCTGCTCCATTTTGGATCCCATTTATTTAGCTTAAAAGGAGTAATATATGTCCTGTGTAGGACCTTTATTGAAGTCTCAAGCAGACTATAATTTAAAGATCCCCTACTTAAGCCTCGCCAACTTTTATCCCATGTGCTGTCTGCCAACTCAGTGCCCAAATCCCTCTCCCAGGCTTTGGTATAGTCTGGTTTGTTTGCCCATGAGTTTTCATTAAATAGTTCATACATGAGGCTAATAATACCAGGCTGAAAGAGGGAATCCCTACATTTTTTGAGTAGCCAGGTGTTTCTTTGGGGGGTTCCACTACCACTTATCGTATATATAAAATGATGTATACTGCAAAAATTATAGTGTTCAGTTAGGGGTAAATTGTATCTATCTCTCACCCGCTCAAAGGTCATTATTTTGTCGTCATGCCACCATGGACCAACCCTTAGTAGGTTCTGAGACTTCCACCAACTGAGAGAGCTTTCCGGAAGATGTATCTTAAAGTGGGGATTCGGTACGATAGGGGTAAGATCTGATACCCGAGTGTCCAGTTTTTGTGTCCAGTTCATCTCCGTCCATATTTTTAAAGAGTGCTTAATCAACGGGTTTTTCAAGTTTCTCAAAAAAGTATACAGGCCTGGAATCCATATTACTGTATCCCATGTATAAGGTGACATGCTTACATTTTCCATAAATACACAGAGCGGCTGATGTGTGGGAGAATGCGCCAGAGGAATAAAAGCCAGCTGCGCTGCCTTGTAATACAGTTTGAGATTCGGGCACGATATGCCCCCTTTCCCTTTTGGTCTATACATATTATTTTTTGAGATCCTCTGGGCTTTATGAATACAAATAAATCTAAAAATTATTTTTTTCCCCTTTGAATCTTTATGTGTTTTAAGCGATCTCCCGGGAGTTTTAATCTGGCTAACAGGGATTTGTAGTATGTATCTATCAAGTTCATAAATTTGCCTGCAAACCCAAATTTCCGTAATACTGCTTTTAAATAAGGCCATTCCAACGTATCAAAGGCCTTTTCTATATCTAACGCCAAAAGGCATGTGGGTATTTGATGTAGGGATGACCATGAGATTAAATTTTGTGTCCGTCTGATATTGTCCCCCGTTTGTCTATGGGGGATAAACCATGTTTGGTCTTTATGGATTATGGAGGGGAGAAATCGCGAAATCCTGTTTGCCATTAATTTGGCCAAAATTTTTATATCCCCGTTTAGGAGTGATATGGGGCAGTCATTTTTAAGTACAAATGGGTCTCGTCGTTCTTTCGGGAAACATATCATATTTGCATGGTTTAGTTATTGTGTCATGGGAGAGCCTTCTAAAATTTGATTGAAAAGTGTGGCTAAGTGGGGTAATAACAAGTCTATAAAAGTTTGGTAATAGAGATTTGTAAATCCATCCGGGCCCGGGTAGCTATGTGTATTTTGAATGCTAAAGCCATTAATTGGAATAGCTTGTTCTAGGATTGAGATAAGTTTTTTTATGTGTATCCCCAGTAAGCAGGATTCCATTAAAAGAGAAATATTCTTTTGCAAGGATTGGAGGCCCGAGATTTAGCTGAAGTCTTTTATAGTGGACATGAGTGCTGGTATAGAGAGAAGGGGCTTGGTCAGGGTGCAAAGCATATCGTCCGTGAAAAGTGAACACTTAAACTGATGGTGTCCTACTTGAACCCCCTGAATGGCATGGTTGGTTCTGATTGCCTACGCTAGAGGTTCAATGGCAAGAGCTAAGAGCAGTGGGGAGAGTGGGCATCCCTGCCTGGTCCCTCTCTGTACTTGGAGTTTGGCCTTATGGTCCCCTGGTATATTTAAGTTAGCCACTAGTGAGTCGTAGTACCTTATGAGCAGGTTGAGAAAGCGTCCCTCAAATCCAAACTTATCTAGCATTTTGTACATATATGGCCATTCCACCGTATCAAAAGCCTTCTCTATGTCTAGGGCTAGAGGACAAACTGGGTTGTTATAGTGTTGAGCCAAGAACTGGGCGTCCAGAACCCTCCTAACATTATCTTCTGCCTCTCTGAAAGGAATGAACCCCGTTTGGTCCTTGTGTATTTAGTCCAGTAAAAAGTTAGATATTCGTTTGGCCATAATTTTAGCTAGGATCTTGACATCCACATTTATCAGGGGTATGGGGCGATAATTTTTAACCTCTAAAGGGTCCCTACCCTCTTTTGGAAAGACTATGAGGTCGACCTGATTCAATTAAGGGGGAATAGTATAGCGTTAAACAAAGATGTTAGGTGCAGGGGTAAGCAAGGGCTCAAATTTCTTATAGTACAGATGAGTAAAACCGTCTGGCCCTGGGGACTTGCCAAATTTAAAATCTTGGATTGTAGATTTAACTTCCTCTTGGGATATGTCTAGGTTCAAGCTGTCCAATTGATGTACAGGTATTTTGTGGACTTCTTGCTGTAGTAGGAAGGACTCTATGTCAGATCCACTGCAGCGGGATTGGAATGAATATATGGTCTGATAGAAGTTTTGAAATGTTTCTTGGATAGCATTGGAGCTAAAGGAGGTTTGGCCATCAGGTAGTCTAAAGATACCGTATATTATGTCCTCTCTTGGGGGGTAAAGACACTAATAATTCCTCCAATAAAATTCTGTTTTTTTTATGTGGGCAAGGTCCCTGGTTAGCCCCTTGGGTTATCTGTTAAAAAGAGTGGTGCAGAGACTGTGGGGGCTGTTAGCCTCCTTGTCCCTGTGTGGCCATTTAGAATCCCTGCTGCTGCATGTTTCAGCTTTATTAAGGTGTAATTGTACAGCGGTTTACTCAAGTAGCTGCCTGTGCTGTGTCAGTTTGGCTTAATTGCTGGGCCCTTTTCCTGCCAAGATGGCGACCGTCAGTCCATGGGCCTCTATGTCCCCTTCACTACCTTTGTCCCCGCTTGTGTGCTTATTTGGGATGGCCCCCCTTTATATCTCCGGCCCGTGGCCTTCTCAGGTCCCCCCCTCAATCTCTGAGTGTGGGTATGCAGGGCTGGGGCGTTAAATCAGGCCTACCTTCTTCTCTGCTCGCTGCAAGATCAACAATACCTAATTGTTCAGGCATGTGTACATGCCTCATTTTTCTGGCCTCTGGTGCTGCACTGTGCCTTCAACAACCAAACCCCCAAAAAAGGCACATAACAGGGATTAAACTAATAGGAGTAGTACTACTTAACACACCACTCATATCTGGTGTAACAGTAGTGTACATTTAAAACAAAAAACATTTTTTCTACTGTAATAGATTGCATAGCAGTTAGTTGTCTGCAAGCGTGTGTGTCAGACCTACAGCGTCTACTCTGCCAACTTCTGCAAGTGCACAGTGCCACTCATATCTGTTGTCACAGTAGCTTGGACGCATAGTACCAATCTGTCAAAACCGGTAATGATGAATGAGGTCTAGAGTAGCCTGGTTCCCTTATCCTCTACAGGTTGAGACCTACAGCCTTATTAAATTGCGATTCGGCAAATTTAAAAGGGCTCTATTTAAGCACACAGCATATTTTTTTTACAGAAGTTTTTAGTTAGTGAGGACCTTGCTTTTAGATAAAAGTTCACTAACTAAAAACTTCTGGAAAATAAATATGCTGTGTGCTTATATAGAGCCCTTTTAAATTTGCAGAATCGCATTTTAATAAGGCTGCTAATGTTTTGGTGACTCCAGACCAACACATGAGTACAAGCAGCACACAAACTCAAAGCCGACATCCTCCTCCTGGTCCAGCATCATCAGCCACATCAACCACTGAAGTCCTCCTTGCCCCCTCTCAACCATCCACCACTGCGTCTCTCGCCTTGAGCAGTTCCTGCTCATCTGCCCATAGTCAGGTGCCTATAAAGGACATGTTTGAGCATAAGAAGCTAATGTCACAAAGTGCCCCAAAATTGAAGTGATAGGACCAACAAAGCATCTTCTTCCATCTCCCGGTTCTAAAAATCCAGGCCTTATAAACGCCCCCTGATAGGTGACGTAACAAGTATTAAACTGATAAGAGTAGTACTTACAAATACGCCACTCCTATCTGGTGGCACCTTTGCTTGCACGTGCCGTGCCCCAAAATTGAAGTGATACGACCAACAAAGCATCTTTTTCCATCTCCTGGTTCTAAAAATCCAGGCCTTATACACGCCCCCTGATAGGTGCTGTAACAGGTATTAAACTGATAGGAGTAGTACTTACAAACACGCCACTCCTATCTGGTGGCACCTTTGATTGCACGTGCCCCAAAATTGAAGTGATACGACCAACAAAGCATCTTTTTCCATCTCCTGGTTCTAAAAATCCAGGCCTTATACACGCCCCCTGATAGGTGCTGTAACAAGTATTAAACTGATAAGAGTAGTACTTACAAACACGCCACTCCTATCTGGTGGCTCCTTTGATTGCACGTGCCGTGCCCCAAAATTAAAGTGATACGACCAACAAAGCATCTTTTTCCATCTCCTTGTTCTAAAAATCCAGGCCTTATACACGCCCCCTGATAGGTGCTGTAACAAGTATTAAACTGATAAGAGTAGTACTTACAAACACGCCACTCCTATCTGGTGGCACCTTTGATTGCACGTGCCGTGCCCCAAAATTGAAGTGATACGACCAACAAAGCAGCTTTTTCCATCTACCGGTTCTAAAAATCCAGGCCTTATACACGCGCCCTGATAGGTGCTGTAACAAGTATTAAACTGATAAGAGTAGTACTTACAAACACGCCACTCCTATCTGGTGGCACCTTTGATTGCACGTGCCGTGCCCCAAAATTGAAGTCATACGACCAACAAAGCATCTTTTTCCATCTCCCGGTTCTAAAAATCCAGGCCTTATACACGCCCCCTGATAGGTGACGTAACAAGTATTAAACTGATAAGAGTTGTACTTACAAACACGCCACTCCTATCTGGTGGCACCTTCGATTGCACGTGCCGTGCCCCAAAATTGAAGTGATACGACCAACAAAGCATCTTTTTCCATCTACCGGTTCTAAAAATCCAGGCCTTATACACGCCCCCTGATAGGTGACGTAACAAGTATTAAACTGATAAGAGTAATGCTTACAAACACGCCACTCCTATCTGGTGGCACCTTTGATTGCACGTGCCATGCCCCAAAATTGAAGTGATACGACCAACAAAGCATCTTTTTCCATCTCCTGGTTCTAAAAATCCAGGCCTTATACACGCCCCCTGATAGGTGCTGTAACAAGTATTAAACTGATAAGAGTAGTACTTACAAACACGTCACTCCTATCTGGTGGCACCTTTGATTGCAATTGCCGTGCCCCAAAATTGAAGTGATACGACCAACAAAGCATCTTTTTCCATCTTCGGTTCTAAAAATCCAGGCCCTATACACGCCCCCTGATATGTGCTGTAACAAGTATTAAACTGATAAGAGTAGTACTTACAAACATGCCACTCCTATCTGGTGGCACCTTTGATTGCACGTGCCGTGCCCCAAAATTGAAGTGATACGACCAACAAAGCATCTTTTTCCATCTCCTGGTTCTAAAAATCCAGGCCTTATACACGCCCCCTGATAGGTGCTGTAACAAGTATTAAACTGATAAGAGTAGTACTTACAAACACGCCACTCATATCTGGTGGCACCTTTGATTGCACGTGCCGTGCCCCAAAATTGAAGTGATACGACCAACAAAGCATCTTTTTACATCTCCCGGTTCTAAAAATCCAGGCCTTATACACGCCCCCTGATAGATGATGTAACAAGTATTAAACTGATAAGAGTAGTACTTACAAACACGCCACTCCTATCTGGTGGCACCTTTGATTGCACGTGCCGTGCCCCAAAATTGAAGTGATACGACCAACAAAGCATCTTTTTCCATCTCCTGGTTCTAAAAATCCAGGCCTTATACACGCCCCCTGATAGGTGCTGTAACAAGAATTAAACTGATAAGAGTAGTACTTACAAACACGCCACTCCTATCTGGTGGCACCTTTGATTGCACGCGCCGTGCCCCAAAATTGAAGTGATACGACCAACAAAGCATCTTTTTCCATCTCCTGGTTCTAAAAATCCAGGCCTTATACACGCCCCCTGATAGGTGACGTAAGAATAATTAAACTGATAAAAGTAGTACTTACAAACACGCCACTCCTATCTGGTGGCACCTTAGATTGCACTGCCGTGCCCCAAAATTGAAGTGATACGACCAACAAAGCATCTTTTTCCATCTCCCGGTTCTAAAAATCCAGGCCTTATACACGCCCCCTGATAGGTGACGTAACAAGTATTAAACTGATAAGAGTAGTACTTACAAACATGCCACTCCTATCTGGTGGCACCTTTGATTGCACGTGCCGTGCCCCAAAATTGAAGTGATACGACCAACAAAGCATCTTTTTCCATCTCCTGGTTCTAAAAATCCAGGCCTTATACACGCCCCCTGATAGGTGCTGTAACAAGTATTAAACTGATAAAAGTAGTACTTACAAACACGCCACTCCTATCTGGTAGCACCTTTGATTGCACGTGCCGTGCCCCAAAATTGAAGTGATACGACCAACAAAGCATCTTTTTCCATCTCCCGGTTCTAAAAATCCAGGCCTTATACACGCCCCCTGATAGGTGACGTAACAAGTATTAAACTGATAAGAGTAGTACTTACAAACACGCCACTCCTATCTGGTGGCACCTTTGATTGCACTGCCGTGCCCCAAAATTGAAGTGATACGACCAACAAAGCATCTTTTTCCTTCTCCCGGTTCTAAAAATCCAGGCCTTATACACGCCCCCTGATATGTGCTGTAACAAGTATTAAACTGATAAGACTAGTAATACTTAACACACCTTATAATAATGCAGTGAGAGGAGTCTGAAGAAGAGGAGTCAGAGTAGGAAGGTGGCTTTGAGAAGGTGGAAGACCAAACACAGCAGGCGTCCCAGGGGGCTTGTTGTCACCTTTCAGGGACCCTTGGTGGCTGGGTGGAGGAAGAGACCTTTAATGACATCAGTGAGGACAAGGAACATGGCTAGCTTGGTATCCAAACTTGTGCAAATGGGGAGTTTGCGGTTGTGCAAATGGACTGTTTGCGGTTGTTTGCGGTGCATTAAACGGGGAGTTTGGTCTGTCACTGTGAAGCGGGCCTAACCCTTACACTACCTGATCGATACAACATCATACCTGATGTTTTAAAGCACGTTATTACAAACAATTTAGGAATGTTAGGTAATTTATGCCCTTTATGGCATAAAACCAGACTCTGCCTCAACTATGTAATTTTCAGTGGGAGTTTTGCCATGGATCCCCCTCCGGCATGCCACAGTGCAGGTGTTAGTCCCGTTGAAACAACTTTCCCATCACTATTGTGGCCAGAAAGAGTCCCTGTGGGTTTTAAAATCCGCCTGCCCATTAAAGTCTATAGCGGTTCACTGGGTTCGCCGGATCGCGAACATTTGCGGCGGTTCGCGTTCGAGGTTCACAAACCGAAAATTTTATGTTCGCGACATCACTATACAGCAATACAGTTTAGACAAATTTTGAGTTAAAGTATCATCACTCAGTAATAAAGGTATATATGCTGTAGTGTCTATAGACCCAGTAGTAAGGACAAATGAAGTCATGCTGCCTGGAGTGAATAAAACTTTGTTGTTGTTCAGTCCTTCATTTGTGCCGACTTTCTGTCACCATACAGACGCAGAACACCTGCACATCTGTCTGTGTTTCTGGTTGTGCTTATCCATCGTTTTCTTGGCAAAGATACTGGAGTTGCCAGCTACATCTCCTGATTTGTGTGACTTCTTTGCTATGACCTGCCCATCTTGGATGACCTTACATGGCATGGCTCACAGCTTCATTGAGGTCCCTTCACCATGACAAGGTAGTGATCCAGAAAGCTGATTAAAACTAAAACAAATGTATTAAAGTATTAACAAGGTCTGGTAATCTGATCCTACTCTACTACTGATAACAATGTCCCACTAGTGCATTGTTTAATTTTGCAATATGTTGTGAAATATTTTAAATGTATTTACCAAACTCTTTACAATTAGTATTTACTATGATATTATATTCATCAAAAATTATTTTGATCTTATATACAGTGTACTTATCCATAATAAATGTATTTATTACATTAGCATCAAGCTGTTGTATAACGTATAAGGAGCTGTTTCCATTGTGACCTGGGTACTTGGTATGACTTTTATAGTTCTGTTTTTTTTTAAATTGCATTGGTGTTGGCAGAGTTATATTATCGATTTGGGGGTTTAGGTGACTGTTTTATGGTCATTGTAGGTGACTGACAGCTTGGATAAGCTGTTCTGTGGTTCACTTTTTAACCCACACACCCATGTTAGATGAACAGACAGAATATACAATAAATACAATAAATAAACATTGTATTTATATATTGTCTTAGAACATCTCCAATCCAAGTTTTAAAACAAGCACACAATCATTTTTATTAAATTTCAGAGTCAGTCACATACAGGTTATAACAAGTCTCCCTGCGGGCTCCTTTCTCCTGCTGGGCAGTGCTAATAAGCTGTGGTTTATATCTGCAGTTTCCTCCTTCAGATGTCAGTCTCGGTGACAGCTTGAGAACTCCTGTGTTGAACACTTGCAGCCCTATTAAATTCCCTCAACGTGTAAAAACGTACAGCCTTATTAAATTAGCGATTCGGTAAATTTAAAAGGGCTCTAATTAAGCACAAAGCATATTTTTTTTTACAAAAGTTTTTAGTTAGTGAACTTCTATCCGAAAGCAAGGTCTTCACAAACTAAAAACTTCTGTAAATAAAATATGCTCTGTGCTTAATTAGAGCCCTTTTAAATTTACCAAATCGCAATTTAATAAGGCTGGTAGCCTGTAAGACTTCCGGGTATTAAATTGGCCCGGTAAAGCAACCAGCTAACGACTTGCAGGGTAAGGGCGAAAATAACCTACGGGATGATGAAAATTGAGCTCTGCGGCCGCAAATCCTTTGTTCTGTCAAGCTTGTAATTGTTACGTTCCAATCACGCTATTAAATTGCAACAAATTAACTTGTGTTCAAGCCCATAACCGGCAAATGGAGCCAAGAAGCTAATGGGTGCTAGAGAGGACCCGCTAGGTGGTTAAAGTCCTATCCCTAGCACTGTAAATGCAAACATAAACACACTACTGTACTACTGTACTTAGAAAAGGGAAAGTGATGTTAGGTATTAAAATGAATAGCACAACATTCTCAAACTCACAAATCTGCAAACTAAAATACTTTTTTCAATGTTTAATTTCCGTGTTATATCCCGGCAATCAATGTGTTAATACATATAATGGAACTCGCATGGACTTGAATATCATATTTACTGATTTCTTAATATTGCATTATCTCTGGAATGATCCGATAGAAACTCATAATTGAAACCCATAAGGCTTTGAAATCTAACCTCCATTTTTCAGTGACATAATGGTGACAATCTCATTTGGCATTGGCTCTGTCTAAACTGGTAACTATGGCTGAATCCTGTCCCTCTTTGATGACGTCACACGGCGAGCTTTGTGAGAAAGCCGATATTTGAGATGGAGAATCGCTTGTGTAATGAGAGTACGTATTTGCAGTAGTTCTTTATACCCAATCTATCGATAGTATGCATGTAATATTATAAAGGAATCAAGTTCTAATGCTTTATATGTTAATAACTGTATATAAATATTTGATTGTAAAACTGGAATTAACTTTGTGATTGGTGGACAGAACTAGCATTAGGACATACTATTATAAATACATATTATACATTAAAACTGAATGGTAACCATTGTGCTAAATATGAGATTATACTAAATATATCAAAAATGCTTGATTAATCTTTGTAATGACCAATACATGCTATGAATAGCCTGAAAGCAGATTTATGATCTATATGTGGTCACTAAAGAAGAAGTAATTAATCAGTGTAGATAAAATCTTCTTGTCTAGACAGCTGGTAAAGTGATGGGTCCTAGTCCAAACTCCATCACATACAGTGACTTGCTAAAGTATTCACCCCCTTGACTTTTTACCTATTTTGTTACATTACAGCCTTAAGTTCAATGTTCTGTTAATCTGAATTTTATGTGATGGATCAGAACACAATAGTCTAAGTTGGTGAAGTGAATTGAGAAAAATATATACATAACATTTTTTTTAGAAATAGAAAACAGAAAATTGGCGTGTGCGTATGTATTCATCCTCTTTGTTATGAAGCCCATAAAAAACTCTGGTGCAACCAATTACCTTCAGAAGTCACATAATTAGTGAAATGATGTCCATCTGTGTGCAATCTAAGTGTCACATGATCTGTCATTACACATACACACCTTTTTTGAAAGGCCCCAGATGCTACAACACCTTAGCAAGAGGCATCACTAACACAAACACTGCCATGAAGACCAAGGAACTCTACAAACAAGTAAGGGACAATGTTGTTGAGAAGTACAAGTCAGGGTTGGGTTATAAAAAATATATCCAAATCTTTGATGATCCCCAGGAGCACCATCAAATCTATCATAACCAAATGAAAAGAACATGGCACAACAGCAAACATGCCAAGAGACGGCCGCCCACCAAAAATCACGGAGCGGGCAAGGAGGGTATTAATCAGAGAGGCAGCACAGAGACCTAAGGTAACCCTGGAGGAGCTGCAGAGTTCCACTGCAGAGTCTGGAGTAGCCAGAAGAAAGCCATTACTTTTAGCAAAAAACAAAATGACATGTATTGAGTTTGCGAAAAGGCATGTGGGAGACTCCCAAAATGTATGGAGGTTGTGGGCATGTTCTGTAAAATAAATGATGCAAATCCTCAAACAATCCATGTTAATTCCAGGTTGTGAGGCAACAAAACACGAAAAATGCCAAAAGGGGTAAATACTTTTGCAAGTCACTGTACGCCCCACCCTCCCTCGTCCAAAATGGATGCTTGTGCCCTTGCGGACAACTGAATTTACCGATAATGAACGGCCGTGAGATGGAACAAGCCAAAACTAAACAAAAATCACACAGAGTAACGGCCTATCATACAACAGTCCTTTAAACTAAAAGTAACATTTAATTATAACAGTTTTATAAATATAAAACAGATTAGACTGTTACAGAATTAGTTTAACAGGATAAAATGCCACACTACATAAATAGTTCTCTAGACATATACAGTGCCTTGCAAAAGTATTCACCCCCCCATGGCATTTTTCGTTATTCGTTGCCTCACAACCTGGAATTAACATGGATTGTTTGAGGATTTGCTTCATTTAATTTACAGAACATGCCCACAACTTTGAAGATGTTTTTTTTTTTATTGTGAAGCAAACAACAAATAGGACAAAATAACAGAAAAAAATCAATGTGCATAACTATTCACCCCCCTAAAGTCAATACTTTGTAGAGTCACCTTTTGCGGCAATCACAGCTCCAAGTCGCTTTGGATAAGTCTCTATGAGTTTGCCACATATTACCACTGGGATTTTTGCCCATTCCTCCTTGCAAAACTGCTCCTTCGAGTTGGATGGTTTGCACTTGTGAACAACAATCTTTAAGTCTGACCACAGATTTTCTATTTAATTGAGGTCTGGGCTTTGACTAGGCCATTCTAAAACATTTACGTTTCCTCTTAAACCACTCAAGTGTTGCTTTAGCAGTGTGTTTGGGGTCATTGTCCTGCTGGAAGGTGAACCTCCGTCCTAGCCTCAAATCCTGCACAGAGCGGTACAGGTTTTGTACAAATCTGACCAGTTTCCCAGTCCCAGCTGCTGAAAAACATCCCCACAGCATGATGCTGCCACCACCATGGGGATGGTGTTCTTTGGGTGATGTGATGTGTTGGGTTTGCGCCAGACATAGCGTTTTCTTTGATGGCTGAAAAGTTAAATTTTTGTTACATCAGACCAGAGCACCTTCCTCCATACATTTTGGGAGTCTCCCACATGCCTTTTCGCAAACTCAAAACGTGTCATTTTCTTTTTTTGCAGAAAGTAATGTCTTTCTTCTGGTCACTCTACCATAAAGTCCAAGTCTATGGAGCGTACGGCTTATTGTCGTCCTATGTACAGATACTCCAGTCTCTGCTGTGGGACTCTGCAGCTCCTCAAGGGCTACCTTAGGTCGCTGTGCTGCCTCTCTGATTAATACCCTCCTTGCCCGCTCCGTGAGTTTTGGTGGGTGGCCGTCTCTTGGCAGGTTTGCTGTTGTGCCATGTTCTTTTCATTTGGTTATGATAGATTTGATGGTGCTCCTGGGGATCATCAAAGATTTGGATATATTTTTTATAACCCAACTGTAACGGATCTCCTGGCACCCCGACCGTGTACCTCCGTTGATGGACGCGTCCTAGTTTGCGCCGAGGCCTACAAACACCGCACCGGACACCACACTACCACAGACTCCACAACCGCCGTAGCTTAAAGCTCCCAGGGAGTATGCAGCGCATAGCAATCCCCAGTGTGATATAGCAATCCTCTCAAGAACGAGACATAAGCTTTGTGTTGAGGGTCAAGCAGTGAACCTTAATGACAGGGGATTTCCTTTTGTTCTGCTATCTCTTGTGTGGTTTAGCAGATACTATTACTAGGCAGATGGGCAGCTCCTGACCAAGTGTATGAGACCAAAGATATTTGACTGCATACCACACAATACAATATTTTTACAGATATAATAACAACATTTTATAACCCAGAACATATCTGCAGATAGCTTAGGTCTGAGCACACATTATTACTGAATGGCGCTCAGACCACATACATACAGTTCAATGGCCATGGAACCAAAGTCTTTCTGCATAGGAAAATAAAGTATTTAAATGCCGGTCCATAGTCAAAAGGCAGGAGGCTGGCAAACAGTCCTCTCCAAGACAAAGTGGCGAAGGGCACTTCGTCACACCAACCCTGACTTGTACTTCTCAACAACATTGTCTCTTACTTGTTTGGAGAGTTCCTTGGTCTTCATGGCAGTGTTTGTGTTAGTGGTGCCTCTTGCTTAGGTGTTGCAGCCTCTGGGGCCTTTCAAAAATGGTGTGTATGTGTAATGACAGATTATGTGACACTTAGATTGCACACAGATGGACATCATTTCACTAATTATGTGACTTCTGAAGGTAATTGGTTGCACCAGAGCTTTTTATGGACTTCATAACAAAGGGGGTGAATACATACGCACATGCCAATTTTCTGTTTTCTATTTCTAAAAAATAGTTTTATGTATATATTTTTCTCATTTCACTTCACCAACTTAGACTATTGTGTTCTGATCCATCACATACAATTTAGATTAACAAAACATTGAACCTAAGGCTATAATGTAACAAAATAGGTAAATAGTCAAGGGGTTGAATACTTTTTCAAGGCACTGTAATTGCATTTATTTCAGAATGTAGGGACAATTTAATATATAAATAATACTCTGTTTCATGTATTGCATTCAAATCTGATTAATTTGTAAACTGTACTTAGCCTGTAATTTTTGATATATAATTTATTACCAAAAATGTTATTGTGTTGTGCCTTCACAATTAGATTTATTATTTTGGTACTAGGTAACTTGCTGTATATTCTGATTCCATTTTTAGAGCACTGAAGCACATAAAGTCACTGCATGTAACAGATGAGGAGCTTCCCTAATCACCCAGGATGCTGAGCTCATGAGTTCTACCTCCTTAGAGAGGACATTCATATATCTGTGACCACTGGGCACATTTTTCAATGGCAGGAAAAGTGTTTTTCATTTAATAAAATACTTAATAACTTGAACATTTAATTATAGTCAGAGCTCTAAGTCATCTTGTACCAATATTACAACGCAGAATATGAGAAAAGAGAGTGCTTTTGCTCAAAATAATTATTTATATAAATATATATATATATATATATATATATATATGTATTTGTCTCTTTTGCTGCACACCTTGGAGAAATTAAAATGGAACAATTATCTGGTTATTCATGCACATTGAACATACTAAACAGAAAGGGCCTCATTCAATTGCAATTTGGCCAATTGAATAGGGCTCTATATAAGCACATAGCATATTTGACTGTAAAATAGCTTATTTGAATTAAAAATTAAACACTAACTTGTGAGGACATATGTAAAGATATCACCTAAATGTGTCTAAGTATCAGTTGTGTAGATTATTACCAAATCATGTAATATCTTTTGTGCTCAAAAATAAATGTTTAATGGCTTTTAAAAGGTATATAATTTGGTATATTTATTATCTGCTCTTCTAATAGCTAACACAATGGTAAGCCTGATGAAAGCCACATGAAAATATGCAGGTGGTATAACGCATAGGCTATAAAAAGCACATCCCCCTTAAAGCCACAGTAAAAAAAAAAAAATATATATATATATACATTTGCATGTCCCAGCTCAGCTTCCCAGAATGCTTAATAACTGTTTTTCTCAGAATTCTGAGCTGGAAGCAGTTTTTTTTAACTTGCTTAAGACATTCAAATGTGAACACAGATGTACTATTTATTTACTGTACTACTGTACGGTGGAGGGCTTCTATCGCTCTTTTTCCCACCATATATTAAAGCTTGTTTTAAATCCAGCCTTGGCTTTGCATAAAAGCTGTCTAATACAGCAGGCATAAACTTAAAGGAAGCCATGTTTGAAAATGGCTATGGATTGAATAGCGAAGCATTTCTGGGCACATTTGCATGTCCCAGCTCAGCTTCCCAGAATGCAGTGTAATAACTGTTTTTCTCTGAATTCCTAGCTGGAAGCAGGTTTTTTTAACTTGCTCAAGACATTCAAATATGAACACAGATGTACTATTTATTTACACTATATATATATATATATATATATATATATATATATATATACTGTACATATGACTCCAACAATATTTGGAGTTTGAAGAGAGGCCAAGATTGTTTTATTCTGCAGGGCAAATCATTGTGCACTTGCTAAATGTATATATCTTTATGTCTGTGATAGCTCTAGCTGTTGTTGTCATGATTAATGCAATACTGTAGTTGATGAAAAAATGCACTTATTTGTGAATTAGGTAATAAGGTAACAACAATAGCAGCTGTCTAAACTATGAGCATAAAACATTTTTATAGAAAATCAGACATTGTTTACATATAGAAGAATTCACCTTATCTTTGTTTCATCAATTCCTGAACGCTGAGCAGAAACACTCACCTATTGACAATTTCCCAATTTCATATACCATCAGGACTGAGGCACCTGCTATACCCACCGATGAATATCACTAATTAACTCTCCACTCTCCTTTCAATTACCTGCCAAGTCCTTGTTTTTCCCTTTTAATTCCATCATTTTTGTTTCATTAATCCTCTAGTCTATAAGCTTGCAAGCTCTCTGTCTTGCAAAGCACTTTGTATAAACATGACTGTTAGCTTAAAGGCATTGTGGTCATCTCCTTTTTTATCAGTCTGTCAAATTATGTATTGTCATAGCCATGTTTCATTGTACTCCAGCTCTATGGAATATGTTGGCACTGTATAAAAAGAGATGATTGTGAACTATAAAGCTTCGTTAGAAAATTAGTTACTCACTCAAATTGTTGATTCAGATACTGCTAAAACATATCAGTAAAAGTCAGCGATTTTATAAAAAAATATATTTATTGTGTTTTTACAAGATAACTGGACTTTGTCAGTTGGTAGCTATTGCACTAACCTTGAACTTTATTTCTACACTCTTTCTCACTACGACAAAGACTTCTCCTAATCAGGGGCATAGGAACTGGCGGGAATGGCAGGAATGGTGGGGGGAATGGAGACAAAGATACGATGAATAGGAGACACAAAAAATTACAAAAGTAAACTTACTAATGCCTTACTCGTGCTATGGAGCAGTATCTCTTTCCCATGAAAGCTTTGACAAATAATTTATATATATATATATATATATATATATATATATATATATATAAATATATATATATATATATATGCCCCCCTGCTTCCTGTCCTGGGGCAATAGTTAAATTATTACCCCCAGATTTTTTTGGGCTCCAACACTCATGCTCCAAATTTTACATATCAATTAATGTAATTGCACTCAATTCTAACAAAATACCATAATTACATTTATTTCTGTTTATCATGTTTTCATTTTGTACTTCATCATAAATGTTAACAACTTGTATAGTTAAATAATAAATAATAGTTTCATACATCAAAAATTGTATAACAAAAATGGAAAAATGTTATCTTAATGTCATGCTGTTCCAGATCTGGTGGTATTTAGTTCAATATATCTTTTTTCCTCAGCATAACAGAACATTTCAATAAAGATATTTTTTTCTCATGCACCTGGGTAAGAAAACACATTTATCTCAGCAGGTTTGACTTGGATTTATTGACATTGATTCTATAAGAAGCAGTTTCCTTATATAAAATCATTTATTGCGATACTACCTGGAAGAGGAGAATATCTAATAAGGGGCAGCCCATTGAGAAGCAATCTGGATAAAATATGAAAACCAGCTTGTTATAGTTAGCTGAAATCACTTTAAGCTCCATGCCTGTAGATCGATGGCCAAAAATATTAACCAAAGCAACACCTGACATAGCAAATATAAAGAGAATAGCAATATTAAAAGGATTTGAATTTCAAATATTGATTTTAAACACTTCAATGTTTCTGGAGTTAAATGGCCACCTGGTTATACATTTAAAACTATCCTAATTTTACAATATTGAAAATGTTGGACCATTATTAAATTACTTATTGAAATGACTATAAAAAAATTGACCAGACCCCTTTTAGAGACTAGTTACCTGGGGAATGTAAAACTTACTACAATAGCAGCTTGTGAGAATTTTACATACATTTTGTGATGAAGAGGATATAGGTGAGAATGGGGATGATGAATTAAAAGAAAGAGAAGAGGATTTCAAACTTTCCTTTTTTTATCTTTCCCTGGCAGCAAATAGTTTTTCAGTTCTTTGTTTGGGCACATAAGGAAAGTAATACAATATAAAAGATAGTTTTTATGTAATGTTGTTCAGTTGTTCAGTCGTGTCCAACTCTCATTGACATCATGGGCCGCAGCATGAAAGGCATTTCTGGTCTCTGGTTGGGCTTATCCATAAGGTTGTCTTGGCGGAGATACTGGAGTGGGTTGCCAGTCCCTTCTCCATTGGACCGCCATTTGTGTGGCCTCACCATTTGTGACCCTACATGGTATAGCTCACAGATTTAAAGAAGTACACAGGGTAACGATCTAGAAGGGGTTTTAATATATACCTTGTGGGTATTCTTGAAACATTTGCACAGGGTTATTCCCAACTGTTGCTTAGTGGCTCATGTAGAGAGCTCTACAGAAGAGTATCCTATTAAATCAGTTTCTCAGAGTACCTTCAATGCCTTTGGGTCACTGGTTTCATCATAAATGTGATGCTAAATAAGTCACTTTCCAGCAAGATAAAGCAAACAATAAAAAAAGCACGATATTTTTAAAATATTTTATTGAAACATCAGGAGTTCTTATAACATGATAAGTAATCCTGTCATACTTTAACTGATTATTACAAAGATCCAGTAGTATGTCATGTAAGGCGGTTTCTTTAAATCTGATTCAATATTCAATCTCTAATTATCCAGGATATACATAAATGAAGAATTTATCCATTTACTTTTTAAAGTCATCTATTGAATCCACCGTCACCACCTCCTTTGGTAGAAAATTCCACAGGTTAACCACCCTTACTATGAGGAACCCTTTTCTTTCTTTAATGTGGAATCTTTTTACTTCTAACCTCAAAGGATACCCTCTTGTCAGTTGAAAACAACCAATACAGTAATTTATTTTATGAAAAATAATGGAAATAAAAGCCCAGTGTTTGTGTCTGGAATATCAAAGCTCCCAATAGACCTAAAAACAATACACACATATATATATATATATATATATATATATATATATATGAAGAGTGAGGTAGCCGTGAATGTCCAGTAATCTAGATGAATAGTCGGAGTATTGCAGTAAATAGTGAAACCATTTTTATTGGACAGACATATTCATAGTTTCCATGACAAGCTTCCGAGAGATGATCCTCTCTTTATCAAGTCAAAACCTGTAGACAGATGTTGTTATCTCAATGAAAAATTGGGTTAGGTGAACAACAATAATTGGGGTCTCCTTATATAAATTGGGATTGGCTAATATATAGCTTCAATGTCCATGCATATTTAAACATAAGGAATAACTAATGTGATCAGCAGTGTATAATATAACAGAAATGAATATATAGAGGAAAGAACAGACACCTTTAAGTTCCAATCACAAGTTATAAACCCCTCCAGCCATGCAAATTGGCATATATGTAATCATATTGAAAAAAAGTTGGAATTGATTATAGAAATATATTAAAATATAACTTTTATTATATTTACAAACAATAAAAAATGTATATACAGTATAAATAGAAAGTTGATCCAATTAATTAATCCAATATACAATGGCATCTATCAATAAACTAATATCATATGAATTGCTGACAGATGTTACCAAATAAATACCATTGGATATGTATTGAGGGTTGCCAAATATATCAATAAGGTAGCCAAAAAATATCTGTAAATATATACATAAAGGACTGAAGTGGAGACAGAGGGGACAAAAATAGATTAATACTGTGGCCCTATCTAACACTTATAGTGGAAGGCCCTGATGAAAAATCTATGGGGACCCACTATTTATCCCCTATCCCTCAAAGGAATCTAAGTCCTACACTGTAAATAGCTAGAACTAATCCCCTCTGCTCCACTTACCTTCCAGTCCTAGTTACAGGCTTGCACATCACAGCACAATCTAAAATGGCTCAGAGACAGCGTGCACACGCTGTTTGTGACGTCTTCAACAGGCGACCCGCAACACAGATGATCGACGCACGCGTTTCGTGTACTTCCGCTTCCTCCAGGATCAGTAACATTAGCATAATAGTCTGGGTCTTTTATAGCTCCCAGACGAGTTCATGTGCACAAATGGAGACTCATTGCGATTGCAGTAGGTCCTGCAAGGACAATAAATCATTAGACCAGTGTATTCATTAAAATGACAAAAATATAACAAATTACTTACTCTAATATGAGAAATTACATCTAAAAATCAAATATATATATGAATGATATAGTCTACACAATGATACACTATATATTTGATTTGCACTTGCTTATTCAATATAAATGAAAAAACAATAATAATAATAAATATATCTTATCATTTATATAAGATCTAATATTGTTTTTTCATTTATATTGTATTAGCAAGTGCTAAATCAAATATATAGTTTATCATTGTGTAGACTATATCATTCATATATATATTTGATTTTTAGATGTCATTTCTCATATTAAAGTAAGTAATTCGTTATATTTTTGTCATTTTAATGAATACACTGGTCTAATGATTTATTGTCCTTGCAGGACCTACTGCATTCGCAATGAGTCTCCATTTGTGCACATGAACTCGTCTGGGAGCTATAAAAGACCCAGACTATTATCCTAATGTTACTGATCCTGGAGGAATCGGAAGTACGCGAAACGCGTGCGTCGATCATCTGTGTTGCGGGTCGCCTGTTGAAGACGTCACAAACAGCGTGTGCACGCTGTCTCTGAGCCATTTTAGATTGTGCTGTGATGTGCAAGCCTGTAACTAGGACTGGAAGGTAAGTGGAGCAGAGGGGATTAGTTCTAGCTATTTACAGTGTAGGACTTAGATTCCTTTGAGGGATAGGGGATAAATAGTGGGTCCCCATAGATTTTTCATCAGGGCCTTCCACTATAAGTGTTAGATAGGGCCACAGTATTAATCTATTTTTGTCCCCTCTGTCTCCACTTCAGTCCTTTATGTATATATTTACAGATATTTTTTGGCTACCTTATTGATATATTTGGCAACCCTCAATACATATCCAATGGTATTTATTTGGTAATATCTGTCAGCAATTCATATGATATTAGTTTATTGATAGATGCCATTGTATATTGGATTAATTAATTGGATCAACTTTCTATTTATACTGTATATACATTTTTTATTGTTTGTAAATATAATAAAAGTTATATTTTAATATATTTCTATAATCAATTCCAACTTTTTTTCAATATGATTACATATATGCCAATTTGCATGGCTGGAGGGGTTTATAACTTGTGATTGGAACTTAAAGGTGTCTGTTCTTTCCTCTATATATTCATAGATGTTGTTATCTCCACAACTCTAGCTTCCACCCTTTCCATACTAAACAAGCGATTATTTATAGTCAAGCCATCAGATACCACTGAATATGTTCTAACACTGAGGACCGTGATAAACACTGTCTGACTCCTTCAGGAAAAAAGGGTTACACACCCTGTATAATAACACAGAAAGTAGCCTCTGCAATCAAAACACACCGGGAACACCTTCTGCAATACAAAACTAAAGAAATGACCTCACATAGACCTTTGGTAACCACATACCATCCGGATCTAGAAGGAATACTTAAAATATTTAAGGATCTACAACCACAGCTAACAGAGGACGCAGAATTAAAATATATATTCCCCAAACCCCTAATTCTAGCATTTAGGCAGCCACCACATTTAAGACAAACATGGGTGAACAGACGATTGGCCAATGAACAGCATAACAGAGAAAATGGCACCAAACCCTGCAATAAAATTTGCTGCAAACTATGTCAGCACATCTGCAAAGAGGACACAGCCACACATAACAACAAGAGCTATTACATCATAGGGTCATATTCATGTACATCATCCAATGTAGTGTACATGATACAATGTACTGTATGTGAGAGGGGCTGTTACATTGGGGAAACCAGTCAGAAATTACATATGAGGATGAACCTACACAGACATTCCATCAACAAGCTCAGAACCCCAGTTGGACATCATTTCACCCAGGAGAATCACTCCATCTAGAACCTAAAAATAAAAAATATTCAGAGGAAATTTCAGGACTTTCCAACAGCAGAAAACTTTCAAATTAAAAAGTATTACATTTATTAATACAAAATATACTGGTCAATATTGATTTTGGTTTTCTATCCGCACTATCTACTGTAAATGTCTTATAATTTAAATACACATTCCACATACCTCCCCCCTTCAATTGCTGTTCTAATCCACAAACTGTGGTGACATTTATTGCTCTTAATTATGACTCTGCTGTGCTCTTATCTAAAACCTGATCTACATTCTCACATGCTGACCTATCAGGACATTATTTACTATGCTGGGCTGTTTCTCACTAATCTCTGCCCAATTATTTTTTTTCCAAATTTTCTTTTTTTCCCCTCTTTTATTCTGTCCACTTTGTTTACTTCCATTATATTCTTATCTGTATTGCTTTTGACTTGATAAAGAGAGGATAATCTCTCGAAAGCTTGTCTTGAAAACTATTTACTGCAAAACTCTTATTATTCATCTATATATATATATATATATATATATATATATATATATATATATATATATACACACACATATACATATATCACATGTAATTGTTGTCAATCTACAAGACATCGTCACGCTTTGCGTGGTGCGTATGACTTGGGCGATGAGCACCAAAGGCGCTCATCGCTTGCAAGCCTTTAACTCGAAACACTTAGGCGGTGAAAAAAAACAAAAGAAAACAAAAAATACAACAAAAACATCACACACAGCACAGGGGGAAAGCCAGGACGTCCGGGAGTGAGGTGGAATGTAAATTTAAGTCAATTTGGCCGAGTTTCACACTCGAAAATTACTTAAGTGAGAAAAAAAATGGGCGGCAAAAAATTTAAACGTAGCTTCACGACCCCGGAACGCGCACAACACTGCTAACCATGTAGCACTTTCACACAGGAACGTACGAGGTACAGAATACACTATTACAAAGGACAGAAAATGCTTGCGAACCGCGTAGCACATAGACAAATGACGCCAGTTTACAACACTAACTTGCAACTAATAACATTATGAATCTAAAATGGTGCTTTACATAACTAAACCAACGGTTTGCCCTTGCGCACGCAGCATATTTCTAACGCACAGTTGGGACATTCATGACACTTTCTCCTCAGGGCAGCAACACTCCAACTGTACATTGTATGCTGCAGGAAAATAAAAACAGATTGTTAGCTCTTCTGGCTATTGATTGATGGATATATTAATTAGAAATAGGTAAAATATATTAATCTATTAAGTAACTAATTCATTGATTATTAGTTAGCAAAATATATATATATATATATATATATATATATATATATATATATATCTGTCTTTGTTATGAGCACCCAAGGTGCTCAGGAGAGCAAAAGTACACAAGAGGAGAGGCTCACAATGAGCACCGAAGGCGCTCAGCGCAAGGCTCGCAATGAGCACCGAAGGTCCTCAGAGTAGAAAAAGCTTTTCATTATGTGGCAAACAACATTGCCATGGCTTCAAAAATTTTTGCCTGGTAATTTTTGACGGTCAAGTTGCTAGTATATATATATATATATATATAAAAAACGAAAAAATAGAGCAAAAGAAAAAGAATAGAAAGAGACCAAAAATGTTTAGTAAATAAAAATGAAATCACTTCCTCTGTAATTAAACATAAACATGGGTACACAAATGTTTCATTTTGCACTCTTAGATTAGTCTGAACCTATGGTTTTAATTTTATGGATCTTCACAACCACGTTCTGTACTCACATGATATGTGGACATGTGCTCTACAAGACATGGCTTAGTGTGTCTTCATTACATATAACTGTTTATTATGATATATAAAATATATCAGATTCACATTTAAAATACAAAAGTAATCTCTCTTGCACCTTCCTTTTATCTTTTATCTATCATCCTATTTAGATCATGGGAGAATTCTAATCACTTTTAGCGTCGAGGGAGATAGAGATGATAATGTAAAAGGAGAATAAAATTAATATAGAGTTGGGGTGGGCAAGTTCAGTCCTGGAGAGCCCCACACATGCCAGCCTTTGATGATATCCCTGCTGCGTACAGGCGAGTAAATCATTTCTTCAGTCATTCTGACTGGCTCACCTCTGCACAGAAAGTATATCCGCAGATACAGCCCTGTGTGGGGGTGTCCAGGACCGAACTTGGACAGCCCTGTTATAGAGGATATGTAGTTATAGACATATTTCTCAAAATATCATTTGCACAATGATATTTACGTGTACACATGTTTCTATAATATAATTTAATATAATACACTTCCACATACTCCCTTAACAGGTCAACTCTAAATATTTCTAACCAAATACATTAAAAATATTATTGTTGTAATTTTTACTTTAATTATAATACATGTATTTAGAAGATGTTGACAGCCCGACAAAAATGTTGTTTTCAATCTTGGTACACTAGCATCCTGTACATATGCATACAAGGCGCTAATCTATAGTGGAGCAGTGTCAGGCCACAGATTGTGGAATAAACAGATTATCTGGCTGATGCAATGGGTGTTGTAATGGATGAGGCTTGGGGTTCTTCTACAGCAGTTTTAAAATATTTCACTTTTTATATTAAAATTGTAAAGTTTAAAAAGGTAATAAATAATGATTACATAGAAAAAAATACATGAACAGCCCATTTTTTTAAAAGTCAGGAATTAGAAATGAACAGTGTGCCGTAGGTACTATACTAAGCTTTGTTTATGTCAATTTTAAAATGTACCAGATCTTTAAAAACATGTCACTAAACAACCTGGAAAAAGTAGATTGAAATTGAAATAAAACTATTAGAAGTCATTGAACACATCCATTACTTGATTTGCTGTTTTACTTTGTTTTCTTGCTGAACCATTTGTCATTTTAATGGCTGCTTAGTCTCTTGGGCTGTTCTCCGATAATAGCTTTTGTGCAAAATAAAAACCAATTCACAAGACATTTTGAAAATGTATTGTTGCATTTACATGAACCATTGCTGTTTTGGATATTAGTATATGTGATGCTGTCATATCTATTAGTAATTTACCAAGGATTTTACTTGTAAAAATTCACTGAATAAAAATACGTTATACTAAATACGATATACATTTTCAACAATGTGTTTATTAGCACACCAGAAAATGTCAGTTATTTAAAATTTGACAGATGATGGGCTTCAATAGCAAGATAAATATTGATTGTCCTCCGCTTATACATCTCCCAACATTACTAATGACCAAAGAGAGACACATATTTATGAAAAGACATTCACTGTTAGTGTTACTGCCATTCTGCAGAATGAGTAAACTCAGTTTTAGAGAAACACATATTTATGTGCTCATTGCTCCATATAAACCATATGGAACTGGTACTTTTTCTTTTGCCTAGACATTAAGACAAAACATCGGAAGGAAATGAAGTACGAAGGACATCATCACATATGGAAAAAAAAAATAAAACTTAGATTTGACAGCAGTTAAAAGCCAAAAGTATATGCTTAATAAACAAGAGTATAATAAGTCCAGTGACAGAGTATATTAATGCAGTTGGAACCTGGATAGCCATTGTCTTAAGCATAATATTTCATAAATGAAAATCCTAATATTTCTTCTGAAACCTACCACTATTATCCACTTCTCTATGAAGGTCAATGGCACAGTCATCCTTCCACTAAATAAAAATCAATATAGACTGATTGTGCCAGAAACCTCAATAAGGGAGCTGCTTGACTCAACTCTACATCCTTCTCTTACATTCAATATTTTGAAAAAAAAACATGTATTTCTTCCTTATAAATATAGCAAGCATATATTTTTTCCTTAGCCATTACATTGCCAGGACAATCCTCCAGACTCATAATATATCTTGTCTAGACTACTGCAATATCTCGCACTCTGGTCTGAATACTTCTCATCTCTGCCTTCTTCAATTTGTCTTCTTCCATTAATACTTCAATTAATGCAGCTATTCATATCATCTCCCTGTCTTCCAAATGTCTTCCTTTTTCTCCCATGCTAAAATCCCTCAACAGACTTCTAATCAAGTCAAGGATAGTGTATAAAAACTTCCTCCTCTGCTTCAAGCTATTCGCTCTTCAGGTTCTCTTTATATATTTCTTCTCATCTATTGCTATACCCCAGCTCATTTCCTTTTCTCTGCTAGGGAATATTTTCTCACTGCTCCACAGCTCCTTCCCCGCTTGGACTTTGACACACAACATCAGAGAAATCCTAATCTTACATCTTTCTGGGCACAGCTTTAAAATAACTTTTTCAAATATGTTTTTAAACAGCTACCTGTGCTTGGAGTTACTTAATAGCATCCTCCTTTCCACGTGCACTTAACCTTGTCTTGAAATTGTTTAGCACCTTGCCCCTGTAAAGTATACAATGATGCTATACTAATAAATAGACATATTTACACGTATAGGCTTTGTGTCATACACAGTGTTACATGTTTAGCTGTCCTAAGGCTTTAAAGTCTAGGATTGAAAACGCAATTAACATAAACATTTCATGGAACACTTTTTTTGGCCTTCAAAAGATTTAATGGAACACTAGGACCAAAAATAACTCTTGTAGTACCCCATATAGCCATAACCATGAACTATATACTGTCCAAAATGATAGAAGGAATCAATACAAGACCCCCAATGACCTACCAGCAATGCATATCCCCTCTCTAAGGCCCTTAAAAGGACACAGCATTTTTTTTCAAGGAAATCCTGGTCATCAGAAGTAGAAACCCAGTCTTCCATGACAATCAATTAGAGGAACATTTCCTTACATTAATCCTATAAAATAACCATAGATATTTTTTTGTTTTTGTTGTTCAGTCATTAAGTTGTGTTCAACTTTCCGTTTGGACCATAGCATATCAGGCAAATCCTACAAGATGATGCTGTGAAAGTATTTCTTGCCTTATGCCAACAAATTTAGAAACCTCAACTGTGACCAGTGGACTGGAAAAGGTCAGGCCCCAAAAAAGTCAGTGCCAAAGAGTGCTCCAATTATCGAACAATTTCACATGCCAACAAATAATGCTTAAGATCCTGTAAGCTCGGCTTCAACAATAAATGGACCGAGAACTACCAGATGTGCAAGCCTGTTTATGCATTTAATTAACCAGTTTAATCAAAATATTGTAGAATATTGCAGATATCAGAGTATATACATACATTATAGACACAAAATAGCATGTTCAGATTGCAAACTATAAATATTAGTGACATGACATATTCTATAATATAGATTTTTTTTTTATTTACCAAGGTTGTTAAATTAAAAAGAAGATCTGTTTATTCAATTTAATCCAGTTGAAGTATGGCCTCAATTTCATCTTCCTGCTTAGTCATCCTTACTGCTACAATGTGAAAATGTATGTTTGGAAAACCATACAATGACTCTAGAAAGTAATAAGGAAATTTAGCAAAATGATATGCTGTCTGCCTATAATTAATAAGAACTGTAATATGAATGTAATTCTTTGAACTATTTCTAAACCGATTATGACAGATACTTACATTTTTTCAATGATTTTATGTTTTCTTGGATTTTGAGAATTATGGATATAGTTGGATCCATTTACAATTTTCTGTAGAACAATAGCTTATATGCAACAACAATAGCAACTATCCTCTGTAAAACTTTAGTACTGATATATTTTTCAGTGACTGGCACAGTAAAGATAGAAAAATACAAAGCATCCATATTTCAGCTTTTAATTATATTTCTGTTGAAAAGAAGAAATAGTTTTTTTACCCCTAAGGAAAAAATAAATTGGTTACAAAAGTGTTACCCGTTCAAAAAATTAATTGTTATAAAAAGAATTGAAGAACACTTTAGATATAATGAACATTTATTAGGTAATTATTTCTATTCTAGAAGCCATTTCATACAATATCCAATTAATAAATGCCCTGTTCATTTTTTAAAGTAATTTATAATGCACTATGTCCTTTAGCATTCAAATCAGATGGTGAAAGAGGAAACAAAACTAAATGCCTTTGAAAAAGAAATTCTAAAATGTAAAGTGTAAAATACATATTTGTTATGCACTATATATTTTAGGTTCAATGGTACAAATGTAGAAATGACTGTTAGCGAACAAAACAAATATTATTTAATGTTTAAGGTGTGTAATATCAGTTTATGTTATCTCACGAAGAGTCAATTTAAAAGTAAAAAAAATGATTCTAGTCTGGGTTTATCTGACTGAGGTATTAATAATGCAAGATGAGTACAACTTCTTGCTATATCAGTCTATGCTGTGTTATCTTTAACTTATCATAAAAAACTCCCCAGCAATATCCTACTTGCTTAGATCTTTCATCTAATCTCCTAAAGTCTTCCCTATCTGCCCCCACAGCTTTGCGCATAACTTTTATTTATCCATTGTTACCTCATCCCAATTGTCTCCCAAGCTGCTCTTACACAATGGTGTTAACAATTAACACATTCAACACTTTTTGAAACGTATCTATTTATCTAGAGTATCTTATAACCATGTTACACAGCATCCACTTAAACTCTCATTTATCATACAATCCTTTTCCCATGCATCCTGCCCCCTGACCAGACCACCATCAAACAATTTCCTTCCTTTAGTCTCCAACACATCAACCTCAGATGCATTGAAAGGCCCCTTGAGAGAAGGGTCTTCTACTTTTTCTATGTCAATATGCATTATTTTGAATATTTGCATCCTGCATTACATCTACAACTCCTACTTCTGTAGTTTTATAAACATTTTACTGAAACATGATTCTTTTGGGCTTACTTATAGTATATTTCTACTTACATTTCTTACTATAGGAGAAACCTTTTGCCCCTCACATTCTCCCTCACTGTTAACTGCCTACATCTTTTTTAGCTGCAAAGATGATAATAATGTTTGCAGGCTCCACTTACAACATGACAGGGGGAGCTTTTTGTCAGTTAGCTATTAGTGTGAATCATTCTCCTAGCAGGAAAGGGAAACAATATTAAATAAATTATGTGTAAAACATATTACTGTCCAGCACAAAAAAAAACCTCCCATTAATGAAAACACTATTTATACTTACATTATGTATATGTAAACATATAAATAGCAGGTACATATCACATATATATAGTTGTGAGCAAGCGGGTTGTTTCTAACGCTGCGGGCTCGCAAATCGAAGCGAGGGCCGCAGTTTCTGGCACTCCTTGCCAGCAACTGAGGGCCTCACGAATTTAGGCCCGCAAATGCGGGGGACTTTACGACCTTACCGCCCGAACCCTGTGCACATGAAAACATTAAAAACACTATAAATACACATACAAAACTTACCCACAGCAAGGGAGGGAACCCTGGACCTCTGCAAGTGGAGTTACACCTCAATTTAAGTCCAAATTAAAGAGTTTAGACACACGAAAATCCCCTAAGTGAGAGAAAAAATGGCCGCCGAAAAAAAAGAAAACAAGACTACAGGACACTAATCACGCAAAACACCACAAAACACATATGGATTTTCCGAAAAATCCGTACGAGGTCTAAACTACACTATTAACAAGGACGCAAAAATACGACCTTAACGCCCGACCCGCGCAACATGAAAACAATAGAAATACAATAAATACACACACCAAATACATAAAAACCTTACCCACACCAAGGAGAGGCAGCCAGGACCTCTGCAACTGAAGTTACACCTTAGTTTAACTCCAAATTCAAGACTTTAGACACACGAAAATCCCCTAAGCAAGAGAAAAAATGGCTGCCGAAAAAACGAAAACGAGGCTACAGGACCCTAAGCACTCAAAACACCACGAAGCATTTCCGAAAAACACCTACGAGGTCCAAGATACACTATAAATAAGGATGCTAAATCCTCCACAGACGCTTACCACACACATTAGCCGCCATTTTACAACACTAACTTACGCAATGCGGAAGTACACAGCTACCCTAGAGGGTTTTACTTGTGCACGCACACTATTTACACTACACACATTGCTGACACTTACACATCAGCTGAAAAACAACATTGTATGCTGCAGCAACATCACAACAGAATGTCAGCTCTTCAACACAATGCTTCCTGCATATATTACTTCGACATAGGTAAAGTATATTCCTTTTTTTAATTTATTAATTATTTCATTAGCATACAAAAAAACACCGGCAACGTTGCTCGTACGACACAAACAAACAACAGCCACGCAATGAGCACCGAATGCACTCAGCGCGAGGCTCGCAATGAGCGCCAAAGGATCTAGGAACACCAACAAAATTAATGTCTCAACCAAACACCATTACCTGCCTTACAATCTTATTGCCGTAATTTTTTTAAGGGGAAGTTGCTAGTAATGTATATATTCATGGGTGAAGCTACCAGTGGTGCAGGTGTTGGTGGGAGCAATGGAAGGGAGTTATGGGGAATAACAGCTATGGGAAAGGGACTTGGGGAGGGGTGCTGTTATGGGAAGAGGTCTTAAGGAGATGAGCTGTTTATGGGAAGGGGTCTTGGTGCACTTAGTGAGTTGGTACCTGTGGGGCCAATTCTTTCTTATTTTTTGCACCACAGTCCTCCACTCTCTATCTCCACTACTATATATATTCTATATAGCTTTGAACCAATCCATCTGTGTTTATTTGAATTATGTAAATATAATTATTTTTTCTTAATATGTTGTGTATGCTGTACTATAAGATGTTTAACAAATCACATACATAGTTGTCAGCATGCGGGTTGTTGCTAACGCTTGCGGGCTCGCATAGAGAGCCCGCTTCAACTGGGGCGCAGTTGCTGGCAAGGAGCGCCAAAGGTGCTCCTTGCGCTGGTGCAGATGAGCGCTGTAGGAGCTCATCCATACGACCCCGACCGCAAATGCGGACCTACGGACTTACACAAAAAAATAGGATCCACGGGACTTAGAAAAAAAATAAATTGCGGACTTACACAAAAACAATTACGACCCGCGGGACTTAGAAAAAATCCATTACGGACTCGCAAAAATATGACCTTAACGGACAACCCACGCACAGCGGCAAACAACAAAAAACACACAAATACACACAAAAATAAAATAAAAACCTTACCCACACCAAGGGGGGACACCCAGGACCTCTGCAACACTGTTTAAACATCAAATACCTGCCAAATTTACAAAGTTTACACACTCGAAAATCCCATAAGCAAGAGAAAAAATGGGCACCGAAAAAAAACGAAAATGAGACTACACGACCCCTAAAGCCGTTAAATTAAACAAAGCAAATACGGCTTTTACAAGAACCTGTACGACCTACAACATACACTATTAGCAAGGACGCTTCATCATACAAACCCGTCGCCATTTTACAACACTAACTTACAGAATGTGGAAGTACACAGTTACACTAATGGCTTCCCCTCGCGCACGCAGCCTATTTACACCACACACTTCACACAATGCTGACACTTACACCTCAGCTCCACAACACTGCAAATCTACATTGTATGCTGCAGCAACATCAAAACAGATTGTTAGCTCTTCAGCACAATGCTTCCTGCATGTATTACTTACAAATAGATAAAGAATATAAATTTATACATATACACAAAAAAAAAAAAAACTATCGCAATAAATGCAAAAGACATTCACTGTGCGTTACAAACTACACCAGGGGACAGCCTTGCAATAAACGCAAAAAGCAGATCAGTGGCAACCTTACAATGACAGCAAAGCGCCTCTGATAAAAAAAAAATACAACAACCAAGAGGCTTGCAAAGAGCGCTGCAATCATCGCTGAGATCTCAGACCACCATAAAACATAATGTCTGTGCCAAACAACATTCCTTGACTTACAATTCTATTGCCATCATTTTTTAACAGGCAATTCGCTCGTTTGTTTATAAAGGGCTGCTTTCGTCTTAGGGGGATGAATCAGCAACTGCAGAAAGCCTCCCCATGCCAAGTTGTAAGCAGATCCTGCCCAGATCACCTTTGCACATAAACAAGATGGAGGAGGATATCAATGATGGTGACCTTCAGGAGAAAATTGCTGCCCCAATAATGAACAATATAAGTGACAAAATAGAGCAAGTAAGCCCAATATATTTCATACATTTAACCAGAATGTTTATAAAAAAGTATGTGATGAGGTGGTATCAGGTCAGAAGTGGAAAAAAACAGGAAAAGAAAATGGAATAAAATGTGATGCCTTTAATGGCTAACTACGCCTGATTATAGTGTGAGCTTTCAGGATCTCATAATCAATTTGTCCGGCAAGGTATGAAATAAAGGCAGTAACAATCTCCAATAACATATACATCAGAATTTCGCTTTAGAGGAGAGATTAACTTTGATTTAATGGAAAATGTTCAATGTAGTTCACTGGTGTCTTAATGTTAGTAATTCTAACAGCTTGTCCAACTCATGCTCATTTCTGCATACTTCAAAATTGTAAAAACTGTTTTTCATAAAATTATGTGCATGTATAAAGATCAGAAGAACATCACAGGGGAATAATAAGCTGTACCATATAATACTAACTTCTGTTTATAAACTAATTTTTTAAAGATTAACTAACAGACTTTTATTAAATAAATCTTTAAATGGACACAGAAAATATTCTAGTTGTTGCAATTCTGTAAATGGCACATCTAAATGAGCATAATTGCAATTTATTGCCTGCTATAACCTATTATTATCAATCAGAACGCTGTGGGGGTGTCACAGATATTGCATTTGTTACTTAATGGCGTTTGGGCAACCTATGCTTTTTAATACCCTGGCCATTTGTTATATCTGATGGACCCTCCACAGAGCTCATATAAAACAGTACACAGCTGATAAGAGGCAGACCCTGGGTCTGATTACTGATAACAGAATGCAATTTCCAAAGTAAGATTTCTGGTATTAATTTAACTTTTAACTTATTTTAATAAATTGCAAATGTTGAACAAATGTACTCTGCAGAATAAATCATTCAGAGCTCTTTTTATATTGAATGTGAAATCTACAGGTAATGCACTTTAATACAGATAGTGTTTGAGAAGCCTCTTATACATTCACATTATATTTTCTGCTGAAGACCAGATTGTACGGCAGAACATTTTGAGATGATTACATGTGATAAGTGAGCTCTCTCTGAAACTTATTGTTTTTTTGTACTGCTTCATTTTGAACTTTCCCAGAGGAATATCTAAAACCTGATTATATCAAAATGTTCACATCTTCTGTATTATTAATCATTTGTTTGCTTTCAGAGAATTACTGTGCTTCCAAAATATCTCATCATCTGCACAATTTCCCAATAAAATTGCACCTTCTCACTATTGGCAATTTTCAATTGTTCAGAATAATTAGATTATGATATAGTCTGATCAAAGGCATTCAAGACCAATAAATATAATATCACAGCAATTTTACCACAAGACTATTATTATCTAAAACAAATAATGTATCATATTCCTTTGAAAAGATGCTCATGTGGTTTATAAACTGATAGCCCCATTAAATTCCCTCTACGTGGTAAATTGTAGCTGGTAATGTAGATCTTAACAGCCTTATTAAATTGCGATTCTGCCAATTTAAAAGGGCTCTATTTAAGCACATAGCATATTGTTTTTACAGAAGTTTTTAGTTAGTGAACTTCTATCCAAAAGCAAGGTCTTCACTAACTAAAAACTTCTGTAAAAAAAATATGCTATGGGCTTATATAGAAAATTTGGCAAATCGCAATTTAATAAGGCTGTAAGACAGTAACTGCTATTAAATTAGCCTCTTAAAGCAACCCGAAGACGACTTAAGGGTTAAGATGCAGCAAAAGCCTACGTGGAAATTCACGGCTGCAAATCCTTTGTTCTCTGAAGCCTGTAAGCCCCATTTCCAATTTATCTATTAAATTGCATCAAGAACACTGGCGTTCAAACCCGTAACCCACAAAGGGAACCAAGAAGCCAACAAGTACTAGAGAGGACCCGCAAGGGGGGTAAAGTCCAATCCGTAGCACTATGAAGGCACATGTACACACTACTGTAAATATCATAACAGGGAAAGTGGTGTTAGGTTTTAGAATTAATAGCACAACATTCTCAAGCCCACAAATCGGCCCCGAAAAATACTTTACTTTATATTTTTGTGTTATATTGATCCCGGCAATCAATTTTAATACACGCATGTGATAGAATATCATATTTACGGCTTTATCAATATTGCATCATATCTGGAATGTGGGCCAGATCGTAACTCGTAATTGAACCACCTCCAGTTTTAGACTGATTGATCACGTTTACAGCTGTGCATCCGATGAGCAAAAAATGGTTTATGGGTTTGCCTCTCAAGCCTGTATCTCACAGCATGTTCTAATTTAATAGCACCGTAAATCCGCAACCTTTCAAGCTCGCAGTCGTTGGGGGTCTCACGTTGCACATACGAGCTTCAGATTTAATGTGGCTGTGAGTTGGCTGATGCTGAGTAGACACCTCCTAGGAAGACAATGGAGACATTTACAGTAAGCAATAACCGTGGCCTTTGATAGCATCGTAGTAAACCTGATCATACAACAAAGAGTTACCTGCTTTCTTCTTAGTTTGCTAGATTGCCCTATGGCCTGATTTCATAGTATATTATAACAACATTTATTAGGATTCATCCATTTAATATTCCTCTTCTGGATCGCTACCTTGTTGTGATGAAGGGGCTTGTGTACCTCAATGAAGCTGTGAGCTATACCATGTAGTGTCACCAAAGATGGGCAGGTCATGGTAGAGTGGTCAGACAAGTTGCCACTGGAGAAGGAACTGGCGACCTACCCCACTATCTTTGCCAAGAAATCCTTATGGATAAGCACGACCAGAAGCATAATGTAAGATGTGCCTGGTGTGCTGTTGTCCATAAGGTCATGGAGAGTCAGACACGACTGCGTTCTAAAGGATATCTCAGCCACAGTCTTTCAGAAATAATATTTTTATCTTATATTTAGTTATATATTTCGGAAGAAATTCAAGTTTGTATTTTTGTAATAATCTAAATGGCCTATAATGAAATAGAAAAGAAAAACAATAGCGCAGTGAATAAACTAGAAACCGTTAATTGAAAGCTATATAAACAATGAGACAATATTGAATCTTTAAATAAATAGTAAAGAATACATGTAGAGAAACATAAACACTTAAAACAACATATTATTATTTTGTCGCTTATCCACCCAGGTGCCAGTGAACAAAGTCACTGAATAGGATAGTCAAACAGGGTAAATGTTATTATTGATATTTTTCTTTTTTAGATTCCAAAGAAGTCATTTTATAACTGGGGTTTCTAAAAAGCAGCACAAGAGCTTTTGAAGATTCATGTTTAATAATTTTGAATATTATTTTTACCAGTGCTATTAGTATTTAGTTAATACGTAATATGTAATAAAACACAAGGCATTTCTAATGCTGTAGAGATTATTGCCACATTTAAAGATTGCATAATAGGAGTTTAAAAAAATAGTTTGTATATCATATGGATAAAGAACTACACATAAATGTAAACTGAGTATTATGGCATTCATTTTATAACACTAATTATGCAAATAAAATGCAAACTGCAGTAAATAAAAATAGCCTTTTCTACACTGGTTTTATTTTGGCTGCAATGAGCGTTAATCTTTCATCCATAATTTGAGTGCTTTGAATCTGATGTTCCCTTTAATTCAAGTGCCGCTGCCCTGCTGATATCAAAATTAATTTCTCACCTTTGGTCTCTTCATTAATGGAAACACATATTTCTTAATAATAGCAAATAACTGAGCTGCAAATAAAATATCCAAATTACTCACTTCTGTATATTGTGACTCCTACACAAAACTGAACATGTGTTTTTAAGGCAGAAGGCTGAACAAGATACAGAGAGATGCAAACACCAGGACAAGATTCACTAACAGCCTCATTAAATTGGGGCTATGTTTTAGTAAGTAGCACTTAAGGCTATTAAATTAGCCTCATAAACTGACCTGCCAACGACTTGCGAGTTAAAACCCAGGATGGCCGAAAAATGCCTACGGTATGTGGAACTTTGCATATATATACAGTGAGGGGGAAAAAGTATTTGAACCCCTGCTGATTTTGAACGTTTGTCCATTGAAAAGAATAAAAAAAAAAAAAAAGAAAAACGCATGCCAAAAAAGTTATAAATTGATTTGCAGGTCAATGAGTGAAATAGGAATGTGACCCCTTCAACTTAGTACTTGTTTGCAAAACCCTTGTTGGCAATCACAGAGGTCAGACGTTTCTTGTAGTTGGCCACCAGGTTTGCACACATCTCAGGAGGGATTTTGTCCCACTTCTCTTTGCAGGTCCTCTCCAAGTCATTAAAGTTTCAAGGCTGATGTTTGGCAACTCAAACCTTAAGCTCCCCCCACAGATTTTCTATGGTATTAAGGTCTGGAGACTTGCTAGGCCACTCCAGGACCTTAATGTGCTTCTTCTTGAGCCACACTTTGTTGCCTTGGCTTTGTGTTTTGGGTCATTCTCATGCTGGAATACCCATCCACTACCCATTTTCAATGCCCTGGCTGAGGGAAGGAGGTTCTCACCCAAGATTTGACGGTACATGGCCTCGTCCATCGTCCCTTTGACGCAAAGCAGTTGTCCTGCCCCCTTAGCAGAAAAAAACAAACAAAGCATAATGTTTCCACCTTCATGTTTGATGGTGGGGATGGTGTTCTTGGGGTCATAGGCAGCATTCCTCCTCCTCCACACACGGCAAGTTGATGCCAAAGAGCTTTTGAGTCTCATCTGACCACAACACATTCACCCAGTTCTCCTCTTAATCACTTCAGACGGGCCTGTACATGTGCTTTCTTGAGAAGGTGGACCATGCGGGCGCTGCAGGATTTCAGTCCTTCATGGCGTATTGTGTTACCAATTGTTTTCTTGGGGACTATGGTCCCTGCTACCTTGAGATCATTAACAAGATCCTCCCGTGTAGTTCTGGGCTGATTCCTCACCGTTCTCATGATCATTGAAACTCCACAAGGTGAGATCTTGCATGGAGCATCAGACCGAGGGAGACTGTCAGTTATTTTGTGTTTCTTCCATTTGTGAATAATCGCACCAACTGTTGTCACCTTCTCCCCAAGCTGCTTGTTGATGGTCTTGTAGCCCATTCCAGCCTTGTGTGAGTCTACAATCTTGTCCCTGACATCCTTGGACAGCTCTTTGGTCTTGGCCATGGTGGAGAGTTTGGAATCTGATTGATTGATAGCTTTTGTGGACAGGTGTCTTTTATACAGGTAACAAGCTGAGATTAGGAGCACTACCTTTAAGAGAGGGCGCTTAATCTCCGCCCTTACCTGTATAAAAGACACCTGGGAGCCAGAAATCTTGCTGAATGATAGGGGATCAAATACTTATTTCCCTCACTGACCTGCAAATCAATTTATAACTTTTTTTGACATGCGTTTTTCTTGTTTTTTTTGTCTTTTTATTCTGTCTCTCACGTTTAAAATACACCTACTATTATAGACTAATCATTTCGTTGACAGGTTACAAATGTTGAAAATCAGCAGGGGATTAAATACTTTTTTACCTCACTATATATACACACATATATATTATATGTATATATAGATATAATGATAATATTTATAATATAGACACCACTATAAATCATATCATATAAATAATAATATTTGTAATATAGACACCAATATATACACATATAGCTTTTGCTAGCATAGTTTTATGTGACTTTGGAAAAGCACTCAAACTAACTGTTAATATCCACAATAAATCCCATATTAATGCATTTTCCAGATATTTTCATGATGGACAGAAATGCTAGTAGTAGCATAATTTAGCAAAAGAGTGGAGATGATGTAATAAAGGACATGGCAGGGCTGTTCACATAACAACTACTGATTTATTTTCTTTAATAAATAACAATCTTCAAGATATTGCTCTATGAGTCACTAATGAGTCTATTTATCATTGGCCAGGTTTTGCTTTGACCTTTCAATGAATCAAAGTACTTCAAAATATAAATTTAGCATGTGCCATTTCTTTGTAGACTTTTTTCATTGTGAATTGCAAGTGATAGAAAAATCATTGAAATTAAGAAGGTTGACTATAAGAGGTACAATATAGATAAAGAATGAATGTCATAAAAAATACTTTATTTATTTGTTTTCTGTTTCTAAATAGAAACGAGTCACATTCAATTTGAAGCCCGCAACTCAATGTTATTAAGCCGTATGCCTGCTGGGGTGTGTTGCGGGCTGCAGTTGGTCTCCGATTGCGATGCAATTCATAATTCAATTATTCAAGCCGGCAAGTTACTGTCCCAATGACGAAACCGTAAACCATGCACTGGTTCATAGCAGTTCAGGGTGGGAACATGATCAATTAAGCAAGCCCGTAACCTCCCATTTCAAATCAGCCAAAAGAAAATGAGATGGTCATTATTACGGCAGTAAATCATGGAGGTTACATGTCCATCAACAAGGTTTTTTTGTTTTTGTTTTTGTTTTTACAGTGCTACGAATAGGTGTTTAACCCCCTTGCAGGTCCTCTCTAGCACTTGTAGGATTTTCTTCTACATTTGACGTTTATGGGTGTGAAAACATTTGGGGGCTTGGGGAAATTGAGTAATTGAATAGAGATTTGCGATTTTAGCCATCGTAACTCGTGCAGCCTTGAAAGATCAAAGGCTTTGGGAGTCTGTCTTTGGGAGTCTGTCATTTAACCATTGTAATGTTTTCAAGGCCGTAACTCGGAAGCCATTTGGAGCCCGCAAAAAGATGCCTATTGAACAGCAAATTACCTTGCGACCCCACTTAAGGGCTACTGGATCGCCCAAAATTGCAATTGAATATGGCCCAATGTAATTATGGTTGGTTTACTAATTACACATTTTTTTCAGAATTATAGAACATTTGTGTTTAAAAAAAAATAAATCATGTTGAGGGCAGGGAACAATAGATCTTTGCCTTTTCAGATTGTTGGTAGATGTTATAAAGAATATTCTATCTGTTACTGAAAATAAAATGTAAGAAAACATTGTATACAATGTTCCAAAAACAAATAGTGATGCACAAAACTTGCAACTGAAGCTGCAAATATTTAAAAAAAGCATGACATACTAACAGAATTCTCTTTTCTACTCTTCTATCCTCTATTTCATTCTCTCTCTTCCTGGTCCTTCCAAAATGTTATCTGTATTTTTTACAGAGGTTTCTGCCTCTCCCACTCCCTTTAGATCTTAAGTCAGCGAGTGTCCAGTTTTGTAAGGTGCTGTTGAAGAGCCATTCATTTTTTGCCATGTTTTACATTGTGTTTTTGTTGTCTGTAACCTCCGTATATTGATATGGAATATCTTGGTGCATTACAAATAAAAGATAATTATAATTTATTCTTCCAGTAACTGCTCCTATTACTCTATGACCAACCACTGTGACAATGCTTTATCTCAAAGTATCTTCATCCATCAATAGTATGTCACATTGTTAAATTATTTTTCTAACAGCTCTTTAATATCAAAATAAATAACTGGAGGCTTCATATTTAAGTCCCAGAGGGGTTATATGAGAAAGCGCTTTACATCTGTTATATCAGACAACTTTAGATCAGGGCATGGCGTCTCTCCCAGAGGAATAAAGTCTCAAATACACAAGAAACAAAACAACTAATGGCATAATGGCCAGTAACTTGAGCACCGTCAACTGGTAATTAATGCATATTGTTCAGCGCAGAGTCTTGACAGTAACTAAACATAGAAATTATTCCGTCTGATATCCTTTGGGTTGAAGTGAAATTAATTACATCAAAATTAAAATGTAAATTTATGTATCTAGAAACTAGAACCCATAGTTAACTCCTTAACTGACTTATGGATGTATATGCATGACTTTTTGTCAGGTACGCTATGTAATTGGCAAAGGAACATTTATATTGAACTATTGAAGTCAACTTTGGTTGTCCAGAAATATTATTTTTACACATAAACATACACACTCATAGATACATGCCTGCAAAGAGCTGATGTTGCACAACAGTTTGGTTCTTTCATTTGTTTGGATGATGCAATCAGCATAACTAATATAAGCAATAGAAGCTGTGCTATGTGAGTTTGAGGAAGTCCTGCAAACAATGAGGGAGAAGCGTCACAGCATCACAGTGACATTTATGTTCATTATTGTATTCAATATGCTTTATTTCTGATGGGTAACATTGCCATCCCCATTCTGGATCACTATCTTGTCATGGTGAAGGACTTGTGTACTTCAATGAAGCTATGAGTTATACCATATAGGATCACCCAAGATGGGCAGGTAATAGCAGGGACATCAGACAAATTGTGATCCACTGGAGAAGTAACTGGCAAATTCGCAGCAGTTACAGAGCGATTAAATTGAACAAGCCTGCAAATACATGGACGAAAGCCAAAACGGTAAACCATGCACCTGTAAGTAGCATTTCAGGGCATGATCATGATCAATTAAGCAAGCCCGTAACTACCACTTTAGAAACAGTCAATAGTAAATGAGACAGTCATCGTGACATCAGTAAAACATGGAGGTTAAACCGCAATCAATTAGGCCCTCATTCTATTATCGGCTGTAAATCGTCCGCAAAGCTGCGATTCCTTGCGGGGCTCCCATTACCTTGCAATTCAAGTAGACGGCGCTGCAAGGATATCCCCTTACGGCCGGCCGTATATCTTGCAACCGGCCGTAAGCTCAGAAATCTTTAAAAGCAAATATATATTCAAGACGGCACTGTAAAGCTCTGTAAATGCTAGGGATCATAATAGGGGACATGAGGATTAATAGCAACCCCCTCTCAAGCTTGCACATCAGCCCAAATCCGAGATTTCATTAACTGTTTATTTTCCGGCCGCAGCGTGGGCGGGTCTGAGGTGCTCAAAGCCCTCTGGACTTTTTCCATGGATATTTGACATAAATTTAAATCAAAATTATTTACAGATTTGAGTGTAGGGGAATGTTGTACTATGAATGCTAACACCTACAATCACTTTATAGTCTCCTCAGAGTGCAGGATGGCTTTATTATGGCTTTATTATGTGCTTAATTGTGTGCCTGCGGGACCTTTTTGCTGCAAGTAAGCTGCGGCTCGGTTTTAGCCTTGCAGAGAGGGTTCCCGAGCAATTGAATAGCAACCGGGATTTTCTTGCGGCCGAAACTCTTGCGGCCGTTTAAGATCAAAGGCTTTCCTCCGCAAGGGATAACAAGGCGCCGGCCGCAAGCCTGCCGGAGTCCCCAGCCGGAAGGGAATAGAATAGGCAAATAGCTTGCGGCCGGTCCTTGCGGCCCCGCATCTCCTACGGCCGATAATAGAATGAGGCCCTTAGTTTTAGAAGTCCAATTTGCGATCGGACTCGCAATCCAGAAATGTTGCACTCTGAAAAAAAATCAATAAATCTACTATTCTAGTCCATGCACGTTCAATGATATGTATTAACCCATTGATTGCCGGGATCAATATAACACGGAAATTACACATCAAAAAAATATTTTTTTATTGCAGGTTTGCGAGCTATAGACTGTTGTGCAATTAATTATAATGTCTTTAATTGCTTTTCCCATCTTTTAACGTGCAGTATTGATTTTTTTATTTGCTTTTACATTGCTCTGAGCTGGTGTTTAACCCCCTTGTGAGTCCTCTCTAATACTTGCAGGATTTTCTTCTACATTTGCCATTTACGTGTGTGAAAACAATTGCGGGCTTGAGGACTCATAGCAATTTAATAGTGATTTGCGATTTTAGTGATTGCAGGCTTGAAAGATCAAAGGCTTACCTGGGTCGGAGTTAAGGTTTTGACAACCCGCAGTGTATTTTCAGCCTGTAACCTTGCAGATTGATTGCAGGTAGCTAAAGGGGGCTACATTACAGGCTACAGAAACTACAATTTGGACAATATAATAGGGACCAAAGTATTAAAACTTAGCCCGCAAAAGTTATGGCTATTAAATTGGCCTCATTTAGCTACCCCCAAACGATATGATGGATAGAGGCTGAAAAACAGCTGCGGTTTCCCAAATCATAACTCTGACCCAACTAAGCCTTTGATCTTTTAAGCCTGTAAATGTTGTAATCCCAAATCTCTATTAAATTGCTACAATTCCTCAAGCCTGCAATTATTTTCAAACCCATAAATGGCAAATGTAGCCAAAAAGCTTATGGGTACTAGAGAGGACCCGTAAGGGGGTAAAACACCTGTTCGGAACACTCTAAATGCAAATAAATAATCAATACTGCACTTGAAATGGTGGTAAAAGCGATGAAAGAATTTATAATTAATTCCACAACAGTCTCAAGCTTGCAAATGTGCAATAAAAAATATATTTTTTACGTTTTATTTTCATGTGATATCAATCTTTGGAATCACGTTGTTAATACATATCAGGCCACCAACATAAACTTGACCGGTTTCTTAATTCATTTTTATTGATGTTCACATTGCTGGATTACGAGTCTGATCGCATATTGGACTTCAAAACTGTAACTGATTGTGGTTTAAGCTCCATGTTTTACTGATGTCATGGTGACAGTCTCATTTACTATTGGCTGTTTCTACATTGGTAGTTACGGGCTTGCAGATTTGATCATGATCTTGCCCTGAAATGCAACTACATGGATTCTGCTATGTAGTTGCAGGCTTTTCTAATTTAATTGCACTGTAACCGGGCTTGAAATTTAATAGGGCCTCATATGTATGTACAATAAGTATGCTCAAACTACTTATTTATTATTGTAAAACATTTGTATGAGGTAAGTAAAAATTAAATTAATATAGCTTTTCATTTATTATTATTTTTTACCATGGATATCTATTGCTTTATCAGTTTCAGTTGAGAGTTAATTAAATCAGAAAATGATGTACTTTCCCTTCAAAGTGATTTGCATAAATTAGAGAAATGGGAAATGAAATGGCAGATGAGATTTAATACGGATACATTTAAAATTGTGCATCTGGGAAGGAAAAATAATCATGCAATTTAAAATCTTAAAGGAGCAAATCTAGGGGTATCAGATATTGAAAGGGATTTGGGAGTGCTTGTGGACAACCACCTAGGTAACAGTGCTCAAAGCCAAGCAGCAGCTGCAGAGGCAAGTAAAATATTAGCATGTATTAAGAAGGGTAGCCAGGGAAGCAAATATAATTCTGCCACTATACAAATCCCTAGTACGGCCTCATTTGGAATATGGAGTACAATTTTGGGCACCACTTGATAAAAAGGACATTGTTGAACTGCAAAAGGGTATAGAGGAGGGCAACAAAACTAATAAGGGGAATGGAGGATGAAGAAAGACTAACCAAATTAAACTTATTTTCTCTAGAAAAAAGGTGTCTACTAGGGGATGTGATTACCTTATATAAATAAATCCAGGGTCAGTATAAAGATTTGTCAAGGCAGCTTTTGTGCTAAGAGGTTTTTAACTGACAAGAGGACACCCCTTGAGGTTAGAAGTAAAAAGATTCCACCTTAAAGAAAGAAAAGGGTTATTCACAGTAAGGATGGTAAATCTGTGGCATTCTCTACCAAATAAGGGGGTGACAGCAGATTAAATAGATAACTTTAAAAAGGGATTGGAAATATGTTTAAATAAAAATGGCATTCAGGGTTATCCTGGTTAATTAGAGAGATATTATTGATCCAGGGAGGAATCCGATCACCAGTATCTGGGGTCAGGAAGGAATTATAAATTTTTCCCTTTTGAGACAATTGGTAAAGTTTCACTTTTTTTCTGTTTGCTTCCTCTGGATTAATTACCAATTAATAATTAATCTGAATACTGCAGGAGATCTTAAAAAGTTGAACTCAATGGGCTAAAAGTTTTTTTTTACACCTTAATTACTGTGGGCCTCATTCTATTACGGCCGCAGCCGCTGCGGGGCCGCAAGGACCGGCCGCAAGCTTTACGGCTATTCTATTCCCCTCCGGCCGGGGACTCCGGCAGGCTTGCGGCCGGCGCCTTGCTATCTCTTGCGGCCGATCTCGCCGGAGGAAAGCCTTTGATCTAAAACGGCCGCAAGGAAATCGGCCGTAAGAAAAGCCTGGTTGCGATTCTATTGCTCCGGGAACCCTGTCTGCAAGGCTAAAAACGAGCCGCAGCTTAATTGCAGCAAACAGGTCCCACTAGCACCAATTAAGCACATAAAATAGCTCAAATAAAGCCATCCTGCACTTTGAGAAGACTATAAAGTGATATTCGGTGTTAGAAAAAATAGCACATAATTACCCTATACTCAAATCCGTAAAATATTTGTTTTTTAATATCCGTAAAATATCCATGTAAAAAGTCCAGAGTGCTTGGAGCACCTCAGACACGCCAACGCCGCAGCGGGAAAATAAACAGTTAATTTGAACTCGGGTTTGGGCTGATGTGCAAGCTTGAGAGGGGGTTCCTTTTAATCCTCATGTCCCCCAATATGATCCCTAGCATTTACAGAGCTGTACAGTGCAGGCTTGAATTTATTTTTGCGTTTAAAGATTTCAGAGCTTACGGCCGGTTCCAAGATATGCGGCCGGCCGTAAGAGGAGATCCTTGTGGGCCGTATAATAGAATCGCGAGCAAACAGAACCCCCGCAAGGAATCGCAGCCTTACGGCCGATTTACGGCCGATAATAGAATGAGGCCCTATGTAACTATGTAATTATGAAAGCTTCGGAGGTGATTTTACTGTGAGTTGCACTAGAATTAAACAGAGTTTGTATCTGTGTCCACACTCAAGCTGGCTATTCAGATTAAAAAATGTCTCATAAAGCTAAAAATTAATTAAAACAAACATATTGATGTATTTCTGTTTACTGTTTAAAATGTTTGGTGCTTTATCAAGTCAAGTGCTTCAAAAGACAATACTATAAATTTGACACTTCAGTGGTTATTTAATAGGACTTAGCATGTGATAAAATATGATTGCAGAGCAAAAATGGGTATCTTTCTTATGTTGATTTTTTCTTTAAATCAAGCTCTTAGAGTCTTGAGGTACATATATTAAAATCTCCTTGCAGTTAGAATGTTTCCTTGAATATAAAAAGTATATAAATTTCAAATGCTCTACATAGCCTTGTATTTTTCAGATAAACCCTTGTCGCAGGTTGTTGGTGAATGTTCTGCTGTTGCTTATCTGTATTAGAGATATTCACAATACCGTGAGAAGTCAGCTAGAATGCTGGGACTGGTATACATTTATCTTGTTTTAGTGTGTGCTGACCTGGCCATAAATCACATTTACTTCAATAAAAAGTAACATGATCAGTTATATCTATCCCATTAACTTGAAACATGGTAAGAAAGTCTGACTGCTAGTTGACCAACTATACGTACGATCTCTATACCTGTCTTGGTAAAATATTAAAAAACAGCTTTGCTTCTATGTGCAAGCAACAAATTTGGCCAATGAAAACAGCACCTTTGCAGAAAGAGTTGTGTAGATACATAAACTAATTTCCCGAAAGAAGTGGAATCGACTAAATAGGCAAAGGATATACTGAACCTAGGGAAAGTAATATTCATATGGATCATGGATGCTCAAAAGGTAAATTTTCATTTTATACTGCCGTAGGCCATGTGAGATTTATGCATCTCCCACACGCCACACGCCAGGTATTATTCCTCCTATCCCCTTTGCTGTATACCAAATCATAGGTTTATGAGTAATATATATATATACTAGCGACTTGCCCGTTAAAAATTACGGCAATAAAATTTTAAAGATGGGAATGTTGTTTTCCACACAATGTAAGGATTTTGCTCCTCTGAGGACCTTTGGCACTCATTGCGAGCCTCTTCCCTCGTGTACTTCAAGTAAAATGGTGGCTTTTATCTATGTGTTACTTGGCTCGCAAGCATTTTCCATCTGTTGTAATGGTATATTTTGTATCTCCTACATTCCTGGCTAACTCGAACGTGACTTGTGGGTGATTTGCAAGCCTAGCTCTTCTTTAGCCTAGTTTTAATTTTTTTCATCCGCCTTTTTTTTCTCGCTTAGCCACTTTTCATTTGCCGAAACTCTGCAAATTCGGCTTAAATTCGAGTGCAACTTCACTCCCATGCTTCCTAGCGCCAACACCCCCACCCATGCTGTGTGTGTTTTTTATTTTATTTTTTATTTTTGTCTTGTTTTTCGTGTTTTTCAATTACCGGGTTTCGGCCGTTAAAGTCATATTTTTCAGGTCATTTTTTTGCCCTTGAGATTCCGAGGTCGGATCTATTTTTCTAAGTCCTGCATTCCTCAACTGCTTGCAGCCTAAGTAAGTACCACATTTCTTAACTGCTTGCAGGCTAAGTGCCTTGTGTTTCAATGCCTCAACTGCTCACCTGGCTTCACGTGGCTCATCGCCTAAGTGCTCCAAGCTTGTAAGGTCTCTATGCTCGCAGACATGACGACGAATCGCAATTTGTATATATATATATATATTAGAAAACGATAGTTACACAAACAGACATGATACTATAAATACATATTTCTGTATGTATGCAACCAATATTGTATATGTTATGAAATACTTTCAAAAAAGACAGTGGAAGACAGTAAGAAAAGCTGTTACATTAATATATTAAACATAGGAACAAGTAATTAAATTAAAAACATACAGCCTTATTAAATTGTGATTCTGTAAATTTAAAAGGGCTCTATTTAAGCACACAGCATATTTTATTTACAGAAGTTTTTAGTTAGTGAAGACCTTGCTTTTGGATAGCAGTTCACTAACTAAAAAGTTCTGTAAAAAAAATATGCTATGTGCTTAAATAGAGCCCTTTTAAATTTACTGAATCACAATTTAATAAGGCAAATTAAGAAAACTATTATTATATATTATTGACAGTATATGATAATATTTAATTGTACACATACAATATAAAATATAAGGGGATACTATTGTTCTACTGATGTTTGAAAAATTACCTGTATATCTATTTACCTTTATAAGACCTTTTTTTACTGCCAAAAATAAACCAAATAGTCCATGTATGGGTCTGCCCTCTGCAGCGTTTGCAGACACAGACTCTGTAGCTAGACTTTCAGTGTAGTATGCTAGCTCAGCAGCATGGCTCAGAATGATGTTGAGAGAGTGTCACTGATTGGTTAGTATGAGACACTGCACACCCAGTGTTACAGAGTCTGTGTCTTTGTAAGCTTCAGAGGGAAGAACCAAGCAGGTAATATTTGTTTGATTTTAGGCATTCAAATTTTAGGCACTTCTTACTGTGATGGTTTGCCCCCAGAGGCCAGTGAAGACGCAGCGCTAGGAAGAGGACTAATCCCTGAGACATTATTATTTACACCAGGAGCTACGGACTTAAGCTTCCGGTGTAATCAGGCCCAGCTGGAAGTTTCTTTAAAAGGCCTCCTGAAGCAACCAGCAGGGGGGTTTCAGGCTGGGTGTGGACCCAGAGAGCTCCAGAGAGCGAGCAAGCGAGCGAGCACCAGAGAGCTCCAGAGAGCGAGCGAGCGAGCACCAGTGAGCTCCAGAGAAAGAGAGCACCAGAGACTGGGAAGCAAGTGTGCCAGAGCAGCAAGTGAAGCTGCCATTGTGGGATCAGGCTGTGTAACTACATCTGATTTAAAGGAGAACATTCGCTGCAAGCAGAAGAGGATCCATTGCAGCTAAGTGACTGGACTTGAAGGTACCACCCCCCCGGTGATACAAAAGGTACTGTTTTTACCTGCAGGCCGATTAGCGGTCCCAGGGCTAGTCAGTGGCGTTCCTGCAAGTAAGTAAGCCTGTTTGAGTAGGTGTTTATTTCATGCTGACCATAAGCTATGTTTATTTATATTATGCCAACCACTTATTAAAGCCTGTGAAAGCATACAAAGGCTCCAGAGTCCTCCATAAAGAGCATAAAAAGTTGGATAAACAGAGCGCTGATCCCACCAGAAGGGGGCGCTCTGCCACAATACTTAAAATAAAGTACATCAAAGTATATAGATACATATACTGGTATAGATATACCTAGCAAAATCCTGACATCTTCCATATCCCATTGAATAACATTGGTCTTTGTGTTGATTTTAACTGTTTAATTGATTAGATCTAGCAGTTTGCACATAGATAAACATTTACAGTTACTGTATAGAATATGTGGGTCCCCAAGTTTCCATCGTATTAAGACTTTTTCAATACCAAGAAAAGTAATTTGGCCTCTGGGAGCAGTCAGGCTCTCGCAGACGATAAGAAGCCAAAATGTCATCAGAAGATTAAATTTCCTTGTTCTATCAATGGCCCATGGGCCATGTTAGTAAAGGCTTAAAGCGTTATTTACAACATTTATTTTTAATAATAAAGACAAATATAAAGAGCAAGATACATTCAAACTTCATTAGGTCTTTATAACAAAATCATCGGCCTCATTAAATTAGAGTTGCATTTCAATATGTAGCTCGCAAAAGTGCTCTTAGCACGATTTGCCTACTACGATTCATCTTCACATTTCTCGCTTCCGACTTTGCTTAATGAGCCTGAGAATAGTTGAACCTCGCGCACGTAATTCCTTTGATCTTTCATCAAAGTGCAACGTGTTCACTCACGGGCAAGCACGTAACACGCAAATGGCCAACGTGTGCTCGAGAGCACCCGCAAAGGGGATGACTTACAATACGTAGCACTTGTACTGTAAATAACATCACACTACTGTACTTTTATTAACAGGGAAAGCGATGTTAGGTCTTAGAATTAATAGCACAACATTCTCAAGCCTGCAAATCGGCCCAGAAAAATACTTTATGTCATGAATATTTCATGTGTCATATCGACCCCTGCAATCAATGTGTTAAGACATACAGGTATACTGTAGCTCACATGTAATGGAATATCATATTTACGGCTTTATTAATATTGCATTATATCTGGCCTTTGGGACTGATCGCAAACTGTATTTGGATCACGTAGGACTTTAAAATGTACCCTCCCCTTTTTCAGCGACGTAACGCTTACAATCTCTTTTTCCATTGGCTCAATCTGAACCCGTCACTACGAAATTGATTAATTGTTTGCGTGCGAACACGCAAGTCAGATAGCTGCAAACTGGGTTAAGAAATTGCGTCTCTTGCACGCAGCCCCTACTAATTTAATAGCAACGTAACTTTGTCAAATTTGAAGGTTAGATTTCAATCACTTATGGTTTTGAAGTCAGAGTAGCGATCGGGCACACATTCCAGAAATAATGTAATATTAAATAATCAATAAACATATTATTCTAGTCAATGCAAGTTCTATTATATGTATTAACAAATTGATTGCCAGGATCAATATAACACGGAAATTAAACAAAATAAATTATTTTTTAATGCCGATTTGCAGGCTTGAGAATAATGTGCTATTAATATTAATACCTTACATTAATCTCCCTTTAATTTAAAATACAGTATTGTGCTTATATTTGCTTTTACAGTGCTACGGACAGGAAATTTAACCCCCTAGTACCTTTAGGATTTTTGGATTCATTTGCCGTTTACGTGTTTGAGCGCCAGTGCGTCTTTGGGGATTCGTAGCAATTTAATAGCGATTTGCCATAGTAGCATTTATGGGCTTGACAGATCAACAGCTTAGCTGGGACGGAGTTCAGATTTTGATGACCCATAGGGTTTTTCCGCCTGTAACCCGCAGATCATTTGCGGGTAGCTGAAAGAGGCCAATTTAATAGCCGTAACTCTTGAGACTCCTTTACTGGCTACGATTTCTAATATCATAGCAATTTAATAGGGGCAAAGAACTGGAAACATGAAAGTCAAACCTTACCACTGACTTGAATAAGGGAAACAGCCCTGCAACCTAATTGGTTGGAGTGGCCTGCTAGATCTGAGCCTCATATGGTTGAGGATTCAAGTAGCATGTGGGCAAACTTGCACATGCATAAACAAAGATTTTAGTTTTTGGATTTTCAGTGAGAAATGCATGAATTTCAAAAAAACAAAAAGTATTTCAACATGTTTTTATGTTTTTTGATCTAGTCCAAGCTGTACTCAGTTATGTAGCTATTTCAATCCTTAATTGCCACCAGCTCCATGGTCTGTTTCTAGCATGCTCCTTTTTTCTCAAGTTTTTCAAACCCTCAAATGATGTCCCTAATTTTACAAAACACTACAGGCTTGTAACTACCTTCATACAACCTGTATGTCTGCGGGTTAGAAATTAGCTACAGTTACAGTTTTATTGAAATGCTTAACGCCCGCAATTACAGGCTCACAGCCCCAACAAGCAAACCATCAACCCATAAGTAGCATTTCAGGGCATGATCATGATCAAGTAAGCAAGCCTGTAGGTTACAATTTAGACAGAGCCAATAGTAAATGAGACCGTCATCATGACATCAGTAAAAAAAGAAGTTTAGATTACAATTAAATAGTGTTTAGAAGTCAGATTTGCGATCAGACTCGCAATCCAGAAATGTAGAAATCCATAATAAATACAAAATCTTCTGTTCTAGTCAAATGTGGGTTCCATGATATGTATTAACTCCTTGATTCCTGGGATCGATATAATACAAAAATAAAACGTAAAAAACAAAAACATGTATTGCAGATTTGGGAGCTTGAGACTGTTGTGCAATTAATTCTGAAGTCTTCCATTGCTTCCCAGTATTTTACAATACAGTAGTGTGTTTATATTATCTTTTACAGTGTTACGAACAGTTGTTTATCCCACGTCCTATCTAGTACTTTTTTGATACATTTGCCATTTACAGGTTTGAAGGCAATTTCAGGCTTGTTGAATTGTTGCAATTAAATATGGATTTTGTGTCCTTGAAACATTTGCAGCCTTGAAACATCAAAGGAGGAGATAGGACGAAGTTACATTTTTGACAACCGCAGTGATTTTGAGTTTGTAACACGCAAATGGATTACAAGTTGATAAATGTAGCTAATTAAATATCAGTAACATTTACAGGTTCCATTACAGCTCCAGTTATTGTGATTTGCACAATTGAAAAGAGGCCTATGTGCATTTCTAGAGTGCTTAAGAGCACGTTCAACAGTTACTCCTTGTTTTCTTACTTCTGGCATGATTTCTTAAATTTGTGCACAGGTTTCCGCCAGCCAAAATAGAAAACTCTGCTTAAGGGGACTCTTGGGGCAAAACAAGAGTTTTATATACATTTTTAACTAGGTTAACTAACTCATTTTATCTAACTATGAAATCAAGTCCCCAGATTAACAGATTTGTACATTCTCCAGCTTCCCACTTTCCTGTTTTCTCTCTCATGATAGTTGGCATCTTTCTCAGCTGTCACCTAATGCCACTGCCATAGAGAAGGGCTTCACACTATCAGTGCCTCAGACTGCTAGCAAGCGGACAGTAATATGTTGTATATCTCCATGAAGCAGGACTGCAACGATAGTGTGAAGTTCCTCTCTGCGAGTGATGATGTAGGTCACAAATGTTCAGAATGTACACTCATGAGTAAGGAGAGCAGGAAAGGCAAAGCCTGCAAAACATTAGACTCTGCTATCTGGGGACTACTTAAAAGTAACTGAAGTATAAATTTTATATTATAATTATATCAAAGTGGATGAAATGAGTGAATTAACCTAAATTCATCTTATTTTTTACCTGAAGACTCCCTTTAAGCATAGGCTATACATCTTATAGTTGTATATCTGATTGGCAGCAATAGGGAGTCATGTTTACAGCATACAGGAAATAACGTATTATTTCCTTTATTTGTAACCCGCCAACATAAGGCACTATGCTATTCAGACTGTGTTAACTGCGCTATAGCCTTAAATCAGCTGCAGAGCTTTTTCTTTTCAAGTTACAAATATTCTAAACTTTAGCTCTCCAACATAAGAGCACTCAGCCAACAGACCTTAATGCTGCCTTAGACGCAAAATATGTCTCTGCAGGGAGCAGCCAAACCAAGCTTTACGGATGAGACAGGGCTGTAGGAGCCAATGTAGGAGTCTCTTGCACGCAGCCCCTACTAATTTAATAGCAACGTAACTTTGTCAAATTTGAAGGTTAGATTTCAATCACTTATGGTTTTGAAGTCAGAGTAGCGATCGGGCACACATTCCAGAAATAATGTAATATTAAATAATCAATAAACATATTATTCTAGTCAATGCAAGTTCTATTATATGTATTAACAAATTGATTGCCAGGATCAATATAACACGGAAATTAAACAAAATAAATTATTTTTTAATGCCGATTTGCAGGCTTGAGAATAATGTGCTATTAATATTAATACCTTACATTAATCTCCCTTTAATTTAAAATACAGTATTGTGCTTATATTTGCTTTTACAGTGCTACGGACAGGAAATTTAACCCCCTAGTACCTTTAGGATTTTTGGATTCATTTGCCGTTTACGTGTTTGAGCGCCAGTGCGTCTTTGGGGATTCGTAGCAATTTAATAGCGATTTGCCATAGTAGCATTTATGGGCTTGACAGATCAACAGCTTAGCTGGGACGGAGTTCAGATTTTGATGACCCATAGGGTTTTTCCGCCTGTAACCCGCAGATCATTTGCGGGTAGCTGAAAGAGGCCAATTTAATAGCCGTAACTCTTGAGACTCCTTTACTGGCTACGATTTCTAATAATATAGCAATTTAATAGGGGCAAAGAACTGGAAACATGAAAGTCAAACCTTACCACTGACTTGAATAAGGGAAACAGCCCTGCAACCTAATTGGTTGGAGTGGCCTGCTAGATCTGAGCCTCATATGGTTGAGGATTCAAGTAGCATGTGGGCAAACTTGCACATGCATAAACAAAGATTTTAGTTTTTGGATTTTCAGTGAGAAATGCATGAATTTCAAAAAAACAAAAAGTATTTCAACATGTTTTTATGTTTTTTGATCTAGTCCAAGCTGTACTCAGTTATGTAGCTATTTCAATCCTTAATTGCCACCAGCTCCATGGTCTGTTTCTAGCATGCTCCTTTTTTCTCAAGTTTTTCAAACCCTCAAATGATGTCCCTAATTTTACAAAACACTACAGGCTTGTAACTACCTTCATACAACCTGTATGTCTGCGGGTTAGAAATTAGCTACAGTTACAGTTTTATTGAAATGCTTAACGCCCGCAATTACAGGCTCACAGCCCCAACAAGCAAACCATCAACCCATAAGTAGCATTTCAGGGCATGATCATGATCAAGTAAGCAAGCCTGTAGGTTACAATTTAGACAGAGCCAATAGTAAATGAGACCGTCATCATGACATCAGTAAAAAAAGAAGTTTAGATTACAATTAAATAGTGTTTAGAAGTCAGATTTGCGATCAGACTCGCAATCCAGAAATGTAGAAATCCATAATAAATACAAAATCTTCTGTTCTAGTCAAATGTGGGTTCCATGATATGTATTAACTCCTTGATTCCTGGGATCGATATAATACAAAAATAAAACGTAAAAAACAAAAACATGTATTGCAGATTTGGGAGCTTGAGACTGTTGTGCAATTAATTCTGAAGTCTTCCATTGCTTCCCAGTATTTTACAATACAGTAGTGTGTTTATATTATCTTTTACAGTGTTACGAACAGTTGTTTATCCCACGTCCTATCTAGTACTTTTTTGATACATTTGCCATTTACAGGTTTGAAGGCAATTTCAGGCTTGTTGAATTGTTGCAATTAAATATGGATTTTGTGTCCTTGAAACATTTGCAGCCTTGAAACATCAAAGGAGGAGATAGGACGAAGTTACATTTTTGACAACCGCAGTGATTTTGAGTTTGTAACACGCAAATGGATTACAAGTTGATAAATGTAGCTAATTAAATATCAGTAACATTTACAGGTTCCATTACAGCTCCAGTTATTGTGATTTGCACAATTGAAAAGAGGCCTATGTGCATTTCTAGAGTGCTTAAGAGCACGTTCAACAGTTACTCCTTGTTTTCTTACTTCTGGCATGATTTCTTAAATTTGTGCACAGGTTTCCGCCAGCCAAAATAGAAAACTCTGCTTAAGGGGACTCTTGGGGCAAAACAAGAGTTTTATATACATTTTTAACTAGGTTAACTAACTCATTTTATCTAACTATGAAATCAAGTCCCCAGATTAACAGATTTGTACATTCTCCAGCTTCCCACTTTCCTGTTTTCTCTCTCATGATAGTTGGCATCTTTCTCAGCTGTCACCTAATGCCACTGCCATAGAGAAGGGCTTCACACTATCAGTGCCTCAGACTGCTAGCAAGCGGACAGTAATATGTTGTATATCTCCATGAAGCAGGACTGCAACGATAGTGTGAAGTTCCTCTCTGCGAGTGATGATGTAGGTCACAAATGTTCAGAATGTACACTCATGAGTAAGGAGAGCAGGAAAGGCAAAGCCTGCAAAACATTAGACTCTGCTATCTGGGGACTACTTAAAAGTAACTGAAGTATAAATTTTATATTATAATTATATCAAAGTGGATGAAATGAGTGAATTAACCTAAATTCATCTTATTTTTTACCTGAAGACTCCCTTTAAGCATAGGCTATACATCTTATAGTTGTATATCTGATTGGCAGCAATAGGGAGTCATGTTTACAGCATACAGGAAATAACGTATTATTTCCTTTATTTGTAACCCGCCAACATAAGGCACTATGCTATTCAGACTGTGTTAACTGCGCTATAGCCTTAAATCAGCTGCAGAGCTTTTTCTTTTCAAGTTACAAATATTCTAAACTTTAGCTCTCCAACATAAGAGCACTCAGCCAACAGACCTTAATGCTGCCTTAGACGCAAAATATGTCTCTGCAGGGAGCAGCCAAACCAAGCTTTACGGATGAGACAGGGCTGTAGGAGCCAATAGAAAATATGAACATCATATATCTTATAATGAGTGGGAAGTGCAGTTACAACTGCCCCTAACTAGGCTGCTGCAAGGGAACAGTAAATGTTTTTTATTAATATACTAGAGATTGTAAGCCAGGCAATGCTGTTAGCCACACAATGTGATTCTTTTGCTTCCTTGAGCTCCTTCGCCACTCATCTCATGGCTCGCAGTGAGCGCCAAGAAGGTCATTGCAAACCTTTCCTCCCACCTACTGTCCAAGCCGCTCATTACAGGGTTTATTAACCTGCAAGTTTTGTGCTTGGGAATGGCATGTGTCTCTTTCCAGTATCTCACCCCTGTCCCTTCCCTGTGTGTTTCTCCTTTGTGTGTGTGCTGAATGTTTATGTGGCGCTCGCTGTCTTTCATTTGTTTTATTTTGAAAGTCCCACATGCCTGGCGTTGTTGGTGTGTTAGTGTGTTTGCCGTTGTGTATTGTCCCGTGTCCCTGGCGTTGTTCGTGTAAGTATTGCTGTCTATGCCGTTGTGTATTTTCTAAGTCCCGCATGCCTGGCTTTGCTCAGCCTCATTTTAATCCAGTTTCAGAAATGTTTACGTCTTTTTGTCTGGCATTTTACGTTTTTTTGTCTGGCATTTTTATTCTCGCTTAGGCGATTTTCGAGTGACGACACACTGCAAATAAGGCTCAAAATCGCTTAAACCTCACTCTCAGGCTTACTGGCTCTACTCCTGAGCTGTGTGTGAGTGTCTTTTGATTATTTTTTTTGTGTGTTTTTAGTCTTTAGCAATTTCCCTGGTTTGGCCTTGAACTTTGTATTTTTCTGAGGTTGTATTTTTTTTGCCCCCCCTCCCGAGTTTCCGGGGTCTGATTTTTTTTTTTATATAAGTCCCACATTCCTCCACGGCTTGCAGCCTAAGTAAGTCCCACTTTCCTCAACTGCTTGCAGCCTAAGTCCCGCGTGCCTCAACAACTCGCCTCGCTTTGCAAAGCTCGCAGGAGCACCTTCGGCCTAAGTCCTGCATGCTTCAATGCCTCAACTGCTCACCTCACTTTGTGAGGCTTGCAGGGTAGAGATGTTGCGAAAAGTTCGCCAGCGGACTGTTCCTGGCGAACATAGCATGTGCGTGTTCGCGGCGAACTGCGCACATATGCAATGTTCGATCCGCCCCCTATACTTTATCATTAAACAAACTTTGACCCTGCACCTCACAGTCAGCAGACACATTCCAGCCAATCAGCATCATACCCTGCCTTCCAGACCCTTCAACCTCATGGACAGCAGCCATTTTGGAATCATAACTAACTTGCAGTCTTACTGAGAGGAGGCTGAGTGTAGGTGATACTAATTCAATAGGGAAAACCATAGCTAGGCTACTGTACACAGTGTCCAATACAGTCCTGAAGGACTCTTTTGATCTCTGCTGCAAGGACAGCACCCCAAAAAGCCCTTTTTAGGGCTATAACATCAGTCTGTTTTTTAGTTTTTTTCTGTCTAATCTAAGTTCATTTGCCTGCCTACTAGCCAGTGTGTGTGTCAGGCTCACAACTTATACTGTGCCCAGTGCAATCAATCCAATCTAAGTTCATTTGCCTGCCTACTAGCCAAAGTTCTTTAATATTAGAGCAATTCCACCACATGTGTTCATAGGTTCCTATTTGGTTTTCACATCTCCAACAATAACCGTGATTTTTTTGTGGGGCTATTCTGTGTGTTTCTCAGGCTCACAACTGATACTGTGCCCAGTGCAATCAATCCAATTTGGTGGTGTACCAGCAGTCTAATTTAAAAAAAAACCAAATTGTATTTTGTTAAATCTAAGTTCATCTGCCTGACCGCTATTCTGTGTGTTTCTCAGGCTCACAACTGATACTGTGCCCAGTGCAACCAATCTAATCTGGTGGTGTATCAGCATTCTACTTTTAAAAACCAAAACTTTTATTTTCTCTAATCCAAGTTCATTTGCCTGCCTACTAGCCAGTGTGTGTGTCAGGCTCACAACTTGTACTGTGCCCAGTGCAATCAATCCAATCTGGTGGTGTACCAGCAGTCTACCTTTAAAAAAACCCAAATTGTATTTTGTTAAATCTAAGTTCATTTGCCTGACCGCTAGTCTGTGTGTGTCTCTCAGGCTCACAACTGATACTGTGCCCAGTGCAACCAATCCAATCTGGTGGTGTACCAGCAGTCTACATTTTTAAAAAAAACACACTTTTTTCTAATTTCATTTGCCTGCCTGCAAGCGTGTGTCTCTTAGGCTCAGAGCATATACTGTGCCCACTTGCCCAGTCACTGCCACCACTATTATTTGGTGTTACAGTCAGTAGTCCACATTTAAACAAAGAATACAATTTTGACAGTAATACATTGGATAGCAGTTACTTGTCTGCAAGCGTGTGTGTCAGGCCTACAGAGTCTACTCTGCCAACTTCTGCAAGTTCACAGTGCCACTCATATCTGTTGTCACAGTAGCTTGCACACATAGTACCACGCATCGCAAAAAAAATGACATGCAGAGGCAGGCCAATCCGCAGGAGCCGTCGTGGTCGTGGTGCTGTGATTCCCTTTGGCCCTACAATAATGCCCAGTGTTCAGAGGCCAGTTACCCAGAACTCAAAAACTTCTGAGGACATAGTTGACTGGCTAACACAGGACACCCAATCTTCTACAGCTTCCGCTCAGAACATTGACGCACCATCCTCCTCCAGCTTAACTTCGGGCACCTCTCAAGTTACCACTCGCCCGCCTGCCGCCACCACCAACACTTGTACCACAGACGCTTCAATTGATCAGTCAGAAGAGTTATTTACACATCAGTTTGAAGAAATGAGTGATGCGCAACCATTATTGCCAGAGGATGTAGATAACAAGGATATGTCTCAGTCAGGCAGCATTACACACATGTACGTACGGTGTGATGATGATGATGATGTCACCCGCTGCTGCTTCCTTTGTTGAGTTGTCAGATACAAGTGAAGCGGTTGATGATGATGACGATGCGTCCGTGGATGTCACGTGGGTGCCCGCTAGAAGAGAAGAAGAACAGGGGGAAAGTTCAGATGGGGAGACAGAGAGGAGGAGGAGACGAGTTGGAAGCAGAGGGAGGTCATCGCATGGAGCTAGTGTCACAGTCAGATAGCATGCATTGGCACCCGGGGTCAGCCAGACAGCACGCCAATCAACGCATGCTGTTGCCACCACCAGAACGCTGTCACTGCAGAGCTCAGCAGTGTGGCACTTTTTTTGTGTGTCTGCCTGTGACAACAGTGATGCCATTTGCAACCTGTGCCAAAAGAAACTGAGTCGTGGGAAGTCCAACACCCACCTAGGTACAACTGCTTTGCGATGGCACATGATGTTACATCACAAACGCCAATGGGATCAACACCTGAGTACAAGCAGCACACAAACTCAAAGCCGCCATCTTCCTCCTGATCCAGCATCTTCATCCACGTCAACCACTGCTGTCCTCCTTGCCCCCTCTCAACCATCCGCCACTCCGTCTCTCACCTCTAGCTGTTCCTGCTCATCTCCCCACAGTCAGGTGTCTGTCAAGGGCATGTTTGAGTGTAAGAAGCCAATGTCACAAAGTCACCCCCTTGCCCGGCATCTGACAGCTGGCTTGTCTGAACTCTTAGCCCGCCAGCTTTTACCATACAAGCTGGTGGAGTCTGAGGCATTCAAAAAATTTGTAGCTATTGGGACACCGCAGTGGAAGGTACCCGGCCGAAATTTCTTTTCACAAAAGGCAATCCCCAACCTGTACTCGATTGTACAAAAGGAAGTAATGGCGAGTCTGGCACACAGTGTTGGGGCAAGGGTCCATCTGACCACTGATACCTGCAAAGCATGGTCAGGGCAGGTATATCACCTACACTGTGCATTGGTTAAACCTGCTGACGCCGGCCAAGCATGGAATGCGTGGCTCTGCAGAGGAGTTGGTGACACCGCCACGACTTGCACACAGGCCTGCTGCCACCTCCTCCTACTCCATCCTCTTCCATAACCTCCTCGACTGAGTCCTCTTCTGCTGCTGCGTCTTGCTGCACATCAACGGCACCCCCCCCAGCTCCCCACATACTATTCCACATCCCGGATACGGCAGTGTCACGCCGTCTTGGGGTTGACTTGCCTGAAAGCAGAGAGTCACACCGGGCCAGCACTCCTGTCTGCCCTGAACGCACAGGTGGATCAATGGCTGACTCCGCACCAACTGAAGATTGGCAAAGTGGTTTGTGACAACGGAAGAAATTTGTTGGCGGCATTGAATTTGGGCAAGTTGACCCATGTGCCGTGCATGGCACATGTGTGTAATCTGATCGTACAACGCTTTGTGCACAAGTACCCAGGCTTACAGGACGTACTGAAGCAGGCCAGAAAGGTGTGTGGCCATTTCAGGCATTCCTACACGGCCATGGCGCACTTTTCAGATATCCAGCGGCGAAACAACATGCCAGTGAGGCGCTTGATTTGTGACAGCCCCACACGTTGGAATTCAACACTCCTAATGTTCGACCGCCTGCTCCAACAAGAGAAAGCCGTTAACGAGTATTTGTATGACCGGGGTGCTAGGACAGCCTCTGCGGAGCTGGGAATTTTTTTGCCACATTACTGGACGCTCATGCGCAATGCCTGTAGGCTCATGCGTCCTTTTGAGGAGGTGACAAACCTTGTCAGTCGCACAGAAGGCACCATCAGAGACATCATACCATTTGTTTTCTTCCTGGAGCGTGTCCTGCGAAGAGTGTTGGATCAGGCCGTAGATGAGCATGATGAAGAAGAGGAAGAGTTGTGGTCACCATCACCACCAGAAACAGCCTTATCAGCATCGCTTGCTGGACCTGCGGCAATGCTGGAGGAGGATTGTGAGGAAGAGGAGTCAGAGGAGGAATGTGGCTTTGAGGGGGAGGAGGAAGACCAATCACAACAGCCCTACCAGGGTGCTCGTTGTCACCTATCTGGTACCTGTGGTGTTGTACGTGGCTGGGGTGAAGAACATACCTTCAGTGAGATCACTGAGGACGAGGAACGGGACATGGGTAGCTCGGCATCCAACCTTATGCAAATGGGGTCTTTCATGCTGTCGTGCCTGTCGCGGGACCCTCTAATAAAAAAACTGAAGGAGAACGACCTGTACTGGGTGTCCACGCTACTAGACCCCCAGTATAAGCAGAAAGTACCTGAAATTTTACCGAATTACCGTAAGGCAGAAAGGATGCAGCAGTTCCAAATTAAGTTAAAAAGTATGCTTTACACTGCGTATAAGGGTGATGTCACAGCACAACGGGAATCTAACAGGGGAAGAGGTGAAAGTAATCCTCCTCCTCCCACGACCACGCCGGCAAGGACAGGACGTTTAAAAGACGTGTTGTTGATGGAGCACATGCAGAGCTTTTTCAGTCATACGCATAGCCACAGCCCTTCGGGATCCACCCTCAGCGAACGACTCGACCGACAGGTGGCAGACTACCTCACTTTAACTGCAGATTTCGACACACTGAGGAGCAATGAACCCCTTGACTACTGGGTGTGCAGGCTTGACCTGTGGCCTGAGCTATCCCAATTTGCCATAGAACTTCTGGCCTGCCCCGCTTCCAGTGTCCTGTCAGAAAGGACCTTCAGTGCAGCAGGAGGTATTTTCACTGAAAAGAGAAGTCGCCTAGGTCAAAAAAGTCTAGATTACCTCACCTTTATAAAGATGAATGAGGGATGGATCCCGAACGGACTGACACTAGGCGATACATTAGACTAAAAAAGGGCTGATGAGATGAGCTGCCTTGAGCTAAAAATGGTCCACAAGCTGCAGTATTTTATCTTTGAATGCCGCATGACCTGCGTGACTTATCCGCCACCAACTAGGGTTCAAGACGCAATGTTTTAGGGCAGTTTCTGCCTGGGAAACAAACATAAATGTTTCTGGTCGCTGCAACAGCAGCGGCTGCAACAATACCTAATTTTTGATAAGTGCACGCATCCCGGGGAGTCAGCGCTCGTCGGCATGTATCAGCTCTCCAATTCCGACAGATATCAAAGTAACAGATGGAGCGATCAAAGGAACCAGTCTATAACTGATTAAATGAGCAATTCGCAGTTTCACTGTACCGGATGTGTGTATTTAAACGTGCATGGCTTAATCTTTGAGGCAGTCTCAGCCAGGTAGCCCGACGAGGGGGCGCCCCCCGGCCCTGTGACAGTAGGAGGACCGACCCAGCATCTTTTTCCATCTCCCGGTTCCAAAAATCCAGGCCTTATACACGCCCCCTGATAGGTGACGTAACAGGTATTAAACTGATAAGAGTAGTACTTACAAACACGCCACTCCTATCTGGTGGCAACTTTGATTGCACATGCCGTACCCCAAAATTGAAGTGATACGACCAACCAAGTATCTTTTTCCATCTCCCGGTTCCAAAAATCCAGGCCTTATACACGCCCCCTGATAAGTGACGTAACAGGTATTAAACTGATAAGAGTAGTACTTACAAACACGCCACTCCTATCTGGTGGCACCTTAGATTCCACGCGGCGTGCCCCAAAATTGAAGTGATACGACCAACCGAGTATCTTTTTCCATCTCCCGGTTCCAAAAATCCAGGCCTTATACACGCCCCCTAATAGGTGACGTAACAGGTACTAAACTGATATGAGTAGTACTTACAAACACGCCACTCCTATCTGGTGGCAACTTTGATTGCACATGCCGTGCCCCAAAATTGAAGTGATACGACCAACCAAGTATCTTTTTCCATTTCCCGGTTCCAAAAATCCAGGCCTTATACACGCCCCCTGATAGGTGCTGTAATAGGTATTAAACTGATAAGAGTAGTACTTAAAAACACGCCACTCCTATCTGGTGGCAACTTTGATTGCACATGCCGTGCCCCAAAATTGAAGTGATACGACCAACCAAGTATTTTTTCCATATCCCGGTTCCCAAAATCCAGGCGTTATACACGTGCCCTGATAGGTGACGTAACAGGTATTAAACTGATAAGAGTAGTACTTACAAACACGCCACTCCTATCTGGTGGCAACTTTGATTGCACATGCCGTGCCCCAAAATTGAAGTGATACGACCAACCAAGTATCTTTTTCCATATCCCGGTTCCAAAAATCCAGGCCTTAAACACGTGCCCTGATAGGTGACGTAACAGGTATTAAACTGATAAGAGTAGTACTTACAAACACGCCACTCCTATCTGGTGGCAACTATGATTGCACATGCCATGCCCCAAAATTGAAGTGATACGACCAACCAAGTATCTTTTTCCATTTCCCGGTTCCAAAAATCCAGGCCTTATACACGCCCCCTGATAGGTGCTGTAACAGGTATTAAACTGATAAGAGTAGTACTTACAAACACGCCACTCCTATCTGGTGGCAACTTTGATTGCACATGCCATGCCCCAAAATTGAAGTGATACGACCAACCAAGTATCTTTTTCCATTTCCCGGTTCCAAAAATCCAGGCCTTATACACGCCCCCTGATAGGTGCTGTAACAGGTATTAAACTGATAAGAGTAGTACTTATAAACACGCCACTCCTATCTGGTGGCACCTTAGAATGCACGCGCCGTGCCCCAAAATTTAAGTGGGAGGACCAATCAAGTATCTTTTTCTATCTCCCGGTTCCAAAAATTCAGGCCTTATACGCGCCCCCTAATAGGAGACGTAACAGGTATTAAACTGATAAGAGTAGTACTTACAAACACGCCACTCCTATCTGGTGGCAACTTTGATTGCACATGCCGTACCCCAAAATTGAAGTGATACGACCAACCAAGTATCTTTTTCCATCTCCCGGTTCCAAAAATCCAGGCCTTATACATGCCCCCTGATAAGTAACGTAACAGGTATTAAACTGATAAGAGTAGTACTTATAAACACGCCACTCCTATCTGGTGGCACCTTAGATTGCACGCGCCGTGCCCCAAAATTGAACTGTGAGGACCAACTAAGCATCTTTTTCCATCTCCCGGTTCCAAAAATCCAGGCCTTATACACGCCCCCTGATAGGTGACGTAACAGGTATTAAACTGATAAGAGTAGTACTTACAAACACACCACTCCTATCTGGTGGCAACTTTGATTGCACATGCCGTACCCCAAAATTGAAGTGATACGACCAACCAAGTATCTTTTTCCATCTCCCGGTTCCAAAAATCCAGACCTTATACACGCCCCCTGATAAGTGACGTAACAGGTATTAAACTGATAAGAGTACTACTTACAAACACGCCACTCCTATCTGGTGGCAACTTTGATTGCTAATGCCGTACCCCAAAATTGAAGTGATACGACCAACCGAGTATCTTTTTCCATCTCCCGGTTCCAAAAATCCAGACCTTATACACGCCCCCTGATAAGTGACGTAACAGGTATTAAACTGATAAGAGTACTACTTACAAACAAGCCACTCCTATCTGGTGGCACTTTAGATTGCACGCGCCGTGCCCCAAAATTGAACTGTAAGGACCAACTAAGCATCTTTTTCCATCTCCCGGTTCCAAAAATCCAGACCTTATACACGCCCCCTGATAAGTGACGTAACAGGTATTAAACTGATAAGAGTAGTACTTACAAACACGCCACTCCTATATGGTGGCAACTTTGATTGCACGTGCCGTGCCCCAAAATTGAAGTGATACGACCAACCGAGCATCATTTTCCATCTCCCGGTTCCAAAAATTCAGGACTTATACACGCCCCCTAATAGGTGACGTAACAGGTATTAAACTGATAAGAGTAGTACTTACAAACACGCCACTCCTATCTGGTGGCAACTTTGATTGCACATGCCGTACCCCAAAATTGAAGTGATACGACCAACCAAGTATCTTTTTCCATCTCCCGGTTCCAAAAATCCAGGCATTATACACGCCCCCTGATAAGTGACATAACAGGTATTAAACTGATAAGAGTAGTACTTACAAACAATCCACTCCTATCTGGTGGCACCTTAGATTGCACGCGCCGTGCCCCAAAATTGAAGTGATACGACCAACCAAGTATCTTTTTCCATCTCCCGGTTCCAAAAATCCAGGCCTTATACACGCCCCCTGATAAGTGACGTAACAGGTATTAAACTGATAAGAGTACTACTTACAAACATGCCACTCCTATCTGGTGGCACCTTAGATTGCACGGACCGTGCCCCAAAATTGAACTGGGAGGACCAACTAAGCATCTTTTTCTATCTCCCGGTTCCAAAAATCCAGGCCTTATACATGCCCCCTGATAAGTGACGTAACAGGTATTAAACTGATAAGAGTAGTACTTACAAACACGCCACTCCTATCTGGTGGCACCTTAGATTGCACGGGCCGTGCCCCAAAATTGAACTGGGACGACCAACCAAGTATCTTTTTACATCTCCCAGTTCCAAAAATCCAGGCCTTATACACGCCCCCTGATAAGTGACGTAACAGGTATTAAACTTATAAGAGTACTACTTACAAACACGCCACTCCTATCTGGTGGCAACTTTGATTACACATGCCTTCCCCAAAATTGAAGTGATACGACCAACCAAGTATCTTTTTCCATCTCCCGGTTCCAAAAATCCAGGCCTTATACACGTCCCCTGATAATTGACGTAACAGGTATTAAACTGATAAGAGTAGTACTTACAAACACGCCACTCCTATCTGGTGGCACCTTAGATTGCACGCAGCGTGCCCCAAAATTGAAGTGATACGACCAACCAAGTATCTTTTTCCATCTCCCGGTTCCAAAAATCCAGGCCTTATACATGCCCCCTGATAAGTGACGTAACAGGTATTAAACTGATAAGAGTAGTACTTACAAACACGCCACTCCTATCTGGTGGCACCTTAGATTGCACGCGCCGTGCCCCAAAATTGAACTGTGAGGACCAACTAAGCATCTTTTTCCATCTCCCGGTTCCAAAAATCCAGGCCTTATACACGCCCCCTAATAGGTGACGTAACAGGTATTAAACTGATAAGAGTAGTACTTACAAACAATCCACTCCTATCTGGTGGCACCTTAGATTGCACGCGCCGTGCCCCAAAATTGAAGTGATACGACCAACCAAGTATCTTTTTCCATCTCCCGGTTCCAAAAATCCAGGCATTATACACGCCCCCTGATAAGTGACGTAACAGGTATTAAACTGATAAGAGTACTACTTACAAACACGCCACTCCTATCTGGTGGCAACTTTGATTGCTAATGCCGTACCCCAAAATTGAAGTGATACGACCAACCAAGTATCTTTTTCCATCTCCCGGTTCCAAAAATCCAGGCATTATACACGCCCCCTGATAAGTGACGTAACAGGTATTAAACTGATAAGAGTAGTACTTACAAACAATCCACTCCTATCTGGTGGCACCTTAGATTGCACGCGCCGTGCCCCAAAATTGAAGTGATACGACCAACCAAGTATCTTTTTCCATCTCCCGGTTCCAAAAATCCAGGCCTTATACACGCCCCCTGATAAGTGACGTAACAGGTATTAAACTGATAAGAGTACTACTTACAAACACGCCACTCCTATCTGGTGGCACCTTAGATTGCACGCTCCGTGCCCCAAAATTTAAGTGGGAGGACCAACCAAGCATCTTTTTCCATCTCCCGGTTCCAAAAATCCAGACCTTATACATGCCCCCTGATAAGTGACGTAACAGGTATTAAACTGATAAGAGTAGTACTTACAAACACGCCACTCCTATCTGGTGGCACCTTAGATTGCACGGGCCGTGCCTCAAAATTGAACTGGGAGGACCAACTAAGCATCTTTTTCCATCTCCCGGTTCCAAAAATCCAGGCTTTATACACGCCCCCTGATAGGTGACGTAACAGGTATTAAACTGATCAGAGTAGTACTTACAAACACGCCACTCCTATCTGGTGGCACCTTAGATTGCACGCGCCGTGCCCCAAAATTGAAGTGATACGACCAACTAAGCATCTTTTTCCATCTCCCGGTTGCAAAAATCCAGACCTTATAAACGCCCCCTGATAAGTGACGTAACAGGTATTAAACTGATAAGAGTAGTACTTACAAACACGCCACTCCTATCTGGTGTCAACTTTGATTGCACGTGCCGTGCCCCAAAATTGAAGTGATACGACCAACCGAGCATCATTTTCCATCTCCCGGTTCCAAAAATTCAGGACTTATACACGCCCCCTAATAGGTGACGTAACAGTTATTAAACTGATAAGAGTAGTACTTACAAACACGCCACTCCTATCTGGTGGCAACTTTGATTGCACATGCCGTACCCCAAAATTGAAGTGATACGACCAACCAAGTATCTTTTTCCATCTCCCGGTTCCAAAAATCCAGGCCTTATACACTCCCCCTGATAAGTGACGTAACAGGTATTAAACTGATAAGAGTAGTACTTACAAACAAGCCACTCCTATCTGGTGGCACCTTAGATTGCACGCGCCGTGCCCCAAAATTTAAGTGGGAGGACCAACCATCTTTTTCCATCTCCCAGTTCCAAAAATCCAGACCTTATACATGCCCCCTGATAAGTGACGTAACAGGTATTAAACTGATAAGAGTAGTACTTACAAACACGCCCCTCCTATCTGGTGGCACCTTAGATTGCACGGGCCGTGCCCCAAAATTGAACTGGGAGGACCAACTAAGCATCTTTTTCCATCTCCCGGTTCCAAAAATCCAGGCTTTATACACGCCCCCTGATAGGTGACGTAACAGGTATGAACTGATCAGAGTAGTACTTACAAACACGCCACTCCTATCTGGTGGCAACTTTGATTGCACATGCCGTACCCCAAAATTGAAGTGATACGACCAACCGAGTATCTTTTTCCATCTCCCGGTTGCAAAAATCCAGGCCTTATACACGCCCCCTGATAAGTGATGTAACAGGTATTAAACTGATAAGAGTAGTACTTACAAACAAGCCACTCCTATCTGGTGGCACCTTAGATTGCACGCGCCGTGCCCCAAAATTGAAGTGATACGACCAACCAAGTATCTTTTTCCATCTCCCGGTTCCAAAAATCCAGGCCTTATACACGCCTCCTGATAAGTGACGTAACAGGTATTAAACTTATAAGAGTACTACTTACAAACACGCCACTCCTATCTGGTGGCAACTTTGATTGCACATGCCTTCCCCAAAATTGAAGTGATACGACCAACCAAGTATCTTTTTCCATCTCCCGGTTCCAAAAATCCAGGCCTTATACACGTCCCCTGATAAGTGACGTAACAGGTATTAAACTGATAAGAGTAGTACTTACAAACACGCCACTCCTATCTGGTGGCACCTTAGATTGCACGCGCCGTGCCCCAAAATTGAAGTGATACGACCAACCAAGTATCTTTTTCCATCTCCCGGTTCCAAAAATCCAGGCCTTATACATGCCCCCTGATAAGTGACGTAACAGGTATTAAACTGATAAGAGTAGTACTTACAAACACGCCACTCCTATCTGGTGGCACCTTAGATTGCACGGGCCGTGCCCCAAAATTGAACTGGGAGGACCAACTAAGCATCTTTTTCCATCTCCCGGTTCCAAAAATCCAGGCCTTATACACGCCCCCTAATAGGTGACGTAACAGGTATTAAACTGATAAGAGTAGTACTTACAAACACGCCACTCCTATCTGGTGGCAACTTTGATTGCACATGCCGTACCCCAAAATTGAAGTGATACGACCAACCAATTAGCTTTTTCCATCTCCCGGTTCCAAAAATCCAGGCATTATACACGCCCCCTGATAAGTGACGTAACCGGTATTAAACTGATAAGAGTAGTACTTACAAACAATCCACTCCTATCTGGTGGCACCTTAGATTGCACGCGCCGTGCCCCAAAATTGAAGTGATACGACCAACCAAGTATCTTTTTCCATCTCCCGGTTCCAAAAATCCAGGCATTATACACGCCCCCTGATAAGTGACGTAACAGGTATTAAACTGATAAGAGTAGTACTTACAAACATGCCACTCCTATCTGGTGGCAACTTTGATTGCTAATGACGTACCCCAAAATTGAAGTGATACGACCAACCAAGTATCTTTTTCCATCTCCCGGTTCCAAAAATCCAGGCATTATACACGCCCCCTGATAAGTGATGTAACAGGTATTAAACTGATAAAAGTAGTACTTACAAACAATCCTCTCCTATCTGGTGGCACCTTAGATTGCACGCGCCGTGCCCCAAAATTGAAGTGATACGACCAACCAAGTATCTTTTTCCATCTCCCGGTTCCAAAAATTCAGGCCTTATACACGCCCCCTGATAAGTGACGTAACAGGTATTAAACTGATAAGAGTACTACTTACAAACACGCCACTCCTATCTGGTGGCACCTTAGATTGCACGCGCCGTGCCCCAAAATTTAAGTGGGAGGACCAACCAAGCATCTTTTTCCATCTCCCGGTTGCAAAAATCCAGACCTTATACACGCCCCCTGATAAGTGACGTAACAGGTATTAAACTGATAAGAGTAGTACTTACAAACACGCCACTCCTATCTGGTGTCAACTTTGATTGCACGTGCCGTGCCCCAAAATTGAAGTGATACGACCAACCGAGCATCATTTTCCATCTCCCGGTTCCAAAAATTCAGGACTTATACACGCCCCCTAATAGGTGACGTAACAGGTATTAAACTGATAAGAGTAGTACTTACAAACACGCCACTCCTATCTGGTGGCAACTTTGATTGCACATGCCGTACCCCAAAATTGAAGTGATACGAACAACCAAGTATCTTTTTCCATCTCCCGGTTCCAAAAATCCAGGCCTTATACACTCCCCCTGATAAGTGACGTAACAGGTATTAAACTGATCAGAGTAGTACTTACAAACAAGCAACTCCTATCTGGTGGCACCTTAGATTGCACGGGCCGTGCCCCAAAATTGAACTGGGAGGACCAACTAAGCATCTTTTTCCATCTCCCGGTTGCAAAAATCCAGGCCTTATACACGCCCTCTGATAAGTGATGTAACAGGTATTAAACTGATAAGAGTAGTACTTACAAACAAGCCACTCCTATCTGGTGGCACCTTAGATTGCACGCGCCGTGCCCCAAAATTGAAGTGATACGACCTACCAAGTATCTTTTTCCATCTCCCGGTTCCAAAAATCCAGGCCTTATACACGCCCCCTGATAAGTGACGTAACAGGTATTAAACTTATAAGAGTACTACTTACAAACACGCCACTCCTATCTGGTGGCAACTTAGATTGCACATGCCTTCCCCAAAATTGAAGTGATACGACCAACCAAGTATCTTTTTCCATCTCCCGGTTCCAAAAATCCAGGCCTTATACACGTCCCCTGATAAGTGACGTAACAGGTATTAAACTGATAAGAGTAGTACTTACAAACACGCCACTCCTATCTGGTGGCACCTTAGATTGCACGCGCCGTGCCCCAAAATTGAAGTGATACGACCAACCAAGTATCTTTTTCCATCTCCCGGTTCCAAAAATCCAGGCCTTATACATGCCCCCTGATAAGTGACGTAACAGGTATTAAACTGATAAGAGTAGTACTTACAAACACGCCACTCCTATCTGGTGGCACCTTAGATTGCACGCGCCGTGCCCCAAAATTGAACTGTGAGGACCAACTAAGCATCTTTTTCCATCTCCCGGTTCCAAAAATCCAGGCCGTATACACGCCCCCTAATAGGTGACGTAACAGGTATTAAACTGATAAGAGTAGTACTTACAAACACGCCACTCCTATCTGGTGGCAACTTTGATTGCACATGCCGTACCCCAAAATTGAAGTGATACGACCAACCAAGTAGCTTTTTCCATCTCCCGGTTCCAAAAATCCAGGCCTTATACACGCCCCCTGATAAGTGACGTAACAGGTATTAAACTGAAAAGAGAAGTACTTACAAACAAGCCTCTCCTATCTGGTGGCACCTTAGATTGCACTTGCCGTGCCCCAAAATTGAAGTGATACGACCAACCAAGTATCTTTTTCCATCTCCCGGTTCCGAAAATCCAGGCCTTATACACGCCCCCTGATAAGTGACGTAACAGGTATTAAACTGATAAGAGTACTACTTACAAACACGCCACTCCTATCTGGTGGCACCTTAGATTGCACGCGCCGTGCCCCAAAATTGAAGTGATACGACCAACCAAGTATCTTTTTCCATCTCCCGGTTCCAAAAATCCAGGCCTTATACATGCCCCCTGATAAGTGACGTAACAGGTATTAAACTGATAAGAGTAGTACTTACAAACACGCCACTCCTATCTGGTGGCACCTTAGATTGCACGCGCCGTGCCCCAAAATTGAACTGTGAGGACCAACTAAGCATCTTTTTCCATCTCCCGGTTCCAAAAATCCAGGCCGTATACACGCCCCCTGATAAGTGACGTAACAGGTATTAAACTGATAAGAGTAGTACTTACAAACACGCCACTCCTATCTGGTGGCAACTTTGATTGCACATGCCGTACCCCAAAATTGAAGTGATACGACCAACCAAGTAGCTTTTTCCATCTCCCGGTTCCAAAAATCCAGGCCTTATACACGCCCCCTGATAAGTGACGTAACAGGTATTAAACTGAAAAGAGAAGTACTTACAAACAAGCCTCTCCTATCTGGTGGCACCTTAGATTGCACTTGCCGTGCCCCAAAATTGAAGTGATACGACCAACCAAGTATCTTTTTCCATCTCCCGGTTCCGAAAATCCAGGCCTTATACACGCCCCCTGATAAGTGACGTAACAGGTATTAAACTGATAAGAGTACTACTTACAAACACGCCACTCCTATCTGGTGGCACCTTAGATTGCATGCGCCGTGCCCCAAAATTTAAGTGGGAGGACCAACCAAGCATCTTTTTCCATCTCCCGGTTCCAAAAATCCAGACCTTATACATGCCCCCTGATAAGTGACGTAACAGGTATTAAACTGATAAGAGTAGTATTTAGAAACACGCCACTCCTATCTGGTGGCAACTTTGATTGCACATGCCGTACCCCAAAATTGAAGTGATACGACCAACCGAGTATCTTTTTCCATCTCCCGGTTGCAAAAATCCAGGCCTTATACACGCCCCCTGATAAGTGACGTAACAGGTATTAAACTGATAAGAATAGTACTTACAAACAAGCCACTCCTATCTGGTGGCACCTTAGATTGCACGTGCCTTGCCCTAAAATTGAAGTGATACGACCAACCAAGTATCTTTTTCCATCTCCCGGTTCCAAAAATCCAGGCCTTATACACGCCCCCTGATAAGTGACGTAACAGGTATTAAACTTATAAGAGTACTACTTACAAACACGCCACTCCTATCTGGTGGCAACTTTGATTGCACATGCCGTACCCCAAAATTGAAGTGATACGACCAACCAAGTATCTTTTTCCATCTCCCGGTTCCAAAAATCCAGGCCTTATACACGCCCCCTGATAAGTGACGTAACAGGTATTAAACTGATAAGAGTAGTACTTACAAACACGCCACTCCTATCTGGTGGCACCTTAGATTACACGCGCCGTGCCCCAAAATTGAAGTGATACGACCAACCAAGTATCTTTTTCCATCTCACGGTTCCAAAAATCCAGGCCTTATACACGCCCCCTGATAAGTGACGTAACAGGTATTAAACTGATAAGAGTAGTACTTACAAACAATCCACTCCTATCTGGTGGCAACTTTGATTGCACGTGCCGTGCCCCAAAATTGAACTGTGAGGACCAACTAAGCATCTTTTTCCATCTATCGGTTCCAAAAATCCAGGCCTTATACACCTTCCCTGATAGGTGACGTAACAGGTATTCAACTGATAAGAGTAGTACTTACAAACACGCCACTCCTATCTGGTGGAACCTTAGATTGCACGCGCCGTGCCCCAAATTTGAAGTGATACGACCAACCAAGTATCTTTTTCCATCTCCCGGTTCCAAAAATCCAGACCTTATACACGCCCCCTGATAAGTGACGTAACAGGTATTAAACTGATAAGAGTAGTACTTACAAACACGCCACTCCTATCTGGTGGCACCTTAGATTGCACGCGCCGTGACCCAAAAATTTAAGTGGGAGGACCAACCAAGCATCTTTTTCCATCTCCCGGTTCCAAAAATCCAGACCTTATACATGCCCCCTGATAAGTGACGTAACAGGTATTAAACTGATAAGAGTAGTACTTACAAACACGCCACTCCTATCTGGTGGCACCTTAGATTGCACGGGCCGTGCCCCAAAATTGAACTGGGAGGACCAACTAAGCATCTTTTTCCATCTCCCGGTTCCAAAAATCCAGGCTTTATACACGCCCCCTGATAGGTGACGTAACAGGTATTAAACTGATCAGAGTAGTACTTACAAACACGCCACTCCTATCTGGTGGCACCTTAGATTGCACGCGCCGTGCCCCAAAATTGAAGTGATACGACCAACCAAGTATCTTTTTCCATCTCCCGGTTCCAAAAATCCAGGCCTTATACACGCCCCCTGATAAGTGATGTAACAGGTATTAAACTTATAAGAGTACTACTTACAAACACGCCACTCCTATCTGGTGGCAACTTTGATTGCACATGCCGTACCCCAAAATTGAAGTGATACGACCAACCAAGTATCTTTTTCCATCTCCCGGTTCCAAAAATCCAGGCCTTATACACGCCCCCTGATAAGTGACGTAACAGGTATTAAACTGATAAGAGTAGTACTTACAAACACGCCACTCCTATCTGGTGGCACCTTAGATTGCACGCGCCGTGCCCCAAAATTTAAGTGATACGACCAACCAAGTATCTTTTTCCATCTCCCGGTTCCAAAAATCCAGGCCTTATACATGCCCCCTGATAAGTGACGTAACAGGTATTAAACTGATAAGAGTAGTACTTACAAACACGCCACTCCTATCTGGTGGCACCCTAGATTGCACGCGCCGTGCCCCAAAATTGAACTGTGAGTACCAACTAAGCATCTTTTTCCATCTCCCGGTTCCAAAAATCCAGGCCTTATACACCTTCCCTGATAGGTGACGTAACAGGTATTAAACTGATAAGAGTAGTACTTACAAACACCCAACTCCTATCTGGTGGCACCTTAGATTGCACGCGCCGTGCCCCAAAATTGAACTGGGAGGACCAACCAAGCATCTTTTTCCATCTCCCGGTTCCAAAAATCCAGGCTTTATACACGCCCCCTGATAGGTGACGTAACAGGTATTAAACTGATAAGAGTAGTACTACTTAACACACCTTATAATAATGCAGAGAGAGGCAACGCAGTGAGAGGGGTCTGAAGAAGAGGAGTCAGAGGAGGAAGGTAGCTTTGAGGATGTGGAAGACCAAACACAGCAGGCGTCCCAGGGGGCTTGTTGTCACCTTTCGGGGACCCTCTGTGTTGTACATGGCTGGGTGGAGGAAGAGACCTTCAATGACATCAGTGAGGACAAGGAACGGGACATGGCTAGCTTGGTATCCAACCTTGTGCAAATGGGGAGTTTGCGGTTGTGCAAATGGACTGTTTGCGGTTGTTTGAGGTGCGTTAAACGGGGAGTTTGGTCTGTCACTGTGAAGCGGGCCTAACCCTTACACTACCTGATTGATACAACTTCATACCTGATGTTTTAAAGCACGTTATTCCAAACAATTTAGGAATGTTATGTAATTTATGCCCTTTATGGATTAAAACCAGACTCTGCATCAACTGTAATTTACCGTGGGAGTTTTGACATGGATCCCCCTCTGGCATGCCACAGTCCAGGTGTTAGTCCCCTTAAAACAACTTTTCCATCACTATTGTGGCCAGAAAGAGTCCCTGTTGGTTTTAAAATCCGCCTGCCCATTGAAGTCTATGGCGGTTCGCCGGATTCGCCGGTTCGCGAACATTTGCGGCAATTCTCGTTCGCTGTTCGCGAATCGAAAATGTTATGTTCGCGACATCACTAATGAGGTACGTTGGAAAAACTTGTAGGGAATTCCGAAGAAGAGTTTTGGAGCATGTCTATAGCATCACAAGAGAATATGATACACCAGTGGGGAATCATGTCAATAACAAACATAAAGGAGATCTGACTGTTATAACATTTGTAGCTATTGATAGTATTCGTAAAACATTTAGAAGAGGTGATAATGATAAGGAACTCCTTAAGAGGGAAGCCCAATGGATTTACACCCTGAAAACTAAAAATCCTATAGGCCTTAATGAAGGTTTTACCTTCTCCCCTTTCATATAACATCTTCATATTATATCCAATTTAGAATACTGTATATACTCGAGTATAAGCCGACCCGAGTATAAGCCGAGGCACCCATTTTACCACAAAATACTGGTAAAACTTAGTGACTCGAGTATAAGCTGAGGGTGGGAAATGTGCTGCCCCCTGTATCCCTCTTGTGCCTTCTGTGTCCCCCTCTTGTGTGCCATCTGTGCCCCTTTCTTGTGTCCCCCCTCTCTCTCCCCTGTGTAACTTCCACCTCTCCCTAACCTGTGTCTCTTCCCCCCTCTCTGTTCCCTGTGTCTCTTTCCCTCCCCTCCCTTCCCTGTGTCTCTTTCCCTCCCCCTCCTCAACCTGCCCCCTCAACCCCCCCCCTCTCCAACCCCCTCCTCATCCTCAACCTCCCTCCTCAACCCCCCTCTTCATCCTCAACCCCCCTCCTCAACCCTCCTCAACACTTTCTCCTCAACCTCCCTCCTCATGCTCAAGCCCCCCCATCCTCATCCTCAACCCCACCATCCTCATCCTCCCTCCTCAAACCCCTCCTCATCCTCAACCCCCCTCCTCAACCCTCTGCAACTTTTCTACTCCACCTCCCTCCTCATGCTCAAGCCCCCCATCCTCATCCTCAACCCCATCATCCTAATCCTCCCTCCTCAACCCCCCTCCTCAACCCAATCCTCAACCCCCCTCCTCAACCTCCCTCCTCAACCCCCTCCTGAGCCCCCATCCTCAACCCCCCCCATCCTCAACCCCCTCCTCATCCTCAAAAGCCCTCCTCAACCCCCATCCTCATCCCCCCCATCCTCATCCTCAACCCCCTCATCCTCAACCCCCCTCCTCAACCCCCCTCCTCAACCCCCTCATCCTCAACCCCCCATCCTCATACTCAACCCCCCCTCAACCCCCCTCTTCAACCTCCCTCCTAAACCCCCTCCTAAACCCCCTCCTCATCCTCAACCTAACCCTTCAACCCCCATCCACAACCGCCCTCCTCAACCTCCCTCCTCAACCACCCTCCTCATCCTCAACCCCCCCATCCTTAAGCCCCCATCCTCATCCTCAACCCCCTCCTCCTCAACCCCCTCATCCTCAACCCCCCTCCTCAACCTCCCTCTTCAAACCCCCTCCCCAACCCCCCTCCTCAACCCCCTCCTCATCCTCAACCCCCATCCTCATCCTCAACCCCCCTCCTCAACCCACCTCCTTAACCCCCTCATCCTCTACCCCCCATCCTCATCCTCAACCCCCCCTCAACCCCCCTCTTCAACCTCCCTCCTAAACCCCCTCCTAAACCCCCTCCTCATCCTCAACCTAACCCTTCAACCCCCATCCACAACCGCCCTCCTCAACCTCCCTCCTCAACCACCCTCCTCATCCTCAACCCCCCCATCCTTAAGCCCCCATCCTCATCCTCAACCCCCTCCTCCTCAACCACCTCATCCTCAACCCCCCTCTTCAACCTCCCTCTTCAAACCCCCTCCCCAACCCCCCTCCTCAACCCCCTCCTCATCCTCAACCCCCATCCTCATCCTCAACCCCCCTCCTCAACCCCCCTCCTCATCCTCAACCTCTCTCTTCAACCCCCCTCCTCATCCTCAACCCCCTCCTCATCCTCCTCATCCTAAACCCCCTCCTCACTTTACCCCTCTAATTACCTCTCCCTTTCCCCTCACTTACCTCCTCCGCCATGCTCCTTCCGGCTATGTCTAGACCCGGCCAATGGTAATAACGTCACATCGTTTGCAAATGCCGGGTCCTGACGCAGATGGAAGGAGCGTGGAGGAGCAGCTGCAGATGGAAGGTAAGTTAGGGGAAAGGGAGAAGGGGAGGTAATAAGAGGGGTAAAGTTGGGAGGGGGGTTTAGGATGAGGAGGGGGGTTAGGGTGAGGATGGGGTGGTTGAGGATGGGGGTGGTTGAGGATGGGGAGGTTAAGGATGAGGATGGTTGGGTTGAGGATGGGGGGGTTGAGGATGATAAGGGAGGGGGAGGGAAAGAGCCACCGGGGGAAAGAGGGGGGATAACAGAGACATGGGGGGGATGAGAGAGACACAGGAGTGGTGTATATGTATTGGATATTTTTGTGTTTAATACTTGTCCAATGAGACTTGATATGTATGTAGAAGGAGTGGATTCAGGCCTACTTTTTTGCGATCCAATAGTATTATTGCCACTGTGATTCCATGGCTCAATACATCTAGTGTCATTACGTCATTGCACTAGATAACTTATACCCCCTTTTTTATATTTATTAAACAAGATATATGGAAAGTGTTGGAAAGTATGAATTATGACAACAAGCAAGTTTGTTTGGAGCTGCAATGATTAAATCACAGTTAAATAAATTTTTTAGTGATAACAATATTTTAAGATCTATAAGAGGGATGATTACATTTTCTTACTTTATTATCACAATTTTTATAATGTTATATTTATCAGTCATAGACTATGATTCATCTATTCATGGTTTGACCAATAATGTTCAATGAATACAAGCAATAGCCTATTATATGGTAACCAATATATTGGCATCCCATATTGAATAGATATTTATACACTCTACCATGGTATATTTATGTTATCTAGGAGTGTCATCATATCTTTGACATTTATTATTATGTGTCTGATTAATAAGTACACATATATTGGATAGTCAAGATCTTTTACAACACAATTTGATATTGTATGATATTTGTCCAATATAGACATTACTTCTATTTTAATATATTATACAAATATCCTTTTATGGTTTATAAGTACACTCCTAATCATTTATTTTAATTGATGCGTATCATGATTCCTTTTATCTTTTTATCTTCACCTGGTATTTGTCTTCCCTGTGTAATATATAGAACACTATACTAATCTAACCCATAATAATCCCATCCCCACCACTGTAATTACAGAAATCAAAAAAACTAAAGTCATCAAAAATCTACATTACATAAAATAAAAAAACCTAAATCACAAAAAATAAAAAAATCGACATTAGAAAAAAAAACCTAAGTCACAAAAAATAAAAAAAGGAACATTACAGAAAATAAAAAAATACATTACAACCCCCCCACTACAAAAAAAAATACACACCTCAAAAGGAAATACAATACAATTAAATACAATACAATTAAATACAATACACCCCTATCTAATATACATCCCCCTATCTAATACACAATAAATACTATCTATGTAATATACATCCCCTATCTATCTAATATACAATACATGCTATCTCTATATAGCAACCCTAATTCTAAGCTAAAATAAAATAATTAAAACCACTTACCTTTGAGATGTTTCTTCAGCAACCTAGGGTAAAAAAGATTTAAAAAATTACTACAACACGTTTACATAAAATAAATAAACATTCTAAACATTCTAAATAGTCTACTCACCTTTCCAGCATGTCTCGTCCATCTTCTTTGCTTCTCTGGCACGGCACCTTTTAAAAAAAAACATAACATTAATACACATACATAAGCATAAAAAATAAATAAACATATTCTACTTTGTACTTACCAGCCTCCTCGTCTTCTGCCCCTGCTGGGCCCTGGAAGCATCCGCTCTCTTTAAAAAAAAGTTAAATAAAACAACACACATCCGCACTCCTACGGAGTGTTCCAGAATAAAATTGGCAATGGCGGCTTCTGATTGGCTAAATTTGATAGACAGCGTTTTCAGTCAATGAGAAGGCGCCAATTGTGAGCCAATGAGAAAGGGATACACCCCAAAATCCCACTCTGATTGGCTAACGCACCTGTCAATCTTTATTTGAACCAATCTGAAGGCTTTATTGCCATCAGCGAATCACAATGGGATACACCCCCAAGCGGTGATTGGCTGAAGACATCTGCGCCTTCCCATTGGCTGTAATACTGATTGACATTGACAACAGCCAATGAGAAGGCGCAAATGCCTTCAGCCAATCAGTACGTGGGGGTGTATTCCATTGTGATTGGTTATTGTCAGTGCAACCAATCAGAATGCGCAGATGCCTCCAGCCAATCACCCTGTGGGGGTGTATTCCATTGTGATTGGCTGAAGGCATCTGCGCCTTGTGATTGGTTTAAATAAAGATTGACAGGTGCGTTATTCAATCAGAGTGGGACTTTAGGGTGTATCCCTTTCTGATTGGTTAAAAATGCTGTCTATCAAATTCACCCAATCAGAAGGTGCCATTGCATATTTTCTTCCGGAAAAGTCTCCGGGAAGCTCATTAGCGTCGGGGATGTCCGCGAGTGCGGATGTGTGTTCTTTTTTTCTTTCTTTTTTTTTTAGAGCGCGGTTCCAGGGCGGGACAGAAGGGGAGGAGGCCGGAGACATTGCAGGGAGGTAAGTGCAATGTAGATTACGTTTATTTTCTTTTGTTTTTATGCTTATGTATGTGTATTAATGTTATGGCCGCACCGGAGAATAAGAAAAGAAGGACGGGACATGCTGGAAAGGTGAGTAGAATATTTAGAATGTTTATTTATTTACTGTAAATGTGTTGCACTAATTTTTTTTTTTTCTGCAAAGGTAAGTGGTCTTAATTATTTTATTTTAGCTTATAATTAGATTATTTTATATATAGATAGCATTTATTGTATGTTAGCTAGGGGTATGTGTTTTATATAGAGAGCATAGCATGTATTGTATATTAGATTGTGGTATTTATTTAGATAGATTGGGGGATGTATATTAGATAGATAGGATGTATATTAGATAGATAGTATTTATTGTATATTAGATAGATTGGGTGATGTATATTACATAGATAGGATGTATATTAGATTATGGTATTTATTTAGATAGATTGGGGGATGTATATTAGATAGAAAGGATGTATTGTATATTAGATAGGGGTGTATTGTATTGTATTTCATTTTATTTGTATTGTATGTATTATATGTATTTCCTTTTCAGGTGTTTTAATTTGTTTTTATTTTCTGTAGTGGGGGGGTTGTAATGTATTTTTTTATTTTCTGTAATTTTCCTTTTTCGGTTTTTTGTGACTTTAGTTTTTTCCCCCCCTGTAATTACAGTGGGGGGGGGGGCTTATTAGGCGGTAGGTAGTGTAGGCAGGTAGTGTAGGTGTTAATAGGTTAATTTAGAGGGTGTTTAGTTGATATTTAATGTTTTATTGGGGGGTTTAGTGCAGTGTAGTGTTTATACTTAGTGTCATGATGGTCCTTGAGGGTTATTGTGGTTAATGTTGGGTTGTAACAGGCCCATAATGGTCTTAATATACCCTTATGGGACTGATGGGGTTAAATAGAGGCTTATGAGGGTCTGTATGGACCCACATGAGTGACAGGGTTAATTAGGGGTTTATGGGGGTCTGTATTGACCCCATGAGTGAGGGGGTTAATTATGGGCTTATTGGTGGCTGTATTGACCCTCCTAAATGACGGGGTTAATTAAGGTTGCCAGGGTTATTTATGGGCTTATGGGTCTATATTGACCCCCATGAGTGAGGGGGTTAATTAGGTGCTTATGGGGGTCTGTATTGACCCCCATGAGTGACACAGTTAATGAAGGTATTATGGGGGTCTGTATTGACCCCCATGAGGGACAGGGTTAATGAAGGGCTTCTGGGGGCCTATATTGACCCCCATGAGTGACAGGGTTAATTAGGGTTTTATGGGGGTCTGTATTGACCCCCATAAGTGAGGGGGTTAATTAAGTGCTTATGGGGGTCTGTATTGACCCCCATGAGTGTCAGGGTTAATGAAGGGCTTATGGGGGTCCATATTGACCCCATGAGTGAGGTGGTTAATGAAGTGCTTATGGGGTGCTGTATTGACCCCAATGCGTGACACAGTTAATGAAGGGCTTATGGGGGTCTATATTGACCCCCATGAATGACAGGGTTAATTAGGGTTTTATGGGGGTCTGTATTGGCCCCCATGAGTGAAGGGGTTAATGAAGTGCTTATGATGGTCTGTATTGACCCCATGATTGAGAGGGTTAATGAAGGGCTTATGGGGGGTCTATATTGACCCCCATGAGTGAGGGGGTTAATGAAGTGCTTATGGGGGTCTATATTGACCCCCATGAGTGACAGGGTCAATTAATGGTTGATGGGGCTCTGTATAGCGCCCCATGTTTGATAGTGTATATATTTTTTTTTTATAACGGGTCCTTTAAGGACCTTTACGGTCCTTTGAGGAACGGTAACGTGGGAATTTTGAATTTTCATTGCAGCGGGGGGCCCCGATGGCGTGTGATCGGGACACCCACTGCAATGGCTAATGTGGGGTTAATGCAGGTCTCCGAGCTTATCTCGGATCCCGTGGGGTTAATGCGGGTTTCCTAGCTTATCTCGGATCCCTTCTTGGCTAAGTTGTATGTGGCTGGGCAGTCCTGGGGTTTTGAGCCTCGTTTTCGTTTTTTTTTCACTTACAGGATTTTCTTGTGTCTGAACTCAGGAATTTGGACTTAAATGGAGGTGTAACTTCACTTTCAGAGGTCCTGGGTGCCCCCCCCCCCTTGCTATGGGTAAGCTTTTAATGTATTTTTTGTGGGTATTTATTGTGTTTTGACTTTTTCGGTGCGCGCCGTTTGCGAGGTCGTAATGGTGCTTCTTGTGTGCGTGTTTGTAACCGTGTGTGAGGCGCCTTTGAGCCTCTACCTCCGCAAATTTTGACCCTCGCTTTGCGAGGGTCCGCATTTGGGGCCTGCAATGAGCCTTTATCTCATTGCAGCCGACGTTGGAGCCTCCACCTTCCGCAAATGTGGCCCCTCCCCAACTAGCTTTGCGAGGGATGCAGTTCTTGCAAGCTCGCTTTGCGAGCTCGCAAAGCGTGACAACGTTTCTTAGTTTGACAACTATTATATGTGACTAGCGACTTGCCCATGAAAAATTACGGGGCAATAAAATTGTAAGGCAGGTAATGCTGTTTGCCACAGACAGTAATTTTTTGGGTGGCCTGAGATCAATCGGGCTCATTGCGAGCCTCTTGGTTGTTGTATTTTTTGTTATCTTTTTCTGTCATTGTAAGGTCGGCGCTGTTGTCCTTTTGCATTTAGTGCAAGGCTGTTCCCTGGTGTAGTTTGTGTGCTATGAGCACCGTTGGCCCTCGTGAGGCGCGCAGTGAATGGCTTTTGCGTTTATTGTGATATTGTTTTTTTTTCTGTATATTTAGTTTTTTATGCTAATTAAATAAGTAATAAATTAATAAATGAATATACTTTACCTATTTGTAATTAATATATGTAGGAGGCATTGTGCTGAAGAGCTAACAATCTGTTTTGATGTTCCTGCAGCATACAATGTAGATTTGCACTGTTGTTGAACTGAGGTGTAAGTGTCATCAATGTGTGCAGTGTGAAGTGTAAACAGGCTGCGTGCGCGAGGGGAAGCCGTTAGTGTAGCCGTATGTGCTTGGTGGTGTTTTGAGGCTTTAGGGGTCATAAAACCTTTTTTTTTTTTTTTTATTCATTTTTTCTGTCGCTTAGGGGATTTTCTAGTGTTTAAACTCGGTAAATTGGACTTAAATTAAGGGGTAACCTCCCTTTTAGAGCTCCTTGGTATGGGTAAGGTTTTTATGTCATTTTTGTGTGCATTTAATGTTTTACGCTGCGCACAGTTCGGCCTTTAAGGTCGTATTTTAGCAAGTTGGTAATGTTTTTTTTCTAAGTCCCGCAGCTCGTTTTTTTTGTGCAAGTCCGTATTTAGTTATTACGTGTTAGATGTTTTTTTTCAGTCCCGCTTCTGTGGCTGTTAGTAACTGCTCGTAAAGGCGCCATAGAGCCTCCACCTCACCAAATGCGGCCCCTCGCTTCGTGAGGATCCGCATTTGCAGCCTGCAATGAGCAGAAGGCTCATTGCAGCTGACGTTGGAACCTCCACCTTCCGCAAATGAGGCCCCTCGCTTTGAGAGGGTCCGCATTTGAGGCCCAAACTGCGTCCCTCACTTTGCAAAGGAAGCAGTTCTTGCGAACTCGCTTCGCAAACTCGCAAAGCGTGACAATGTTTCGTACTTTGACAACTATTATACAGTACGTGATAACAGCCATTACAGCAGATATTCAAGAAAGACTTACATTTCCTGTAAAAAAAAACTGTAAAAAAAATTATTTGAACATAGTAGTAATAATCTAGTAACATATGGACGTGAGAGCTGGACCATAAAGAAGGCTGAGCACCATAGAATTGATGCCTTTGGATTGTGATGTTTGGGAAAATTGCTTCAAATCCTTTGTGTTATGATCCTGGGGTAAGGGAGAGGTTCAACCAATAAACCTCATGCTTACTGTTACAGGAGCAACCCTGGATGGTCTGGGTTCTAGTAATCTCAGCACTTTTGGCTTATCCAGGCCAGGACACCAGATCAGGAACTCAGGAACACAGCAAGCATTGGTCCCTTCTAATATAGGAGCAGCAGGAACCCAGGATACAGAAAGGCAAAAAGCAAGCTTGGCAAAATATTAAACTGACAGAAACACTTTTCTTTAATGTCTCAACCAGCAGACCACACTTTAATAACTGTCAGCTTCTCAACATGACAGTTACAGATTACATCACTACTTGCTAAATTAGGTAATTGTTCATGAACGAAATGTGCAAAATACAGATTCTAACATCATAAGTCAAACACACACAGAGAACCAACATAACATACAATAATTAACATATATAGGGTAATCAACATAACATAAATAAGCATACTGTAAAATTACTGAGCCCAGTCCCACAACCACATATTCCCAGGAGGCAATCCGGATAGGAATCATTATGCAGCCAGCCTCAAAATCCTAATCATCCTGGGCAGATCATATGAGTCCAAAGGACTGGTGGTAAAGGAAATCATGACAGTTACTCCCCCTTTTATATACAGCATCCCTGTCATCATCTCTATAATATGAACACCGGCATGCTGCAAAATTAAGTCCACGTATAAGTCCTTGTCTGGGGCGGTGCTACAGGAGGGCTACTCAACCTTATTGGGACAAATTTTGAAAAATAATTACATAGGCTTCCCCCAGCCTGAGGCCCGATTCTGTGTGTGCAGGACAGATTGTTGTCATTGTTCTCCTGTACAAATACCAGGGGCAAAAACTATTCTGGAAGTGACTCCAGTGGCCCCCCTGACCGCACAGTCCTGTTATATCTAAGACAGACCATGGGCCTATGGGACCAAAAGTGGGCAATATATCCCTTGTGACACAAACAAATGATGACCTCAGTATTTGTTCTTGTTAGCTGGCATCAGAAATCTTCGCCTCCAACATTTTCTTTCAACCACATCAGTGCCAGCTTCTCAAAACTCCTGAACCCATTCACTGTGCCACAAACTTGATGAAACAGATATACAGCCCCTGGAAACAGCAGGTAGTGAGGGGTATTTTCACCGGGCAAGTGCTCGTGAAGTGTATAGGGTTAAGGTGGGATGAGTTTGTGGGGAAGAAAATTGTGTTTTCCCATCTGTTAGTTTTAGTCTGTAGGAACTCTGTGAAATGTGAACCAGCATGTCATCGACAGACATGGCTGGCTTATTGAGCCGAATCAGGGAACAGACTGCCCAGCATGGATCAGCCTTGCAACAGCAACTGCTGCAATCATTGGCTAGTCCCCCAACCACCCCCCTTGAACCGTGGAAGCGCTGGCGGTCGCCCTGTGAAGCAGTCCAGGACCCCTGTCAGATTGAGCCTGACACTACCACGTGGGAGGAGAGGCAGGGTCAGCTCACCGAAGTGGAGCACTCCTGGCAAGTCTGCACCGACGAGAAGGTAGAGGAGGAAGAGGACAGCTGACCTCACTGATGCTGCAGACGCTGGACCAAGCACTCCGGTTTCCCTACAGGCGCCAACTACAGCAAGACCCCTGACTCACCTTGTCAGCAGCAGAGCTGGAAGATCAAGAGGAGCCTTGACAGGACCTGGTGAGCTGACCCGAGAGGAGAATCTGCTGCCGACTGCTGGGGATCTCCAGAGGCATCAGGAGACCGGATAGAAGCTGCCTCTGCACCTCCTGTTGCCGCAGAGGAAGACGCAGGGATGCAGCCTAGCCGGGCACCACCTGTGGTCATCGGAGGTGATGAGACGTCAGGTAACGCCGGCAGAGCAGGGGTCGTTGAGACTGTACATCAGGAACAGAGGCCCAGGCGTTTGGAGCCGGCGGAAAGCCAGGATCGGCACGGAGGAGGTCTGGCAATGCGGAAGGATCCGAGAAGAAGATCCGGACCGTCGTGGAAGGCCCAGTGCAAACCATCAGAGCCGGTGAGTGGTGCTCTGGCAGGCATCCATGTACACAACCATGGCGTGGATGGGCACAGAATACGTGCGGCCACTGGGCATGGGACAAGGAGCAGCACATGCAAGGGGCCAACAAGAGTGGTGGGTTGGCCTATTGGGGGCTCAGGCATGGCAGGCAGTGAGAAGAGGCCTTCAGGGGGGTAGGAGAGAGAGAGAGATTTATTGGGGCCATAGTAGGCCTCCCAACAAAAAAAAAATCGGCGGATCGGCAGAAACTCCATTGGTATAACTGCATTGTTGCAGTTCAAATGCATTGAATTCCTTAGCTAAGAGCACTTGGGAGGTTTATAGCAAAGCTTGGGGAGAATGGGTTAGTTGCAGGGTTGCAGGGTTCCACGGTTCAGTTTTTGTTAACCTTTATAGTGAACAGGCATGTACAGGGTATTTCATTTACTGCCCTCACAAAGCTGTTGTTTGCGTTAGCCTTTTATTTTAAGCTTCAAGGGGGTGAAGATATTACAAATAATTTGGTTAAGCAAGTAGTAAGGGGGGTGCAAAAAGGGGCAAAGAGGAAGGTTGAGGATAGGAGGAGGCCAGTTTCCTATTCTTTACTTGAGAAGATAGTTAATTTCAGTTGGGCCGGGGTAGATTAGTTTTTCTTTATGCAGTTGTGGGTAGTAGTTGCTGCCCCTTTTCATGTATATCACGTTATTTGGGTTGCCACCCAGTGGGAGAAGGTTTGCTTTTAGTTCATGGGGATGGGTCTAGTCTGTCTAGGTTTAAATGTTATGCAGTATTTAAGTTATATATTTAAGCTCTAAATTTGGATCCCAGTCGGTAAAAAGGATTTGGAGGTGGGAGTCAAACAGTTTTTGTTCATACATTCGGCTACATTCACTGGTTTAGTTTAATTGCTTTTCAGATTCTCCCCTTTGGATCTTCGGACACTTCTTCATTCACTGGGCTAGAGGAACCGCAGCGGTCAAAGCAGTGGGGACGCAGCTAGGGTTTTGTCCTTGCTTACTGGACATTAAATGGTTGGGTATTAGGGGTATGTGCTGGCATCAATTGCTGCCCAACATAGTGCCATATGCCAGATTTGTTGGGTCCCCTGGTGGGGATCTGATTCATCTAGGGGGTAATGACCTAGGGATGTAGTCAGGATCATTAAGTTTGATTTTCGGAGATTGCTTGTTTTATTTCCTGGTCTTGTCATTATCTGGTCAGGTATTACCCCACGTCAAAAGTGGAGAGTAGCATTGATGTGAATAGGCTCAATTTTGCTAGGATTAGGCTGAATAAGATAATTGGTTCTTTTGTTAGACGTATAGGTGGGATTGTTATTAGCCCCCTGGATCTAGAAACTGCAGATTTCCAAATATATTATATGAAGGATGGAGTGCACCTTAACAAGGTGGAGCTTAGGTTATTTAATAATGCACATCAGGAAGGTGTGGAACAGGCCTTGCTGTTGTTGGTTGGCGGGGCTCGCCATCTGAGGCTGGCTGAAGGCGGGAGTGACTGAAGAGGTGATTGACTCACCTGTGCACAGCAGGGATATCTTCAAATCCAGGCATGCATGTAGGACTGAACTTGCCCACCCTTGCCTTAGGGTGAGGGGGGCTAGGTTCACCCCTAACCCTCCTGCTTACTTTTACAGGAGCACCCCTGGATGATCTGGGTTCTAGTAATGTCAGCACTTCTGGCTTTTCTAGGCCAGGATACAAGTTTAGGAAATCAGGAACACAGCAAGCAATTGTCCCTTCTATGATAGGAGCAGCAGAAACACAGGATACAGACAGGCAAAAAGCAAGCTTGGCAAAATAATAAAACGGACAGAAACACTTTTTTTAATGTCTCAACCAGGAGGCAAAACTTTAATTACTGTCAGCTCCTCAACATGACAGTTTCCAGATGACATCACTACTTTCTAAATTAGGTACAGTAACTGTTCATGAACCAAATATGCAAGATTCTAACATCATAAGTCAAGCACACAAAGAGAAGCAACATAATATACAGTAATTAACATACATAGGGTAATCAACATAACATAACATATTAAATAACTATAAAACATACTGTAACCACATATTCCCAGGTGGCAGTCCTGATAGGAGTCATTATTCAGCCAGCTTAATGGCCAGCTTCAAAATCCTAATCATTCTGGGAAGATCATAGGAGTCCAAAGAACTGATGGTCAGGGGGATCATGACACATTGGACTGTAGGAAGATCCAAGAAATCAATACTTCAGGAAAGCAAGACAAAATGTTCACTGGAAGGTTTGATCATGAGGTTGAAGCTCAAATATTTTGACAATATCATAAGAAGAAAGGATTCATGGAAGGATTGAGTATGGGCTTGATGGAGCTCGGAGGATCAGTGGCTAATGGATGTGCCTGTCCTGCTGCGGTCTATAGGGTCACGGAGAGTCAGACATGACTTAATGGCTAAACAATAATAAAAAAGGTGATGGCATTTCATTGGGTTTTTATATATAATTCACAGTCTTCAGTTCACTTTGCCTTTTTCTTTATCAGCACTTGTGGTAAGTATCTTTATTACATCATATTACTTAAATTTTCTCTCTCCTACAGGTTTTTAAGCAATTTAATTTTGTTTCATTTTTAACGTTATCTTTTCAAGTGTCATTTCTATTTTAAAGGACCACTATAGTTTGGTGTGTAAATTAAGAGCATAAAAGATATTTTATGGAAAACCATACTTTTATAAGACATGACTACTGTCTAGAGTCTGGTATGACTGTAATGCTTCCTGTCCAGTGCATGACAAGGCGGGTACAGACTAGGGAAAGTAGAATTTGCAGTTGAAGGTTAGACTGTTTCTGACATGTACAGTATGAGGGAGGGAGATATTAGAGTTAAATACTAAAATGTGAACTCAGTCACCATTGAGACAATAAATTCCCTCCTTTCCTCAGGCCCTAAGCCAGTAGGAAGCATTGAATATAAACAACGTTCTCCAGTTTAAAAAATAAAGAACCTCACATTGTTTCATGGAAAACTACTAACGAGTCAATAAAGATGTACCTTCAATTGGCAGTACTAGCTAGCTCCTAGGCATCACAACCTGATGTATGGAAGGCTGAGGAGATGTCTATTTCTTGGAGGTCTAGGTATTAATTGTGATTCATAACACTGAAGAATTGTATCTATTTTTCAATTTGTAAAGACACTAGTATAGGAGTTTACGAAAGTTACGGTTTGACAGGGGCAGCAATGAGCTCTATTTTGTTCAAGCCTGTAACCCGAAAGCCAATCTGGGGTCGCCAAAAAACGCCCATTCAGGAGAAAATTAACTAACCTCACACACAGCACAGGGGGAGAGGCAGGGAGTCTGTAAGTGAGGTTGCCAGCTAATTTGATATATAATTGGCATTTTTGGATGGTCTCAAAACAGCTATACAAGAAAATAAATGGCATATTTTTTTTTTAAGTCCGTAAATCGGAAACACATGGGGAAAAGAATCAATTTCCCAAGCCCGAAAATGGTTTCACACTTGTAGGAGCACAGAGTAGGGAGAGGGTGGAAAGAGACACAGGGGAGGGAGTGGGGGGGAAAGAGACACAGGGGTGAGATAGTGGGGAGAGGCTCACAATGAGCCCCGAATGCTCATTGCAAGGCCTGAAAGTTTTGAGTTGGCCGACGACTGCAATGAGCGATGAGGCCCGTAAAGTAGAGGTGATCATTGCGGGGCACGAAAGTTGGAGGGGGAGAGCCTTGTATTGTGTGGCAAACAGCATTGCCAGGCTTCAAATGTTATTGCTGTCACTTTTGATCTGCAAGTTGCCAGTGTGAGTTATAAAACATGTTGATAATGGGTTTGAAAACTTAAATCCAAATTTAGTCCAGTGTCCTTTGTATTAAAAAAATTGAATCATTTTCATTTTGAAAGTTTTTTGTTGTTGGATAGTTTTAAAATTCCCTCTGAGTATTTTGATTTTTAAGTTTTGAATGGAGTGGTTATTCTGGGTGAAATGGTGCCCAACTGGGGTACAGTAACGGTCTTCATTGTGTTTTTTTAATGGACTGGTTTCCCAATGCAACAGCCACATTGTATTATGTACACTACATTGGATGATGTGCAGGAGTATGACCCTCTGATGTTATAGGTCTTGTTATGTGTGGCTGTGTCCTCTTTGCAGATATGTTGTCATAGTTTGCAGCATTTTTTATGGTAGGTGTTAGTGCCATTTTCTTTGTTATGCTGAGAAGAGATACAAATGATTAGCACAACTGAGGAGTTAACAAAGAAGGGTGTATATAGTTACCTGCACAAGTATTACAGCTTATGCAGCATATAGCAGCTTAGGACAGCAGGAGAGTGTGTGTTGGCGTTTGTCTTCATTTTTCATTATTCCTTGTCTGGGGCTGGGGGGCCTCCTATGTCTGTGAGTATGGATGCAGTGGAGATGTCAGGATAAGAACACATCCTAGCAGAGGTGCTATCAAGAGCCATCAGCCATGGAGTAAGATGGTTGGAAGACCATCTTGGCTGTGAGCAGGATGCTGAAGCAACTGAAGCAGGCTCTGGCCTTTTAGATAAACCCGCCTTATCCGCAGGGGAGCAGTCTGTTTTGGCAGACATTTACTGGGCTCAGCAGAGGACATACAGGGATTACAGACTTGGACAGTAGAGGCTGCCGGGAGGTTAGAGCACGCAGTCTTTTGACCGAGCAGTCTATACCAAGATCCCACTATGACTCATTACTGGAGGAGAGCAGACCAGACGATGGTGTATGGCAGGCAGAGACAGCCTTCTCATGGATATTTTTGCCTTGACAGATCGTCCAGGGTCAGATCTCGCTCCCACAGCCGCAGGTCATGCTGCCACTTCCAGGTGAACTTCTGTTCCGAGAGGCAAGAGCAGATGGACAAGGTCTCAGTGCAGAAGCAGTCCAGCCAAACAGAGGCCACGACAGGAGCCCACCAGTCAGGACATGGGTGAGATACTCACTTTGGGTGGCTACCCTGGTAGTAGCAAGGACACACAGACACATACATTTTTGGCTGGGTTAAAGGGATTCTTGAGGTCTTATGATGTACATCTGAGCAATGAGGGTGAGTGGGTGTCCAGTTTAGCAGGACAGGTGGAGGTATGACAAAAACTTCCATGCATGGCTAATAGACCGGGTATGTAATGGAGCGGCAAGGCAGTCCCCATTGGTTAAATGAAATGACCCCCATGCAAGCAGTTGTGCCCTTTCAAGGCATGGCCGGCAAGCCCAGGCTTCCAGTCACGTCAGGTGGTGTGGGCAAGCAGGTGTGCTACTCCTTTAATGAGGGAGTTTACAAGTGGGCACCTAATTGCAGATTTAGGCACATCTGTTCAAGCTGTGGAGGCGAACATTCGGTACTCAGATGCGGAAGATCAAAGGAAACCTGCAGGAATGATGAGCCCCCTTCAAAAAGGGCAGGACACTGGTATAGCTGAACACAATGCTGCCATGGCCAAAACGCTACTGTAGGGTACCAGGAAAAATGCATGCAGCAAAGTTGGTGGTTTTCACAATGGTTTTGTGATTACCTCTAGGGTGAATCAGTCATTCACCTTACAGCCCGCAAACCTCAAAATCAGTAGCAGAGTTTCCAGGTGTGGCAGAGGGAAAAAAAAGTTGGGCAGGACAGCAGGCCCGTTTGCCGAATCTCCTATGACCTGCTTAAGAATATCTCCATTAGGCATGTGCTGAAGAGGGAAGTAGGAACATTTCGGCTTATACATCACCTGTTCTATCCAAACGGTCAATCTGTAAATGACGGGATCGATAAGGAGCGGTCGTTGGTTTCCTATGCGTTGTTTGACTCAGCGACTGAAATTGGTCAGCAGGCTGGCATTGGTGCCCTGTTGGCCAAGGTGGACATAGAGGCTGCATTACATTTGCTTCCAGTTCACCCATCAAGTCATTGGCTGGTGGGTTGCCGTCTAGGGAACAGTTACTTCGTGGACCTTTGATGGGCTGATCGGTATCTTGCGCCCATTTTGAGACCTTTAGCAGTTTTTGGCAATAGGTGTCAATCAAGGAGTCAGGATATCACAGAGTTGTCCATTACCTAGATGACTTCTTGTTTGTGGGCCCAGTGGGGCAAGAAGTGTGCAGGCACTTACTGGACGCATTCTCTAGGGTGGCGAGTTCCTTTGGACTTCCTCTAACAGACCAGAAAATGGAGAGTCCCATTACCTGCCTTAGCTTCCTGGGCATAATGATTAATTCGTTGACAATGGAGAGCAGTTTACCAGGTGAAAAATTCAAGGATGTAAAAAGGGAACTGGAGTCCTTCACGGGTACTAAAAGGGTTTCCCTCCATCGGCTGCAATCATTACTTGGAAAACTGGCATTTGCGTGTAGGATTATTCCTATGGGAAAGATATTCTGATGGCGACTTGCGCTAGCCACGGTTGGTATAAAGCGAGCGCAACACTTTGCAAGCGTTTCGGCATCCATGAGAGAGGACGTGTCATTATGGTTATCCTTTTTGGAGACCTTCAAAAGTAGGGCGATCATTCACCCGTGTAGGTAGTCCAACGAAGAACTTAGCATTATTCACATACCGTTTGGTGATCATGGATTTGGTGTATTCCTCCATGGAAAGTGTTGTGCGGCGGCATGGCCGAAAGAATGGGTCATCTCTGGCCTAATCAAGAACCTAGCTTTCTTGGAGCTTTTTCCCATTGTGATCTTGGTTTGGTTATGGGTAAGGATCTAAAACACAGGCACGTTGTCTTCTTTTCCAACAACATGTCTGTGGTACAGAACATATGTGTTAGAGCAAGACATGTTCCGTGCATCGATAACGAGATAACTGACGCTCTGTCTTGTTTTCAGTGGGAGCGGAGATCAGTTCTCACATGCGCTTTGGGAGCTCGGAGCAGAGAGGTTGTGTTGCTAATCAGAAGTTCATTGGCACCATCAATTTGGTTGGCATACAAGAAAGTTTGGTTTAAGTGGGCCGACTTGGTGGTCTCAGCAGGCGGTGAGGAGTTTGAGGAGCAAAGGTTAGACATCGTACTGTGGTTTAAACTTTGATGTAGGGATGACAGGATGTCGGCGGCATCGTGATCAGTCAAGTAACGGTGATAGAGTTTATGTTTAAGCTGACAAAAGAGATTCTGGTAAGGAGGGTCCTGAAGGGACTGACTAGGGGACAGTTGAGGAAGGACAAGCGGCACCCTGTAACTTTTTTGCTTTTGTTACGTATCTCTGGGGCACTGCCGGGGGTTAGTCACACCGCCTACGAGGCGTTGCTGTTCTGTACAGCTTTTTCCCTAGCCTTCTTTGGGGTGTTCAGGTTAGGCGAATTTGTTCCAGCTACGGTAGCAGACACGGACCGGGAGGCATTCAGGTGGAGGATGTGTGGGTGCAAGGTGACAGGCTTAGGAGGTCTAAGTCAGACCAGGTGGGACATGGCAAGGAGATAACATTGAGGAGGTAGGAATGGACTGTTGCCCGGTAGAATGTGTGGAACGGCTATTGAGCAGCGGCCAGGTTCGACTGGGACATTATTAATGCATTTGAATGGGCTCAATTTATCGTGCTTCCAATTTTCTAAAGTGTTCAAAATGTGCTTAAGTAAATTGAGCTTATGCCAATCAGAATTTGGAACTCACTCATTACGCATAAGGGCGGTGATGGAGGCAGCCGGCTTAGGGCTGCCAGACAAGGTGCTTACGAAGATTGGAAGGTGGGAATTGAGTCGTTTCAAGCTCTACATCCGGCCATCTTCAGTTGCTTACTAGATTGGCATGCCGTTGCAGGCCGTCAGAACCAACTCTGGGTGATCGGGCACTCGGACATATATTGGGTGAAGTGTTTTGCCATGGTCTCTCAGGATGGCCTGCAATTGGGTATGTGCAAGGCACGTTGAGCAATGCACTGGTGTGGTCTGAGAGGAATGAGGTGGAGGCAGGTGAGTGGGTTGATGGATTCATGCACCCAGGGCTTTGGTCGGCGAGAGATTTTGTTTATCCACGTAGGTGGCAATGATCTAGGATACATCCCTATTAAAAGGTTGGTGAGGGATATGAAGAGAGACATCAGTGGCTGGAAGGAAAGGGGGAGTAACCATAATATGGTTGGAGATGGTAAAAAGGAGGATCTTTGCGTCATCATGAGCTCCTGGACACTGATGCCGATGGGTTGTTCTTGCCTGATGGAGTACATCTTAATGGAAATAGGCTTATAACTCTGTATGTGGCGGGTGGGGGAGTTGCCCGGGGAAATGGTGAAAAGGGGCCCCTGGGAAGATGTGATGATGGCACAGAGGTTGACCCCTTGAGCGCGGGCTCAGGGAATGGTGTTTTACTGCCTAAGCCCAAAGCTCCACCCCCATCATAGGAGATTTGCATATGCCTTTGCATATTATGTTTAAAAACTTTCTGCGGCCGGTTGTACCTCCAACAGTTGTGTTGTGTCTTTTGTGGACTAGGGATGATGGGTCTTACCAGGTCATGTGATTGGGTCCCCCATGGCGGCACTGAGATGTGACTCCAGTTTAGGAGTCTCTATTTGGTTTAATATTCCCTGGATACAACTTATTGATGTTTTTTCCCATTAAACAATTCCTTGTAAAATGAGTTTGCCAAATCAAAGATTTTCTTAGGGTGTGTAATAGTTTGTTGACTTTCATCCCATAATTCTGAGATTACTCTCTTCTGCTCTCATCTTTACGGCCGCCATTTTTTTATTAATTGGCGTCTTCTGATGGCTTCAGAGTTACGGGCTTGAAAAAATGGCTGCTGTTATATTCATAATTTTTTTGAAGCCTGTAACTTGTCAGCTGTTTTGAGCCTCTCTCAATCCTGAAGCCAGTGAAATACGGGCCTCGCGATGATCGCCTTTGGCGATCATTGCGAGGCCTGCAATGAGCGCCTTTGGCACTCATTGCAGCCCCCATCAAACCCGTGAATTTTGGGCCTCGCGGTGAGCGCCGTCGATGCTCATCATTAGGCCCGCAATGGCCGCCTTTGGCGCGCATGCACAAGCCCATAACTTTTAGCATTGCATGACCAAAGTTCGTAAGTACGACAACTACTGTATCTATGTGATCCCCATAATGGATAGACTTGCCTCTATCAAACTTTTAAACATAGAAACCATTCTGTCACATTTGAGAATATTTGAATTACATTTCCAGTATCCTGGCCCAGATAAGACCGACTCCTCAATATTTAGAGTGACACCAAAGAGAGCTTGATCTGAAAATTCTGCAGGTCTCAAAAAAACATCACTAAATATAGGTTGTTTTTTTACATAGATTTTGTCTATTTGGCTTTTTGCATCACCTTTTATATATGTGTAACCAGGAATATCAGGTTTTGGTATTTAAACACATCCACTAAATCAGCTTCAGTGCATATAGTATTTAAAAGATGTGAATCATACTGAATACGATCCCTTTGTCTACCTCTGTCTTGAACATCAGATACACAGTTGAAATCACCTCCAAATACTACTATTCTTGCAGTATATGGCCTTACCAAAGAAAATACATCTTTTCTTTCAGCTCTAGATTTAGGGCCATAAATGTTAATAAATCTGTTTTTAATTTATATCTCCAATACTTGTATCTAACAAGAGATACCTACCTGGCATTGTGTCAACAATTTTACTGGATATGAAACATATTTTTAAATATAGTTCCAACCCCATCACATTTATCAGGTCCAAAAGAAGGATGCACCCCAAATCCAGTCTTCCCTACAGATACTGTATATACATCATCTGTAGTGGACAATCTTGTTTCCTGCAAAACAATACATTTAAAATTATATGAGTTCAGAATTGAAACCTCTTCAGTCCTTGTTCTTCTGGTCTTTCTGCGGTTCACATTTACTGTAGCAACACTAAGCGGTAGAAGACACTCGGGAAAAGTGTTTGTTCTGCACATAGTGATAATGGTGTTTAGCGTTTCTTTTTACCTTTTGGAGAGGTCTCTGCTGGTAAAAAATATTTTATTAGAGAGTTCAGACATATCAAAATCCAGAGTACTCCCTTCCTGCTAAGAGAGCTGATAATCAGATAAATCTTGATCAGAGTCCTCCATTATATCTCCCCAGCTTTTTTCACCTAGTGCATCATATTTATTTTTTTAAGTAATTCCATCAGGATTAGGAATTGTGTTTTCAGTAGTTGGAACACCTTTGCTTGTCACTTGGTCCTTAGTGGCCTTGTTAGTTTTTGAAATAGTTTTCCATTCCTCCTCTTCACCATTGAATTTGCCTCCATCAGCACTTAGGAACACACTTCTATTATTAGCAGATGTATTAGTTTGTAAAACAGTATTTGTCTCTTTCCTTGAGGTTGCCACATTCTTATCTCTTATAAGAGATGTATGTCTCTGGCTTAGGCAACCTATTCAGTCCGCCCAGGAGAACCTGTCTTGCTCTTTTGACATTTCTCTCCTATTGTCCTCTGCTTCAGAGCAATCCCTAAAAGAATGGCTACCTTCATAGCAGAGATTACACACAATATATTTGTCATATTCATAGCTGTGATGTCCTGTTTTACCACACTGAGAACATCAGATTTCATCATAAGCAGAACTCAAGGTGTCTGATGGAATCACATTTGAAGCTTCTTTTTGGCTGTCCCAAGTAGAAACATATCCCACCATGTCTGCCAATATACACACAGTTTGGGAGGTGACAGGCCACATTGTTTCTGTACCACAGATTTACTTTATATTTGTAGCCTCCATTCCAGAACCCTTCCGAGTCTATACATCTCGCTTTTCACAGCACATGATCTCTGTAGCCAGTAATATATATCTTTTTGTGCCACATTTTTTATGTCAAAAATTATAAAAACGTCAATAGTTCTTGGGCGAGACACCCGAAAGGCTCTGAAACATTCCCATTCTGGGTTATGTTTGGCTTCCTGATATCGGTACCAGAATTTCTCCAGTCCTTCTGGGGTTTTAAGACTTCTCATAATTCCTGCTGTTAGGAACATGTAACAGAGCATAAGCCTCATTAGGCTGGAAACCAAGACATACTTTGAGCAAGTCTTTCCCTTCAACAGTTGTCTGGTAGGTCCTCCTGCCCACAATAATGGAGTCTCACCACATTTCTGCACTGCCTAGTATCAGCAAACCAAGTATTAAAAGCTGTACCTTTTGGAACTACATGCTGACTGCTGGGGCTAGTTCATTTGATCCAACTGAAGGTTAAGCGTTGGGAGGAGTCTCTCCAATATTAGGATCACTTACTGCTTCAAAGGTCTCCAAAGCTTCAGCATCTTCTGTAGCCTTAGCCATTTCCACCTCAGGTAGGCCTTGAGTTTGCTCCACACTCTCAGGTACACCAGCTGCATTCAGACTGCTCCCTTCTGCTTCCTGCATGGCTTGCAGGGCGTGACTCCCAGCTTCAGGTGAGCTCACGCTGATTGCTTGCAGGGCTTCAGGACAAAACTGACCCGTTGGGAAGTTCTGATTTGCTCTCCTCTCCACCTGTGCACTAGACCTGGCTACTGCTTCAGGGTTTTTGCTGCTTTCTGTGCTTTCTTTCAGCACAGACCTAGGCTGTGAGACGCTCTGCAGGTCTGTTTGTTCCTCTGTAGTACCTGGAGTATTCCCAGTGACGATAACACCCCATTCTTCTGTTCTCATGCTCTGTGTATCTCTTGTTTTTGGTTTCCTTTTTCTTGTCCATTACTTTACTTTTTGTAGCAGTTTGATACTTCTTTTCTCTCTCTGGAGCATAATTTTACTGAGGCCTCCATTTCATTGTCGCTCGCATCACTTTGATTTTCTTTCTGTTGCTGTAGATTTTGCATTTCATTTCTAAACAAATCTCTCTCTTTAGTCAGAGTGTGGGACCTGGTGGTTACTCGTCTCCCACCTTCTCCAGGTTCAGCCGCCATCTTATATCTCAGACCCTTACCCTCCATTGTGAGGGAGAAACTGGGAACTGCTCTTGGGGGCTTGCCCTTTGTCAGCCAATGAGATCTACAGACTTAAGTATGCTCTCTGCATTTCCTATTAGTTTCAATACATTTTAAACATATTTTCCTTTTTTCATGCAAAAACAACTTTTGTAATGTTTAAACCATGTGATTAAAGGACCACTGTGGTAAACAATAGTCCCTAATTACACTTTAAAATAAGCAACATGTTTATGGAAAAAATACAGCCTAGTAACTGGAGTTTATTACTTTTATATGCAGTTATGATTATGTGGAATCTATGACTTGGGGTTCTAGGGATCAACTCCCTGAAGTAGGAGGAGACTTGGAATACAAAGAAAGCTTATATGTGTACAATGAAAAGGTGGCTGATATATATGCAAGTGTATTCACTAGCTCTAATGGAAATGTCATTAGTGTACAAGGACACACCCTATTGAGCAGAAGATTCAAGAAGCAGGTTTAGTAAGGAAAATGGAAGCCTAGAGTAAATTACATTACCCAGAATTCAAGATTACAACTAAACCAATTTATTAAAGTAAACAGAAAAAAAGATTTGTACCTCTGGGAAACCCCATCTTTTTCGTGTAGCTACAGAACAATACCATTAATCTGCAGTCAAAAATATAAATATAAATATAATGTATGAATTATTTCATCAAATACCCAGAGGCAAAATGTCATGAATGTAATGATACATGATACATAAAGCAAATCTTCATATTTGTTTTATTGTCTGCAAAAATAAATTACCTCTGTGTACTCAAACAATCATTGTATTATATTATGGTACCTGATAAATGAATTATAGAAAAATACATAAAATAAAGGGAAGTGTCACTATAGAAATAATGTGAAATAAATGAGAACCACAGTAGTAGGTGTTAGCATTTTCAGTACAGATGCTCAACTGGCAATGAAGTTGTGTCAACTCGTTGTCTTGTGTCATATTTCTAGATGTTGATGTATATATACAGTAGTATCAGTTAAACATAAATTAAAAAATTAGGTGGCTCAAGGAATGAACAATTCACATATAGGATGAATACATTGAAAGAGGAGTGTGGAGATATGCAGTAAATATACAGAAGTTTAGATTGGAAGTTTTTGAGTCTTTTAGATTGGAAGTTTGCAAATTTTCAATTTTGCTATGTGCTATAGTACATTTGATTGGAAACTTAAAGACAGGGTCTTCTATTCTCCATACATTTTTCCCTTTTGCATTGTGTTAATTTTTTTGACCTGAACATACCCCTGTATAGAGCTCCAATCCCTGTATAGAGCTCCAGAATATGGGCCCTATGCTAAACCCTGAAAAAGTACTAACTGCAGAGTAAATCCTACCTAGCTATGTTAATCACCCATCCCTATAACATTGCGAGCAAACTCTACAGGTCACTGCTACGAGTGTACTTCATGACATAGCTGAAAAGCAAGGAATAAATCTCCATTGAGTTTTGCACTGTAAATAAATTATGAGTTACTCCATCAGACATTGATATCCAAACCCTATACTAATATGATTTTAAGGTTCACTCGCAAATCAGGGCACTGTCATTAATGCAAACAGCAGAAGAAAGATTTCCATGTACCAAAGAACACTCACAACTGTTTTTCAAACCTATGCTGAGTCCCCTAAAGTGAAATTATAACACAAAAAGTAGTAATAATTATGAAGTTTCAACATTAGTTGACACTTAACAATCCAATATAAACATACTAAAATATAATATGTTACTATTAAGCCTGTTTTTTTATACAAAATCCAGGGTAACAAACAACCCATTACTCAAGGTGTTAATACACGTCACAAAACCACATTATCTAGGAACAAATGCTCTGATACATTGTCTACAGTGCCTTGCAAAAGTATTCACCCCTTTGACTTTTTACCTATTTTGTAACATTACAGCCTTAAGTTCAATTTTTTGTTAATCTGAAATTTATGTGATGGATCAGAACACAATAGCCTAAGTTGGTGAAGTGAAATGAGAAAAATATATACATAAAACTATTTTTTAGAAATAGAAAACAGAAAATTGGCATGTGCGTATGTATTCACTCCCTAAAAAAAAAAAGCTCTGGTGCAACCAGTTACCTTCAGAAGTCACATAATTAGTGAAATGATGTCCACATGTGTGCAATCTAAGTGTCACATGATCTGTCATTATATATACACACCTTTTTTGAAAGGCCTCAGCTGCTGCAACACCTGAGCAAGAGGCACCACTAATCAAACACTGCCATGTAAGGGACATGTAAGGGACAATGTTGTTGAGAAGTACAAGTCAGGGTTAGATTATAAAAAAATATCCAAATCTTTGATGATCCCCAAGAGCACCATCAAATCTATCATAACCAAATGAGACGGCCTCCCACCAAAACTCACGGTCCGGGCAAGGAGGGCATTAATCAGAGAGGCAGCACAGAGACCTAATGTAACCCTTGAGGAGCTTCAGAGTTCCACAGCAGACACTGGAGTATCTGTACATAGGACGACAATAAGCCGTACGCTTCATAGTGTTGGTCTTTATGGCAGAGTGGCCAGAAGAAAGCCATTATGACACGTTTTGAGTTTGCGAAAAGGCATGTGGGAGACTCCCAAAATGTATGGAGGAATATGCTCTGGTCTGATGAGACTAAAATTAAACTTTTTGGCCATCAAAGAAAATGCTATGTCTGGCGTAAACCCAACACATCACCCAAAGAACAGCAGCCGGGATTGGGAAACTGGTCAGAGTTGAGGGAAAGATGGATGGTGCTAAATACAGGGATATTCTTGAGCAAAACCTGAGCCACTCTGTGTGTGATTTTAAGCTAGGACGGAGGTTCAACTTCCAGGAGGACAATGACCCCAAACACACTGCTAAAGCAACACTTGAGTGGTTTAAGGGGAAACATGTGTTGGAATGGCCTAGACCTCAATCCAATAGAAAATCAGTGGTCAGATTTAAAGATTGCTGTTCACAAGCACAAACCATCCAAATTGAAGGAGCTGGAGCAGTTTTGCAAGAGGCAATGGGCAAAAATCCCAGTGGTAAGATGTAACAAGCTCATAGAGAATTATCCAAAGCGACTTGGAGCTGGGATTGCCACAAAAAGTGGCTCTACAAAGTATTGACTTTAGGGGGTGAATAGTTATGCACATTGACTTTTTCTGTTATTTTGTCCTATTAGTTGTTTGTTTCACAATAATAAAAAACTTCTTCAAAGTTGTGGGCATGTTCTGTAAATTAAATGATGCAAATCCTCAAACAATCCATGTTAATTCCAGGTTGTGAGGCACAAAACAAAAAAATGCCAATGGGGGGGGGGGGGGAAATACTTTTGCAAGGCACTCTATAACTATATCATATTTTGAAACAAAATAAGCAAATTTTTACTGATCGTAGCTATAAATACAACTGTCAAATCTTTTTAATATCAAAATCACATATAATAGTAGTCAAACTGCGATTTGTCGTCACGGCAAGCCGTTGAGGCATTGAAGTCTTCCGAGCTCACTGAAGGCGCTCATTGCCCTGCAATAGTGTTGTCGCGAACATAAAATTTTCGGTTTGGGAACCGCGAACGCGAATTGCAGCAAATGTTCGCGAACCTGCGAATCCGGCGAACCGCCATAGACTTCAATGGGCAGGCGGATTTTAAAACCCACAGGGACTCTTTCTGGCCACAATAGTGATGGACAAGTTGTTTTAAGGGGACTAACACCTGGACTGTGGCATGTCGGAGGGGGATCTATGTCAAAACTACCACGGAAAATTACATAGTTGATGCAGAGTCTGGTTTTAATCCATAAAGGGCATAACTTACCTAACATTCCTAAATTGTTTGGAATAACGTGCTTTAAAACATCAGGTATGATGTTGTATCGATCAGGTAGTGTAAGGGTTAGGCCCGCTTCACAGTGACAGACCAAACTCCCCGTTTAACGCACTGCAAACAACCGCAAACAGTCCATTAGCACAACCGCAAACTCCCCATTTGCACAAGGTTGGATACCAAGCTAGCCATGTCCTGTTCCTTGTCCTCACTGATGTCATTGAAGGTCTCTTCCTCCACCCAGCCACGTACAACACCCAGGCTCCCCGAAAGGTGAAACAAGCCCCCTGGGACGCCTGCTGTGTTTGGTCTTCCACCTCCTCAAAGCCACCTTCCTCCTCTGACTCCTCTTCTTCAGACTCCTCTCACTGCGTTGCCTCTCTCTGCATTATTATAAGGTGTGTTAAGTAGTACTACTCTTATCAGTTTAATACCTGTTACGTCACCTATCAGGGGACGTGTATAAGGCCTGGATTTTTGGAACCGGGAGATGGAAAAAGATGCTTGGTTGGTCCTCCCACTTAAATTTTGGGGCACGGCGCGTGCAATCCAAGGTGCCACCAGATAGGAGTGGTCTGTTTGTAAGTACTACTCTTATCAGTTTAATACCTGTTACGTCACCTATCAGGGGGCGTGTATAAGGCCTGGATTTTTGGAACCGGGAAAGAAAAAAAGGCGCTTGGTTGGTCTTCCCAATTCAATTTTGGGGCACGGCGCGTGCAATCTAAGGTGCCACCAGATAGGAGTGGCGTGTTTGTAAGTACTACACATCAGTTTAATACCAGTTACGTCACCTATCTAGGGGCGTGTATAAGGCCTGGATTTTTGGAACCGGGATATGGAAAAAGATGCTTGGTTGGTCCTCCCACTTCAATTTTGGGGCACACCGTGTGCAATCTAAGGTGCCACCAGATAGGAGTGGCGTGTTTGTAAGTACTACTCTTATCAGTTCAATACCTGTTACGTCACTTATCAGGGGGCGTGTATAAGGCCTGGATTTTAGGAACCGGGAGATGGAAAAAAATGCTTGGTTGGTCGTATCACTTCAATTTTGAGGGAACGGCGCGTGCAATCTAAGGTGCCACCAGATAGGAGTGGCGTGTTTGTAAGTACTACTCTTATCAGTTTAATACCTGTTACGTCAACTATGAGGGGGCGTGTATAAGGCCTGGATTTTTAGAACCGGGAGATGGAAAAAGATGCTTGGTTGGTCATATCACTTCAATTTTGGGGCACGGCGCGTGCAATCAAAGGTGCCATCAGATAGGTGTGGCGTGTTTGTAAGTACTACTCTTATCAGTTTAATACCTGTTACAGCACCTATCAGGGGGCGTGTATAAGGCCTGGATCTTTGGAACCGGGAGATGGAAAAAGATACTTGGTTGGTCGTATCACTTCAAATTTGGGGCACGGCGCGTGCAATCTAAGGTGCAACCAGATAGGAGTGGCGTGTTTGTAAGTACTACTCTTATCAGTTTAATACCTGTTACGTCACTTATCAGGGGGCATGTATAAGGCCTGGATTTTTGGAACGGGGAGATGGAAAAAGATGCTTGGTTGGTCGTATCACTTCAATTTTGGGGCATGGCACGTGCAATCAAAGGTGCCACCAGATAGGAGTGGCGTGTTTGTAAGTACTACTCTTATCAGTTTAATGCCTGTTACAGCACCTATCAGGGGGCGTGTATAAGGCCTGGATTTTTGGAACCGGAGATGGAAAAAGATACTTGGTTCGTCGTATCACTTCAAATTTAGGGCACGGCGCGTGCAATCTAAGGTGCCACCAGATAGGAGTGGCGTGTTTGTAAGTACTACTCTTATCAGTTTAATACCTGTTACGTCACCTATCAGGGGGCGTGTATAAGGCCTGGATTTTTGGAACCGGGAGATGGAAAAAAAAGCTGGGTCGGTCCTCCTACTGTCACAGGGCCGGGGGGGGGGGGCGCCCCCTCGTCGGGTTACCTGGTTGATCCTGCCTCAAAGATTAAGCCATGCACGTTTAAATACACACAGCCGGTACAGTGAAACTGTGAATTGCTCATTTAATCAGTTATAGACTGGTTCCTTTGATCGCTCCATCTGTTACTTTGATAACTGTCGGAATTAGAGAGCTGATACATGCCGACGAGCGCTGACTCCCCGGGATGCGTGCACGTATTAAAAATTAGGTATTGTTGCAGCCGCTGCTATTGCAGCGACCAGAAAAATTTACGCTTGCTTCCCAGGCAGAAACTGCCCTAAAACATTGCGTCTTGAACCCTAGTTGGTGGCGGATAAGTCACGCAAGTCATGCGGCATTCAAAGATAAAATACTGCAGCTTGTGGACCATTTTGAGCTCAAGTCAGCACATCTCATCAGCCCTTTTTTAGTCTAACGTATAGCCCAGTATCAGTCCGTTCAGGATCCATCCCTTATTCATCTTAATAAAGGTGAGGTAATCTAGACTTTTTTGACCTAGGCGACTTCTCTTTTCAGTGACAATAACTCCTGCTGCACTGAAGGTCCTTTCTGACAGGACACTGGAAGCAGGGCAGGCCAGAAGTTCTATAGCAAATTGGGATAGCTCAGGCCACAGGTCAAGCCTGCACACCCAGTAGTCAAGGGGTTCATCGCTCCTCAGTGTGTCGATATCTGCAGTTAAAGCGAGGTAGTCTGCCACCTGTCGGTCGTGTCGTTCTCTGAGGGTGGATCCCGAAGGGCTGTGGCGATGCGTAGGACTGAAAAAGCTCTGCATGTCCTCCATCAACAACACGTCTTTTAAATGTCCTGTCCTTGCCGGCGTGATTGTGTGAGGAGGAGGATTACTTTCACCTCTTCCCCTGTTAGATTCCCGTTGTGCTGTGACATCACCCTTATTTGCAGTGTAAAGCATACTTTTTAATTTCATTTGGAACTGCTGCATCCTTTCTGCCTTGCCGTAATTCGGTAACATTTCAGGTACTTTCTGCTTATACCGGGGGTCTAGTAGCGTGGACACCCAGTACAGGTCGTTCTCCTTCAGCCTTTTTATACGATGGTCCTGCGACAGGCACGACAGCATGAAAGACCCCATTTGCACAAGGTTGGATGCCGAGCTATCCATGTCCCGTTCCTCGTCCTCAGTGATCTCACTGAAGGTATGTTCTTCCCCCCAGCCACGTACAAAACCACGGGTACCAGATAGGTGACAACGAGCACCCTGGGAGGGCTGTTGTGATTGGTCTTCCTCCTCCCCCTCAAAGCCACATTCCTCCTCTGACTCCTCTTCCTCACAATCCTCCTCCAGCGTTGCCGCAGGTCCAGCAAGCGATGCTGATAAGGCTGTTTCTGGTGGTGATGGTGACCACAACTCTTCCACTTCTTCATGACGCTCATCTACGGCCCGATCCAACACTTTTCACAGGGCACGCTCCAGGAAGAAAACAAATGGTATGATGTCGCTGATGGTGCCTTCTGTGCGACTGACAAGGTTTGTCACCTCCTCAAAAGGACGCATGAGCCTACAGGCATTGCGCATGAGCGTCCAGTAATGTGGCAAAAACATTCCCAGCTCCGCAGAGGCTGTCCTAGCACCCCGGTCAGACAAATACTCGTTAACGGCTTTCTCTTGTTGGAGCAGGCGGTCGAACATTAGGAGTGTTGAATTACAACGTGTGGGGCTGTCATAAATCAAGAGACTCACTGGCATGTTGCTTCACCGCTGGATATCTGAAAAGTGCGCCATGGCCGTGTAGGAACGCCTGAAATGGCCACACACCTTTCTGGCCTGCTTCAGGACGTCCTGTAAGCCTGGATACTTGTGCACAAAGCGTTGTACGATCAGATTACACACATGTGCAATGCACGGCACATGTGTCAACTTGCCCAAATTCAATGGCGCCAACAAATTTCTTCCGTTGTCACAAACAATTTGCCAATCTTCAGTTGGTGCGGAGTCAGCCATTGATCCACCTGTGCGTTCAGGGCGGACAGGAGTGCTGGCCCGGTGTGACTCTCTGCTTTCAGGCAAGTCAACCCCAAGACGGCGTGACACTGCTGTATCCGGGATGTGGAATAGTATCTGAGGAGCTGGGGGGGGGGGGGGGGCGTTTATGTGGAGCAAGACGCAGCAGCAGAAGAGGACTCAGCTGAGGAGGTTATGGAAGAGGATGGAGTAGGAGGAGTAGAGAAGGTGGCAGCAGGCCTGTGTGCAAGTCGTGGCGGTGTCACCAACTCCTCTGCAGAGCCACGCATTCCATGCTTGACAGGCGTCACCAGGTTTACCCAATGCGCAGTGTAGGTGATATACATGCCCTGACCATGCTTTGCAGACCAGGTATCAGTGGTCAGATGGACCCTTGCCCCAACACTGTGTGCCAGACATGCCATTACTTCCTTTTGCACAATCGAGTACAGGTTGGGGATTGCCTTTTGTGAAAAGAAATTTCGTCCGGGTACCTTCCACTGCGGTGTCCCAATAGCTACAAATTTGTTGAACGCCTCAGACTCCACCAGCTTGTATGGTAAAAGCTGGCGGGCTAAGAGTTCAGACAAGCCAGCTGTCAGATGCCGGGCAAGGGGGTGACTTTGTGACATTGGTTTCTTACGCTCAAACATGCCCTTGACAGACACCTGACTTTGGGGAGATGAGCAGGAACAGCTAGAGGCGAGAGACGGAATGGCGGATGGTTGAGAGGGGGCAAGGAGGACAGCAGTGGTTGACGTGGATGAAGATGCTGGACCAGGAGGAGGATGGCGGCTTTGAGTTTGTGTGCTGTTTGTACTCAGGTGTTGATCCCATTGGTGTTTGTGATGTAACATCATGTGCCTTCACAAAGCAGTTGTACCTAGGTGGGTGTAGTTGTACCTAGGTGGGTGTTGGACTTCCCATGACTCAGTTTCTTTTGGCACAGGTTGCAAATGGCATCGCTGTTGTCACAGGCAGACACACAAAAAAAGTGCCACACTGCTGAGCTCTGCAGTGACGGTGTTCTGGTGGTTGCAACAGCATGCGTTGATTTGACTGTCTGGCTGACCCCGGGTGCCAATGCATGCTATCTGACTGTGACACTAGCTCCTTGCGATGACCTCCCTCTGCTTCCAACTCGTCTCCTCCTCCTCTCTGTCTCCCCATCTGAACTTTCCCCCTGTTCTTCTTCTCTTCTAGCGGGCACCCACGTGACATCCACGGACGCATCGTCATCATCATCAACCGCTTCACTTGTATCTGACAACTCAACAAAGGAAGCAGCAGCGGGTGACATCATCATCATCATCACACCGTACGTACATGTGTGTAATGCTGCCTGACTGAGACATATCCCTGTTATCTACATCCTCTGGCAATAATGGTTGCGCATCACTCATTTCTTCAAACTGATGTGTAAATAACTCTTCTGACTGATCAATTGAAGCGAGTGTGGTACAAGTGTTGGTGGTGGCGGCAGACGGGCGAGTGGTAACTTGAGAGGTGCCCGAAGTTAAGCTGGAGGAGGATGGTGCGTCAATGTTCTGAGCGGAAGCTGTAGAAGATTGGGTGTCCTGTGTTAGCCAGTCAACTATGTCCTCAGAAGTTTTTGAGTTCTGGGTAACTGGCCTCTGAACACTGGGCATTATTGTAGGGCCAAAGGGAATCACAGCACCACGACCACAACGGCTCCTGGGGATTGGCCTACCTCTGCATGTAATTTTTTTTGCGATTAGTGGTACTATGTGTGCAAGCTACTGTGACAACAGATATGAGTGGCACTGTGAACTTGCAGAAGTTGGCAGAGTAGACTCTGTAGGCCTGACACACACGCTTGCAGACAAGTAACTGCTATTCAATGTATTACTGTCAAAATTGTATTCTTTGTTTAAATGTGGACTACTGACTGTAACACCAAATAATAGTGGTGGCAGTGACTGGGCAAATGGGCACAGTATATGCTGTGAGCCTAAGAGACACACGCTTGCAGGCAGGCAAATGAAATTAGAAAAAAGTGTTGTTTTTTTTAAAATGTAGACTGCTGGTGCACCACCAGATTGGATTGGTTGCACTGGGCGCAGTATCAGTTGTGAGCCTGAGAGACACACACAGACTAGCGGTCAGGCAAATGAACTTAGATTTAACAAAATACAATTTTGGGTTTTTTAAAGGTAGACTGCTGGTACACCACCAGATTGGATTGATTGCACTGGGCAGAGTACAAGTTGTGAGCCTGACACACACACTGGCTAGTAGGCAGGCAAATGAACTTAGATTAGAGAAAATAAAAGTTTTGGTTTTTAAAAGTAGACTGCTGATACACCACCAGATTGGATTGGTTGCACTGGGCACAGTATCAGTTGTAAGCCTGAGAAACACACAGAATAGCGGTCAGGCAGATGAACTTAGATTTAACAAAATACAATTTGGTTTTTTTTTAAAGTAGACTGCTGGTACACCACCAGATTGGATTGATTGCACTGGGCACAGTATCAGTTGTGAGCCTGAGAAACACACAGAATAGCCCCACAAAAAAATCAAGGTTATTGTTGGAGATGTGAAAACCAAATAGGAACCTATGAACACATGTGGTGGAATTGCTCTAATATTAAAGAACTTTGGCTAGTAGGCAGGCAAATGAACTTAGATTGGATTGATTGCACTGGGCATAGTATAAGTTGTGAGCCTGACACACACACTGGCTAGTAGACAGGCCAATGAACTTAGATGAGACAGAAAAAAACTAAAAAACAGACTGATGTTATAGCCCTAAAAAGGGCTTTTTGGGGTGCTGTCCTTGCAGCAGAGATCAAAAGAGTCCTTCAGGACTGTATTGGACACTGTGTACAGTAGCCTAGCTATGGTTTTCCCTATTGAATTAGTATCACCTACACTCAGCCTCCTCTCAGTAAGACTGCAAGTTAGTTATGATTCCAAAATGGCTGCTGACCATGAGGTTGAAGGGTCTGGAAGACAGGGTATGATGCTGATTGCATGGAATGTGTCTGCTGACTGTGAGGTGCAGGGTCAAAGTTTGTTTAATGATAAAGTATAGGGGGCTGATCGAACATTGCATATGTTCGCAGTTCGGCGCGAACGCGAACATGCTATGTTCGCCGGGAACAGTCCGCCGGCGAACTATTCGTGACATCTCTACACCTCATACCACATTTGCAAATCATCAGGTACACCACCCCTTCAGACATACAGTTTAACAATTGTTTAATGTTAAAGTTCTTATTTTTTTCAAAGGCTGGAAAATACTTAGTAGTTTTAACATACAGCCAGTTAGAATGATGTTTCCTCTTTATTTCCAAGTGGCTATGTGACAACATGTCCCTTAGGTTTTTGGACCTCCTGCTGGTTATTTGTGCATGTTTACTTGGGTACGGTCATAGATCTTCACCATCAAGTAGAATTGGCCAATGATTACTAAGAATTTGTTTCAATTCATGCCAATGATCATTATATGTACCTATGCACCTAACCATATCAACAATATTTGTAATTTGGTTTATCAATAAATGTTCTCTATCAATGCTTTTAGCTTTATGATAGGGCTTTAGATAGAACTTTATTCTTGTAACCTCTTTCTTTGAAATGAAATTGAAGCTCCTTAGCTTCTTGTTCAAAGTCAGTTGGCCTGGAACAATTTCTTTTAATTCTTATATACTAACCAACTGGAATTCCTGAAATCAGAGCCTTTTGGTGGCTACTGTCTGCTTTTAGGAAACTATTAGTGGCAGTAGGTTTTCGATATGTTTGTGTCTGGAGTTTACCATTGTCTGTCTTCTCTATTTTTAAATCCAAAAAAGTAATCATCTTTTCCTTAATTTCAGATGTTAAGTATAGCCCCATTTCGTTATCATTTAATAAATGAATAAACTGTTTTAAGTCTGTCTGAGTACCATTCCATACCGGTAAAATATCATCGATGAAACAGACCCACAATTCAATGTGTTCAGTGTATTTATCCATTTCATCAATGAAAACCCTTTGTTCCTCCCACCAGCCTAAATAAAGATTTGCGTATGTGGGTGAACAGGCAGTGCCCATCGCAGTCCCACATACTTGGTAATAATTATTGAGGAAAACAAAGTAATTATGTGATAGGACAAATTCTAAAAGCGCCAATACAAATCTATTATGGTTTGCAAGATGAGTTCCTCTTTTGGATAAAAAGTATTGGATTGCATTTAGTCCTTGCTCATGTTGATTACTGGTATATAAGGACTCCACATCAAAAGAAACTAGTAGAGCTTCACTACTTACCTTGATGTCATTAAGCTTAGCCAAAACATATTTTGTGTCCTTTACATAGGATGCTAGAGCGGGAACAAAATCCCTAAGGATAATATCCACATATTTACTAGGATTTTCTGTAAAGCATCCCATGCCAGACACTAAAGGTCTACCTGGAGTTTTTTTTTGTGTGTGTGTATTTGTGGTATTCTGGTGGTATTCTACATTCTGTAATATAGTCATTATTACTCATTATGACTATATTCCCTCCCTTATCTGAGTTACGAATGACTATGTCATTATTTTGCTTTAATTCTCTCAGGGCCTTTTGTTGTTCTTGGGTAAATTATGACCTGCATTTCTTTTTGTGCGATAGTTTCTCTAAATCATGAACCACCTTATTGACAAAAATGTCTATGTTTAGGCTAATTGATAATGGAGGAGTGTATTTACTCTTGGCTTTTAAAGTTGAAAAGGGGCCTTGTGATTGGAATCCCACACTTTCTGATTATAATTCTTCCAGATCACTTAAAATGTTAAGGTCAGATGTTCCAATGGTATTGCCTCTTTCTATTTTGGAAAATAATTTCTTTAATGCCAGTTTTCTAGCAAATAGATTTATATCTGTTACCCATTGGAACACATTAAAATCCCCAGTTGGGGAAAAATTCAGACCCCTTTGAAGCACTGATATATGAGCATGATACAGAACGAATTTTGAGAGATTAAAGATCTGCATAGAATTTAGGTCTTCCTGGACCTTTTGGAAGGTTTGTGAACATTTGTGTTTGTCTTTTTAATTACCCCTCCTGATTCTATTCTTTGTTCTAAAAAAGACTTGTGAGATCTTTTATCTCTTGGTGGAGTTGTGGTCTGTTTTGATCTATCTGTTGATTCAATATCAGACCACTCTGATTCACATGTGAGGGAATTTTCTGGATGATTTTTAAGTTTATTATACTTTTTAGATCTCCAAAATATATTTCCCATTTGGAAATCATTCAAATCTCTTTGAAATGTTTTATTTTCCTATCCATAAGTATTTTCTTAAAATTCTCAATATAATTTTGAAGTTTCTCTTCTAGTTCTGAAAATGTTGGATCAGCACTATGTAATTTAATTTTTTCCACTTCTTTGGTTAATAATAAACCAGTCTCATGAAATTGTTTTTGTTCCCAGTCCAATATCAGTGTCATTAATTCACTAGAACACTTCAGAAGGATGGAGTCCTATTTTTAAATAAAATCCTCTGAAAGATTCTGAATTGTAGGGAATAGGTTAATCCTTAGTCCCCTGTGTACTAGACTATTTGATAGATAATTTTTCTCGGCTGGCTATTTCCCACCATATCCTTTGCTGTTTCTTATATATTTTGTTTAATTCCATAAGCTGTTTTTTTAAATTGAGTTCACTTTTAGTACCTTAGTTTAACTCTTTACTAAAAATAGTTTTAGCCATATTTCCTGATTCCAATTTTGGGATAGGAATCCAGTAGAGGCTTCCATTGTAACTTTCTTAAAAGATGCTATATTTGTATAGCCGAGCTTAACACCTAAAGATAGAACTTAGTTAAAAAATAAACGTATAAACAAAAAAATATATTAGAAGGCTCTAGGCTTGGGAACTAAGGGAAAATAATATCTATGAGTGCTACCAAGAATTAAACTATGAAATGTATAGATAAATGGAGGACAGAAAAAGGGATCCTTTTGTTGTGGTGCACTCCATTGGAATCCAATGTTACTTCAGCAACAAGATATTAAAGCTTAACATTTATTTGTTTATCATTTTAAAACCTATGTACAAGAATAAAAACTAACAAGACGTAACGTGGTCCATGTCAATATATACTTTTTCAACTTATTATAGCCCCTCTTGGTGATTACTGCATTTATTAAATTCAATTAAATCAATATATTGGATGTATCTGGGATAAAGTATATGAAAGTGCTATTGTGCTAAGGTGCTCAAAAAAGAAGCAAGGTGCTTGGAACATAAAAAGCAGAAATTGATAATGTGCTCAAAAAGTGCTAGTGGCTTAAAGTGACAGTTGAGCAAATTCTGTATTCAAAATCCTAATTTGCCAATTATGAAAGTGCTTGATAGCTACTCAGATTCATAAAAATGTGTTAAATATAACATCCAATACTCCTATATCGAGATAAAATTAACACCACTTTATAGAGGACCTCCTTAAAGCTGAACTCCATTACTGGTTATCCCTTTATAAAACGCCTGTTCACCACCTCTTATATAACCTTCTCAAAATAAGTCTGTGACTATATAATGACTCTCAAAGGTATATGGCAAACATAGGGTGATCAGCCAGGGGGAATCAGAAAATCAGAGCTAGTATCTGAAGCTAAGGAGCTGCTAAACGCGTGTACTGCCTGGCGTCCTATTGTGACATCATCAGGCTGAGACGCTTAGACGTGGACAGTGTGGCGTCAACCCGACACACGTTTCCTATATTCATCAGGGGTTACCGATGGGCCTGCTGGCCTCAGTATTTATGCATTTTGGTTGCCAAAGTAATGTAAAAGCAATACAATAATGTTCATTAAATGAAAAGTATATATTGCTGAATATAATAAGTGGGCAAAACATTAAACAGGGGGTTCTATATATTACACAGGGAAGACAAATACCAGGTGAAGATAAAAAGATAAAAGGAGTCATGATACGCATCAATTGAAAGAAATGATTAGGAGTGCACTTATAAACCATAAAAGGATATGTGTATAATATATTAAAATAGAAGTAATGTCTATATTGGACAAATATCATACAATATCAAATTGTGTTGTAAAAGATCTTGAATATCCAATATATGTGTACTTATTAATCAGTCATATAATAATATATGTCAAAGATATGATGACACTCATAGATAGCATAAAGATACCATGGTAGAATGTATAAATATCTATTCAATATTGGATGCCAGGGGTCAGGGACAAAAACTTAAAACATTTAAAGTAATATCTGCTGAATATCAAATACCATCTACAAAATGGTTGCTTTATGATATTTTATATATGTCAATAATAAATACAGAGTATGGAAAATTACCTAATAGAGAATTGACTCAATTTGAAAAATCTCTAAATTAATTTGATAAGAAAAGTACAATATCAAGATATCATAAAATAATAAAATCTCAACTAGAAATAGAAAAAACAGAAAGGATGCAAAAATGGGAAGACAATTTAGGGATAACTTGGTCCACAATCTAGTGTTATAAAGCATTTTTAAAAACGGAGAAAAGTATAGCAAATTCGTCCTTAAGAGAAAAATACTTTAAATTAGTTCAGAGATGGTATATAACCCCAATTAAATTAAAAAAGATTGCCCCACAAAAAAATCAAGGTTATTGTTGGAGATGTGAAAACCAAATAGGAACCTATGAACACATGTGGTGGAATTGCTCTAATATTAAAGAACTTTGGACATTAAGTCTAGAGCATATATCAAAAATAATCAAATTTCAACTAGAAACAACGCCTGGGATCGTATTATTCCATATTTTTGCAAAGAAAAATTAATTACACACAAAGTAATGTGATTATAAATACTTTAATGCCAGCTAAATGGCTTATAGCCAGAGGATGGAAAAAACAATCCTTACCGACATGGACGGAACTTGTGACCATTGTAGAGAGAAATAAACAAATAGAATTGGAGTACTCAACACACTCACATTCTCCGTTAAAAAAAACTAGCTTAAAATGGTCTCTTTGGAAGACATAATGAGCCATTTATGAGAAAAGGAAAACCTTTTGCTCCTCTCCTCCTTAGAATTGAATTTCAATATGCACTGATACTCTGAAAAATAACTCCTTTCCTTATGACATATCCTGAAATGTTTAAATTTAGTTACGGTTCCATAATGTTGTTATTTGTTCTTTTTTGTTTGTTTGATTGTGTATAAATATTGATGTTTTGATATTTGGATTTTAATGTTTGTAAACCTTGTAATAAATAAAAATTAAAAAAAAAATTAAAAAATATTGGATGCCAATAGATTGGGTACCATATAATAGGCTATTGCTTGTATTCATCGAACACTATTGGTCAAACCATGAATAGATGAATCATAGTCTATGACTGATAACTATAACATTATAAAAATTGTAATAATACAGTAAGAAAATGTAATCATCCCTCTTATAGATCTTAAAATATTGTTAGCACTAAAAAATGTATTTAACTGTGATTTAATCATTGCAGCTCCAAAAAAACTTGCTTGTTATCATAATTCATACTTTCCAACCCTTTCCATATATCTTGTTTAATAAATATAAAAAAGGGGGTATAAGTTATCTAGTGTAATGACAATAGATGTATTGAACCATGGAATCACAGTGGCAATTATACTATTGGATCGCAAAAAAGCAGGCCTGAATCCACTCATTTCTACATACATATCAAGTCTCATTGGACAAGTATTAAACACAAAAATATCCAATAAATATTTTGTAAGACCAAATCCTTATGTGATAAGGTCTAATATGAAAATACACTCAAAAAATATATTTCCAAACCATAATGGATTTGTATTGGCGCTTTTAGAATTTGTCCTATCACATAATTACTTTGTTTTCGTCAATAATCATTACCACCAAGTATGTGGGACTGCGATGGGCACTGTGTGTGCTCCCACATACGCAAATCTTTATTTAGGCTGGTGGGAGGAACAAAGGGTTTTCATCTATGAAATGGATAAATACACTGAACACATTGAATTGTGGGTCCGTTTCATCAACAATATTTTACTGGTATGGAATGGTACTCAGACAGACTTAAAACAGTTTATTCATTTATTAAATGATAACGAAATGGGGCTATACTTAACATCTGAAATTAAGGAAAAGATGATTACTTTTTTTGGATTTAAAAATAGAGAAGACAGACAATGGTAAACTCCAGACACAAACATCTCAAAAACCTACTGCCACTAATAGTTTACTAAAAGCAGACAGTAGCCACCAAAAGGACCTGATTTCAGGAATCCCAGTTGGTCAGTATTTAAGAATTAAAAGAAATTGTTCCAGGCCAACTGACTTTGAACAAGAAGCTAAGGAGCTTCAATTTCGTTTCAAAGAAAGAGGTTACAAGAATAAAGTTTTATCTAAAGCATATCATAGAGCTAAAAGCATTGATAGAGAACATTTATTGATGGACCAAATTAAAAATCCTGATGATATGGTTAGGTGCATAGGTACATATAATGATCATTGGCATGAATTGAAACAAATTCTTGGTGAATTGAAACAAATTAATGGCCAATTCTACTTGATGATGAAGATCTACGACCGTACCTATGTATACATGCACAAATAACCAGCAGGAGGTCTAAAAACCTAAGGGACATGTTGTCACATAGCCACTTGGAAATAAAGAGGAAACATCAATCCAATTGCCTAAATAATACCATAGGATGTTATAAATGTCTGCAATGCAAAGTATTTTCCAGCCTTTGAAAAAAATAAGAACTTTAACATTAAACAATTGTTAACCTGTATGTCTGAAGGGGTGGTGTACCTGATGATATGCAAATATGGTATGAGGTACGTTGGAAAAACTTGTAGGGAATTCCGAAGAAGAGTTTTGGAGCATGTCTATAGCATCACAAGAGAATATGATACACCAGTGGCGAATCATGTCAATAACAAACATAAAGGAGATCTGACTATTATAACATTTATTGCTATTGATAGTATTCGTAAAACAATCAGAAGAGGTGATAATGATAAGGAACTCCTTAAGAGGGAAGCCCAAGGGATTTACACCCTGAAAACTAAAAACCCTAAAGGCCTTAATGAAGGTTTTACCTTCTCCCCTTTCATATAACATCTTCAAATTATATCCAACTTAGAATAACTTACAAATATATTTTTTAGTGTATTCTCAAATTAGACCTTATCACATAAGGATTTTGTCTTACAACATATGTATTGGATATTTTTGTGTTTAATACTTGTCCAATGAGACTTGATATGTATGTAGAATGAGTGGATTCAGGCCTGCTTTTTTGCAATCCAATAGTATTATTGCCACTGTGATTCCATGGCTCAATACATCTAGTGTCATTACACCCTTTTATATATATATATATATATATATATATATATATATATATATATATATATATATAAAACAAGATATATGGAAATGGTTGGAAAGTATGAATTATGATAACAAGCAAGTTTGTTTGGAGATGCAATGATTAAATCACATTTAAATAAAACATTTTAGTGACAACAATATTTTAAGATCTATAAGAGGGATGATTACATTTTCTTACTCTATTATCACAATTTTTATAATGTTGTTATATTTATCAGTCATAGACTATGATTCATCTATTCATGGTTTGACCAATAATGTTCGATGAATACAAGCAATAGCCTATTATATGGTAACCAATCTATTGGTATCCCATATTGAATAGATATTTATACATTCTACCATGGTATATTTATGTTATCTAGGAGTGTCATCATATCTTTGACATACATTATTATGTGTCTGATTAATAAGTACACATATATTGGATAGTCAAGATCTTTTTCAAAACAATTTGATTGTATGATATTTGTCCAATATAGACATTACTTCTATTTTAATATATTATACACATATCCTTTTATGGTTTATAAGTACACTCCTAAACATTTATTTTAATTGATGCATGTCATGACTCCTTTTATCTTTTTATCTTCACCTGGTATTTGTCTTCCCTGTGTAATATATAGAACCCCCATAATAAGTTGATAAAGTTTATATTGACATGGACCACATGACATCTTGTTTTAGTTTTTATTCTTGTACATCAACTTGATAAACAAATAAATGATAAGTTTTAATATATTGTTGCTGAAGTAACATTGGATTCCAATGGAGTGCACCACAACAAAAGGATCCCTTTTTCTGTCCTCCATTTACCTATACATTTCATAGTTTGATCCTTGGTAGTGTTTTGGAGAAAACCAAAATAGTTCTCGGAGATATCTGTCCCTGGCCAAATTACCAATATACAGATAGTGTGCACACCTTAGAGAAATAATACACCAACACAGAGTTCTGGTATAAAGCTTTCTCTCACGCCCCTTCCTTTATTAAAAATCAGCTGTCATATTTATAACATTTTTAATAATCAGATAAAATGTTGCATCTTGCTGAACACCAGTCTAAGTAAGGCCTCTGATTGGTTCCGGAAGGCGGCAGGGCACATATCCTTATTAGGATATGAAGGCCATCTTACTGCTGTCAGGATATGATGTTACCGACATCTTGCATGTGGAAGTGATGAATCCTTCATCTTAGAGTTCCCAATGTTTCAGCAATATTAATAAAACTTTGGTTACGTGATAATACTGCAAAGATAAGATATATAAGTAGGACACAAACATAAATGCATTTTATACAGATTTCAGTCCATAACAGTCCCCCCTAAAATGTCATGCAATGTTAATGTTACCCCTATGTTCTTAAGTCTTAATTAATAGTTATTATATCCTTACTCATTATTGGATATCAAAATCTATTAGTATCTACGTTCTTGACTATGGTCCCTCCGGAACACTACTCTTTGTGGTTTCTATTTCCGGATGTTGTGAGCATTGCGTGTAAGTAAGACATAGGTGTCACAAACTACAATGATGATGGAGTATAGAGGATCCTAGTCCTCTTATCTCCTGTAGGTTTTAGACCTAAGATTTGGGTGACTCAGACCAATGGACCTTCTTTGCGGATGCAAGAGCATAAGTCCCAGCTTAAGGTAGTGTGCCTGGAAAAACCTGGCAGGGAGTCAGAAATGATCTCCTCTACCAGCATATGCCCCTGGGTCAATAATACATCTACACACCACGTCTTGATGAAACTTATGAACCACTTTATTTGGAAAACAACATCTTTTAACCAGGCATACATAATTACCAGGAAGGGGCTACCTTTAGTCAGCCCCTAACTGCCTCTGGCCAATCAGGCAGGGTCCCTACGTGGGAACCATGAGACTCCTCCCCAGGTCCACCCACTAGGCGGGGCCAACTAATCCATTTGGGGTCTGAATCTCCAGGGCAAAGCATACCTTTACTCTCCTGTGCCCATGCTATGAAGGCTGAGAAGCCTTCAGGCCATCCCATTGTTTCTGGGTGCCTGCCTGTCTGCTCTCCAGCTGTGAGCTTCCCATTGTTAGTTCTCTGCTGGACACTTAGCTAATGGGATCAACAGGCCTTTGGGAACAAAGGAGGTTTGGCTGTATTCAACGGCTTCCCCTCTACAATATAATGACATACTAATATAATAACATACATTCATATTTACAAATACAACACACAATGTTTCACACACATACAACCAACACATCCCACCAGCTCCCTCACATGACACCCATTACGATGAGCCTAAACATGGAAGGGATGGGGATATGCTAAGGGGTAAACTTATAATACTTTATCCCCTAGACCACAACATAACAATATATCCATAACAAGTGGGCCCCAAACCTTTTCTTCCACAGCAGGAGCCATGCACTTTGTCCAACCCTTATGGCCACTGGCTGATTCATGACAATAGGTACATATCTTCGTTCGATCGGGCTTGCCATGACCTAACGTAACACCTACCATATGTCCTATGCGGCATGGGAAATCCTAATAAGCCTCTATTAACTAATAGTGTATCTGGTCTAGAACAAGGACCATAATGCTTAGGTATAATGCCTTTACAAAACACTCTCCGTAGAGCCAGTTACTGTCTGCATTAGACTGTGAGACGTCTTGCATATATCATTCTGTCCATAAAGATCTGTGTCTTGGTTCTGGGGGCACCACCAGGGGAAAGCTTTTTCCATTGCATTCTGCAAATAAGTACGCATACAGGGAATAATACAGCATAGGAGGAAGGTAAGTAGAATTATGACAACAAGGATAGCCCTCCCAGCTTGTAACAAAACCTTTTGCCAACCATTCATCCAACTAAACCATGAATCCCAGTTATCTATAGTACCAGAATTGTCCTTTATTTCTTGGCCAAGTTCAGCTAGTTTCTTTATGGCCAAGGGGATCTTACCGTTTGGTCCTGTATTATCAGGAATATATGTGTAACATGCACTAGTGACAGGAAGCCTTTTACATACTCCTCCTTTCTCTGCAAGAATCATATCTAATGCCATACGATTGTGGAAGGTCATGTGTGATGTAGCTTCTAACTGTTCTGCAATACCTTTTAAAGCATCCTTGGTATAATTAACAAACCATTGCTGATTATAGTAAATATAATTAATCCAAGCAACATTCTTATTTACTCCAATCATTGGTATGAGTGACTCAAAACCTGCTGCTACTTGATTGCGAGCTTTAAATTAATTTGGCACCCCCCTTGGGACTCCTATGGTATCAATATATACATGTGGGTCAAAACTTTCTCTAGGTTCAGATGATAATGATGTATCTCTCTTCTTTCTAGATTGTGTTTGAAGAATGCTAGATGGATCACCGTAATAAGTTGGGACAATATGGAGTGGCATAATAACCTTAGCTAAGGTACACTCTCCCCGCCATACTCCTGACATTCTGACTCTTAGCTTCATGTCCCCACACATCCAATATATATGTTTCTAGGATTGTATGTGAGTAATCAATAATGTGGATGATGCATCTCTGTGTGTCTGACAAAAACCACTTGGGAACCTCTGTAAGTTAGTTCCATAAAAAAACATTCCTACGATAACATGTATAATTTCCTGGATATATAGTTATACCCTCACCTGGATGCGGGTTATTAGTTATCATAGGATATGTATTTTTTCATTTTTTACATCTACTTACATCACTGAGTGTGTTTTTAAACAGGCTCAGGAAACATTTTTCTTCTAATAAAGGTATAGTGAGTGGAACAGTACCCAAATGGGGCCTAGCATGACCACAAATATAACAATTAGTTTTGTTATTTTCTTGGACATTATATTTCATCCATTCTAACCATACATTGAGATCTGAATACCCTGTTTCAGTAGCTAAAGTATCTTCATATGTTGGATCACCATTAGCAGTCATTGTTCCAATGATCTTGGGACCTGGTTGTAATATTTGCAATACAAGTGGTAAGTTAGGATAATTGTATAAGTCTGCTAATTTAAATTTACCTGAGAACTTTGTAGTCTCCCCCTTACTCCATGCTCCCATCAAATATGTGTCAGCATCTATGGGACTAGGATTTTGTATAGTCAGAGTTAGCTGCATGCTAGAACTAGTCTTGCCACTATTTAAACATCTACCAGTCTTTAGTAGAGTCATACGATCTAGTAGAGATCTACCTAGGTTATCTTTTTTGACTACAGCGTTCTGAGGTCTATACTCCAAGGGTGTTCCAGTAGTCCATCCTACCATATCCCATGTAGGACAATCTTTCCCATAAGCATTCCCATAAATCTTTCCATCAACACATATGTATATAGCCTTATTAGGGGAAGATTTATACAAGTCACACTGTTCATAGACAGTAGGACATCTAACAATATCACAGAAGTCAAAGGTGTATGTAGCAACATGTGTAGAAAGTGAATTATACCAAAATGTGACTCCATCTTCACATTTTGTAATAGTTACATGTTGTGCACTGTTCAAGAATACTGTAAGAAACAAGATAAAACACTGAGTTATACTCATTGTGTTGGTTCCTGTTCATCAGGGGGAGCAACCTTTTTGCAATGTGACGCGTGGACCCAAGTAGGTTTCCCTTCCAACTTAACCGAAGTGGTTGTGATCAGTAGGACTTGGAAAGGATCTTCGTATCTTGGTTCCAGTGGGGTTTTCCTCACAAACCTCTTGACCAGAACCCAATCTCCAGGAAGTAGTTGGTGTGTGAGAACATATCTACAATGACCAATGCATATTCAAACCGGCCACTTTTTGGCATTTGAATGTGGTCAATTTGTATCCTCTGGAATGGATACAGAGATTTTGCTAAATGCTTCTGTGGGGGTTTCTCAGTTCGGCCTGTATTACATTTAGCACAGATGCTACAGGACTTGCAATAGTTGCTCGTAAGTGTAGTTATGCCTGGGGCCATACAGTACTTGTCTATTAGAGCGTTCTTTTGACAAGTGTGACGGTCCGTGGGCCCACTGTACTGTTGCTGGATAGAGATTCTTTGGTAAACACAATCTCAGATTATCAACATACAATCCATCTTTAAGGATTGCTCCCTTTGCTTTCCACTTGTTTACTTCTTCTGGGTCTGCAGTCTTCTGCAATTCTTTGAGTAGTTTCAGCTCTATAGGTAAAGTCTGCATTGTGTAGATATTTATGTCTTTCTTCTCCTCTTTCTTGTCCATTTCCTGTGATATCATTGCTGCCTTTTTAGCCATTTGATCTGCTAGATGATTTCCTTGTGCTTCATTTGAGTTTAGCTTCCCATGTGCCTTCACCTTCAGTATGGCCACTTCTTCTGGGAGTGCTAACGCATCCATCAGTTCACGTATGGCTTTATCATGCTTCACTGGAGTACCTGCAGCTGTCATAAATCCTCTGGCTTTCCAAATTATTCCAAAGTCTTGAGTCACTCCTAGAGCATATCTTGAGTCTGTATAGATGTTAACTCGCCGTCCTGCTGCAATTTCACAGGTCTTAGTCAATGCAATCAGTACTGCTTCTTGTGCTGACATGGAAGGAGGTAGTGAGAAGGCTCGCATCACTTCTTTTTCCGTAGTCACAGCATATCTTGTGTGATATTTTCCATTCTCATCAGCATACCTTGATCCATCCACATACAGAGTGATGTCTGGGTCTGTCAGGGCAAGTTCCTTTACATTCGCAAGGTGTGAGGTCTCCATTTCCATTAGCTGAAGACAGTCATGAGGTGGGTTTACTGATCCTGGAACAGCATATGGGTCTTCAGCCTGTACTTTGGGAAAGCTATTCACATGCCAGTTGAGGGTTTGTTTTGTTATCCCTTCTGCTTCTAGTTCCTCTTCATCTGCGGACTCCCACCATTTCAGTGCAGTCCCCAATGAGCTCCATGTACTCTGTGCAGACTTTGTTAGTGCTATGTGTGGGACAGCTGTATCCCAATGTTTATAGAGCAATTCTGCTTCAAAGGGAAGCTCTACCGTGAGTGCGCTATCCCCTATTGCATCATTATACTATGTCATCAGTTTTAACATGACTTGCTTCAATTTCATAAGCTTCGCTTCATATTGAAGATCCCGTCCTGGTGTTTGTTTGTTCCACATCGTACAATGTAGAGAGTCTTGTGTTTCATATGTTTCTGTCTTCTTGACTAGGCGTCCCAGTATATGACTTTTTACATCCGAACTTATGTTTGACTCCTGATCCAAGTTCAAACTATACCAGAAATGTCCTTCTTCCTCATCTCCCCACTCAGGAAATGGCAAGAGAGTAGCTGAATTAAGTACATAACACCTCTGTAAGGTGACATTATCTGGCAGGAGCAGTGAACATTGGAGACGGAGGTGTCTGGCTGCTGTCAGGTGTTTTGGCTGCGTCTGATTTATGATAACAGCAATGTCATGTGGAGCAAGAACTGTCAAGGGATACCCAAGGACTATATCACTTGTCTTATCCAGTAAGGCATGAGTTGCAAATACTGCCCTAAGGCAAGAAGGGCCTCCTCTTGCTACAGCATCCAGATGACATGAGAAGTAGCCAATGGGGCGTTGTCTGTTTCCATGGGATTGTGTCAAGACTCCCATTGCATGTCCTTCCCTTTCTGATATAAACAGTTTAAACGGTAAGTCATAGTTGGGTAGCCCTAATGCAGGGGCTGAGAAAATAGCCTGTTTCAGAGCGTAGAAGGTATTTAGGGCTATCTGAGTCATCTGAAAGGGTTCAATCTTCAGGACATCATACAAGGGCTGCATCAGGAGAAAGGCTTCTGGGATCCACGCTCTGCAATAGGATATGAGACCTAGGAAAGCGTGGAGAGGTCTGTGTCCTTCTGGTACAGGCATTTCTTCTATTGCCCTAACACGGCTGCGTGTGAGATGACGCACTCCTTTGGAAAGACAATGTCCCAGGAATATGAGTAAACTCTCTGATGTCCGTGTAGCTGTAGGAAGGTCTTCAGCACAGAGTAAGAGGTCATCAACATATTGCAGAAGTACAACATCAGGGTTTTCCTGTTGCCAAGAATCAAGGATTAGACCCATGGCCTTAGCAAACTGACTAGGAGAATGATGTGCTCCTTGGGGCATGACAGTCCATGTAAATTGATTATGATCATGTGTAAATGCAAAGAGGTACTGACATGAAGGATCTAGAGGAATGCTAAAGAAGGCATTTGCCAGATCCACTACAGTAAAGTATGCTGCTGTTGGAGGTATTCCAGAGAGGAGAGTGTGTGGGTTAGGTACTATGGGAGTGTCCAATATGGTTGCTTCATTGACTGCTCGCAAATCTTGTACCATACAGTATTTTACTGGCTCTCCTTTCTTGGATTTCTTTTTCATTGGGAAGAGGGGCGTGTTACATGGTGATGTACACCGGACCAACGCCCCCTGTTTTAACAGGCTCTCTATCTGCTGTGTAATTGCATCAATCTGCGCTGGCTTCAGAGGGTATTGGGATCTTCGTGGTAATTCAGCTCTAGACTTCAATTTTACTATGATTGGAGGCACCTTTAAATGCCCAATATCTTCCGGACCACGTGACCAGAGGGTTGCCGGAATCTTATCCAAGATGTCGGCCGGACCTTGTCTATTGTCATTTTTCGCATCTAAGTGGAGTAATATTGGTAGTGAACAGAGTGCTGATGTGTCAGTAATTGTTAAAGGCGAGGACACTTGTATAGTTCCATCCGGGGTAAACAAGATGGATGCTTGCAAGCGGGAAAGCACGTCTGCACCTAACAAGTTCATTGGGCATGTGGAGGACACTACAAATCTAGCAAGCAGGTCTGGGAATGGGCCTATTTGTAGTGGCTGTGTTAACTGGTTGGATGAGGGGATACCGTCAACTCCTACACAAGCAACATCAATGTCAGACAGGTAAGATGAGTCGGGCAGATCTTGTTGTCTTAGGACACTTCTGGCTGCACCTGTGTCTACTAGGAAGGTGGTAGGGATCCCTTCTATTGGTAATGTTACAATAGCTTGAGGTCCTAATCCGCTATCCCCTGAAGATACTGCCATAGCAGGAGATAGTGACACAGGCTCACCACTGTCCTATGCTGTGCTTTGGTCTCCCTGCTCCTCTTTAGTGGCATCCCCATGCTGCTTTGTCCTCGATTTTTTAGGCATCATACAATTCTTGATGATGTGTCCAAACTTGTTACAATTGAAAAACAGCCGTGTTTCCTTCTTCTCCCTCTTATATGCCGGGTCCTCAGAGGTTACCATGAGAGCGGCAGTCTTTTTGTACGTTGATGATGTAGGGGGTGCATTTTCTACAGACGCCAGCCCTTTTGCAACAAGTAACAGCATGTCTAATGGTAACACTCTATATTCTGGTCTGGAAGTCAACAGACCTTTCTTTATAGATTCCTTTAATCCTAGTACAAAAGCTGTGCTTAACATATGTGTGTGTGTCTTATTGTGTTGGCTGAAGCCGAGGTCTGTGAACACCTGTGTGAGCCGTGAGTGAAACTTTTCTATTGATTCGTCTATGTCCTGCTTAATATCCTGCAGATTAACAGCCTGGTCTGCCAATTTATCCTTCACCCAGTCTCTTAATAGTTCACAGAATTTTTCACCTGATTCATAGTCAGTTGTCTCACATGGCAGATCATATGGGTCTATTGTCTTTTGCATTATGGCCAGTATGAATCTCCTGCTCTGATTACACACAAACTAACCAAGTCTCTCCAGGCTGCAGCATATGTCTTCTGTATTTGTGATATCTTTTTGTAGAAAGGCATGGGCTGCTTTTCAGGGTCAGGTAGTGTGTTTATGAGGGAGGTGGCTTGTGTCGGTGTGAATGCAACATACATTAGATTTGTTCTATTGTTTCTGTTACACCCTCTACGTTGGCTCCTTTCTGAGCCCAGGGTCTTACTCCTCCAATCCTTCGCGCTCTCTCCTACTTTTATCTCATCCTCCTCTTTTACATTGTCATTTTTATGACGGCCTGCTGGAGTTAAGAGTAATGAGGAGTCCGAGCTAACATCCATGTTTGACTGTCTCTGAAAAAGGGGAGGAGTGGTAGCGCCTGTCTCCTGTGTCCTTGTCTGTGGAGCGGCCCATGGTGACGTGTTATCTGGGAGTGGCACGACTGGGAACATCGAGTATGAAGTATACATAGTTCCGTTAGCAGTCAATACAGGATAAAGGGGTGTATTCACCAAGGGGGTGTTCGGTATGACAGGTGGACCTTCCCTCCTTAGATTGTGTGTGAGCGCCATTTTGGGGCTGTGGCTGGGTGGTATGTCTTTGTTCTGCAGAGGGAGTTTGTGTGTTCTTGGGGTTACAGGATGCTTGAATTACAGAGGGGACAACGGCTGGAAGTAGGGGACTGACAGTCTCACATGGTGCATAGTATGTATACATTTTCTGTCCACGTACTTCAAACTCTTTCTCTATCCATCCCTCCTGTGCAATCTCTTTAGCCACCCTGTACCATGCTTCTGCACTTGGTAACAAACCACAATCTTGTAACTGTCCTCTATTATTTCTCAACACTTTCCGCCACTCTTCTGCCCTCAGATGTCCTCCCACAATATTTGTGAATCCACACACTTTGAACATCCTTTTAGATTTATTTACCACGGCCTCTCCCCCTCTTTTCTTTACCACATCCTGAGCCAACATGCCTTCAATATTCAAATTAGTCTGATTCTGTCCCATCTTCCTGTCCTAAGTATAGCACAAGCTAGTTTTAGAAGGCAGACAAAAGGAGAGAGAGAGAAAGAACAAGCAGACCAGTTGTCTGAAATAGAATTTTGTCTGAAATGCTCGACTGCTATGAAATGAGAATCACTTCACACGTCTTCCCTAAACTCAGACAATAGTTACCGCCCTCCGAGGGACCACTAGGTTGTAGTGTGTAACCACGCACTACTGGCAAAGGGATAGCAGAGAATGCAGTGTATAAAGACAAGTGATTTAGATAGACACAAGATTACGGAAGAGAATAACATCACATTTCATTATTAAACATACATCTTAGCCGGCAATATCACAACATAGCAGTATATGATACAGAAATTGTCTCAGAGTAACTTTCTAAAAGAAAAATATCCTAAAGCAACGTTGCGTTTACTTTTTCTTTTATAGTAAAGCTTAATGAAACACTGAATGTCATATCTTCCTGTTTAATAAGGATTAATATTGCCAAGAAGTAGTGGATACAGGGCACTGACTCCAGCAGTGGTGGTATAGTAGATGTTGTTTGCCTTTAAGATGGGTGTCAATTTCCTCCCGGGACACTCCTACTTTTACACAAACATTATTTCACGTACTGTAAGCAAAATCTAACATCATCATGAAAACATGAACAGAAACATGACATTTATTTCACTTACTGTACAAACTCATACGACCTTAAGCATTGGCATAGAAAGAATTCTCTTAACTAATATACGTCCTTAAAAGAATTCAACCGGGATGGGAGGGGGAGTAAATTCTTTTCGCAGCTTGTGCTTCTGACCTTGAGTTACACACGGCTGCAGAGAAATCAGCTTTCAGCTTCAGTGTACAGGGAGAGAAATTCTAAGCTACATTTCTCATTAAAATATGCATCACAACCAGCAATAACAGACCACAGTAATATTGAAACAATCTCTGCAGAAAATTTCTGACTCTTAAAATATTGCAGTCCAAAGTCTCACACCGTCGTGTGCTAAAATTGACGCCTTCAGAGAGTTATTGTGCTATTCGGACACAATAATTCCGTTCCTGAAGTCTGCATCCCACATACATGCCCTTACACTTAGTGTGTGATAGATATCTCCCGGGGTCATCACGCTACCAAGGCACGAACATAATGACCCCCAAGAGATACTCGGCTATCCAACATGCATAGACCCTCCTAAAGAAAGGTATGCATATGTACGTCTGTAAGTATGGCTATTTCAGGGCTATAGTGTTATTCGGACACTAGCAGAAAAGTAATATCTTAGGGAATTAAACCCATTAGTGCTTGACACTACAAATTCAAATGTGAAAACAACATAGGGTTAATCATAATCATATATTAATAGCGAAATTTTATTGGTGGAAAAACAACGTCGATTAAAAGAATTTAAAAACAATTTAAAAACACTGTGAAAGGTGATTCCTTCAATGACTCTTGTGACCACTATTACCACTCTATTATATAGTATTTTTAGAGTGTGGTTACACAGGTAAATTCCTCAGAGTATATAAACGGGCAAAAGCACAATGATTTAAGGGCTGTAAACAAAACCCATAGATGGATGTATATGTATACAATATTAATATGGATTACTGACAAATGAAGTGAAACACCTACTATTAGTAGAGTTATCTTGGTGTTTCAAAACTGTAAAGGCTCAGCCTCATATGGGAATGTCATGCAATCTGATACAGATACCAGTCACTATATGCAGCAAAGCTGCTTTCCCTTAATGTGTCTGTATACAGAAACGGCTGACATGCTGTTTGTAGAGCAATGGTTATCTCCTCTTAACCAAGTTACTGAGGGTCTGTGTCAGTTCAGGGGTAAGGCTTTAATAGCCCAAATAATCTGCCCTTAAAAGTGCCTCTGAGTTCTTTTTAGTGGAGCGTTTGCGCCTCCATTAACTCGGAGTTTCGCGCTTCCTGAATGTAGCGTGCGTGATGACGTCACGCTACCTACGCCTGTTACCTAACATGTTTCTACGTTTACAAAACGTCTTTGTCAAAGGATCAAGGCGTGTACTGAAAATGAGAGCTATTTAAAGGAAACGGTAGCCATGGTTACCAACGCTACCGAGTGTGCTACACTGAAATAAATCTCTTATATATTGTAAACCTGGGGGAAAAGAAGATAATTACATTGGGACTAGTATAAGGACACCCTTATATGATAATGCAGGATTTAAGGAAGTCTTCCATGTAAAGGTGTGAATCAATGGATATAATCTCTTCTAGTGATCAATGTGTCACTGGGAAGTGAACCATAGGGCATATAGTGCGTATAGTGCTAAGAAGTACCATAAAGTGCTTAAAGCAGAAGATAATAAAATGATGAATGAAGTCCCAGATTATGAGGGACTATTTAATAAGTATCTATAGTGTGTAAATATAGGATGGAATCCTAGTGGGGGGCACCATCTATTAAGAGGGGCAATAAAAGATAAACTCAAGTAATAGTGTAAATAAGGCAAGGATGCCCTATAAAAGAGGCAAAAGATGTGTACTATATCAAATAAAACATATATGTGAAACAAAAAAGTGAAAAAGTTAAATGAAGGGAGTATACGAAAAACCTTCATTTAACCCATTGGGTACTTGTGCTTGAAGTTTATAAATCCATTTAGATTCAGATTGTAATAGTTTTTTTTGGAAGTTGCCCCTTCTGGGTCCTGAAGTTACTGAATCTATGATGCAGAACTTAAGTACATCCGGATTGTTGTTATGGCAATATTTAATATGTCTTGCTATGGGGGTATCATATTCATTGAGAATAGAGTATATATGTTCCCCCATTCTACGTCGAAGCTCTCTACAGGTTTTACCTACATAAACCTTATTGCAAAGGCATGTGGCTATATAAATCACTCCTGTAGATTTACAGTTAAAAAAGTTGTTAATTTCATAACTGAGCCCATTAATAGGGTGTATGTAGTTTTTGCACGGTTTTACAAATTTGCAAAATTTGCATCTTCCACATTTGTACATTTCCTTAAGGGGTTTAAGCCATGTCTTGGTCTCAATTGGAGTATCATTGTACAGACTGTGTACAATCATATCTTTGATATTGGTGCCTCTCCTATATGTTATGCTTGCCTTTGAAGTTAGAGCATCTTGTATGTCTTTGTCACTTGTAAGAAGATGCCAATGTTTTTCAAGAATGGTCCTAATAATGTCAGAATCATGACCATATGTCATTATGCATCTAATAAAATCCTGGTTGGATGTGTCGTTAGTTTTGGTGGTATTCTTTTTGACATGTGCATTAAGCAGGTCAGTTCTATTACAAGATAGGGCATGCTTATAGGCTGATTTAAGACTCCTATTTGGATACCCTCTTGTTTTAAACCGCTGTCTAAGTTTATCTGCTTCTATTTTAAATTCATGTTCTGTACTGCAGTTTCTCCGAATCCTTAAATATTGGCCTTTAGGGATTCCTCTTTTTTGGGGTCCAAAGTGCTGGCTTTCCCATTTTAATAGTGTGTTGGAGGCTGTTTCCTTTCTAAAGGTTGAAGTGCATATTTTCCCCTCTGAGTCCTTCTTGATTTTTAAATCTAGGAAGGAAACTTCACTTTTATTTGCCTCAGAGGTAAATCTCAGGCCTATTTCGTTGTTATTCAAGTATGATAAAAACGCAGTAAGATCTTCTCTATTACCCGTCCAGACAAGAAACACATCATCTATGTATCTTCTCCAGATGAGTATATTACTTCCAAAGGTATGTGCGTTATCATCATATATATATTTATCCTCCCACCAACCAAGGAACAGATTGGCATAACTGGGAGCACACGGTGTTCCCATTGCCGTTCCTTGCTGTTGGTGGTACCATTTATGGTTAAAGATGAAAAAGTTATGTTTCAGAACATATTCAAGCAGTGATATCAGCAGTTGGTTTAATTCTTCAAAGATGGAGCCTTTCGTCTTAAGAAAGTATTTTATTGCATCAATTCCAAAGTGATGAGGAATGCTACTGTAGAGAGCCTCTACGTCGATGCATACCAGCCACGAGTCAGTGGGTATAGTTAGGTCTTCTAGTTGCCTAAGGATATCTGGGGTATCCTTCACATATGATGGTAATCCCATCACAAAGTCTCTCAGATGGTAATCCAAAAAAATACTACAGTTATGTGACAAATTGTCAGTACCAGAGACTATAGGTCTTCCCGGGATAGGCCTCGTCTTTTTATGTACTTTTGGAAGGGAGTAAAAGACTGACACCGTAGGAAATTTAGGGAGCAAAAATTGATAAGTTTGATCATCAATGATTCCTGAGTGTTTAACACCATCTAACACAATCCGTCCCTGGAGCCTGCCGCACACATGTATGTCTTTGACCACAATATCTAAGAAATCACAATCACTCGACCCACACTTTAACAGTCATACACAGGTGGCAGATATCACTGGTACAGGGTTCGTAATGGACTTAAGGCAAGTTATTTACCTGTACTTTTTGACACCTCCCCAAACAGCGTGTCTGGATAACGGGCTGAGTCCCAGGAACAGGTTTTACGCGGTCAAGGTGCTAACTGTGTCCTTATCGTGTACCAGAGGTGATCAGGCTTCGCCCGCTCCTGTTGCTCCATCTGGATCCCTTGCATCCCGCTGCAGTTTCAGTTAAACCTCAAGCCCCACAGTTGGGCGTCAATTTGTTTTGGAGAAAACCAAAATAGTTCTCGGAGATATCTGTCCCTGGCCAAATTACCAATATACAGATAGTGTGCACACCTTAGAGAAATAATATACCAACACAGAGTTCTGGTATAAAGCTTTCTCTCACTCCCCTTCCTTTATTAAAAATCAGCTGTCATATTTATAACATTTTTAATAATCATATAAAATGTTGCATCTTGGTGAACACCAGTCAGTAAGGCCTCTGATTGGTTCCGGAAGGCGGCGGGGCACATATCCTTATTAGGTTTCGGATCTGATGTCATTATGGCCAGTTTAAGTGAAACCTCTGATTGGCCCCGGAAGGTGGTGGGGCTCACATCCTTATTTGGTCACTGATATGAATGCCATCTTACTGCTGTCAGGATATGATGTTACCGACATCTTGAATGTGGAAGTGATGAATTCTTCATCTTAGAGTTCCCAATGTTTCAGCAATATTAATAAAACTTTGGTTACGTGATAATACTGCAAAGATAAGATATATAAGTAGGACACAAACATAAATGCATTTTATACAGATTTCAGTCCATAACAGTAGCACCCATAGATATTATTTTCCCTTGATTTACAAGCCTAGAGCCACCTTCTAATGTATTTTTTTGTTAATTATTATTTTTACTTATATCTCGATTCCATGTTGATGCATTTTGCCATTTCAATGCAAGGGACGTGCTCTATTCATCGATAGATAGATACAGTATATTTTCCCTGTTTAATTTGCCTTCTACACAACATGTAATTAGGCTAAGTGACTGTTTTGGTTTAACTGCAAAGTCAACGCAATCCATGCAAATGGAAATGGTTTAAACAAATTGCAAGTTTGTCATATATATCTTTATAAATGTTATCTAATGGTTATATTTAACAGAAATTATAGTGTTCATTGTATGCTTACAGCATTAAATTATATGTATTCAGAGTGTTTATGCACAATAGTTTGTTTAACGTATGTTTTAATTACACTGGCTCTCCATAAACAAGTGTTTTTGTCTTAGATGAGATATCGCAGCTTGGTGTAATCACATTTTTTTGGACTGTACATAGGTCCTCCAATGTCACCTACATGTCTCCCTTTAATGACCATGAACCAACCAAAAAATGGGGACCAAGGAAACGTTAGCATACACTGTTTATGCATGTATGTTGGGTTATTAAAGGGAATATTGGCTATTATATTGAAATCCAAAATGGGTCAACAAGGCTCACAATCACAACATCATTACATATATTTTCTACATCCAAGTAATTAGATAACTGGCTTATATTTAAATGAGAGCTGTAAGTTAACTTATTTTTCACACTTCACAAATATCACAAACAATACAAGATTCAGAAAAAAAATATCTTGTGTGGTGAAGTGCCACCAGGGGTCAGAAGAGAGCTCTTTAAGACTTTTACCCAGGAGTGAGAGAGTTAACAACCTGCCCAAAAGACAGGGGTGTGGCTGCAATCAAGGGCGGCTGCTACCTCCAGTTGGAGGATGGTTGGGAAGTTTGGAGCCTGTGAAGAGGCAATGGAAGCTTGAGACAGATCTGTGTGAGAGAGGGACCTCTCTCTAAGACACCAATCTGTCTGCAGACCCATATGTTGCATATTTATATTGCACTGTACCTGTATTTTTAATTACCTTAGATATTGTCTGTGTCTTTGTAATTCCCTAATTGTACCCACTGTACTCTATTCCACTTTGTAAATAATGCTACAAAAAATATTGGTGCTTTCTAAATAAAGACTAATAATAATAATTAGTGAATCTCCTTTCTGTATTTACCAAGCAGTGAACCACAACAGTTTGCTTGCTAGATTTGTTTGGTAGAGAGGCTTATTACAGAAATGAAAGAAGGTCCATTTTCACACTGCATTACAACACAAATCACATATTTGCTATTAGAATTGTGATTTGTCAAATAAAGCCAAGTGTGACAGATTCACGGCCACTCTCAGGATCTGTGCCTTGTTTTCCAGCACCACAATGGAGTACTCTGGAGCCTTTTGTATGGTTTAAATAATCAAAACAGAAAATAAATCCTAGCTTCTCTTTGAAGCCATACCTACACTTGTATCTGCAGTTCCCTCACTGCTCTTCTCTAATTTATAATACAGTCCAAAATACAGGCCTAAACACTTGCCTGTTTTAGAATCCACTCCGTTCAGGATCTGCACTCCATCTGCAGATCCTATTTAGTCCTATTTAACCCCATCTGGACCCAATAACCCTATCTAGTCCTACTTAACCCTATCTAGTCCTACTCAACCATGACCTAATAACCCTAACTGGACCTATTTACCCCTAACTGGACCTATTTAACCCTAGCTGGACCCAATATCCCTAACTGGACCTAGTTAACCCTAACTGGGCCTATTTAATCCTAACAGTACCCAGTAAACCCCTATCCTATTAAGCCCCCTCTACCCTATCCTTTGAACCCCCCTTTACTCTATCCTATGAACCCATTCTCTACCCTATCCTATTAACCCCTACACTACCTACCTAACCCCCTAAAAAAGCCCTAGCAACCCACTAATTACAACAAATTAAAAAACACTAATAATACAAAATAAAAAAACCTACATTACTGAAAATAAAAAACCTACATTACTAAAAATTAAAAAAATAGATCACATCAAATAAAAATAAACTAGATTACAACTAAAATGCAACATCCCTACTAAAAATAAAAAAGGCCCCTCCAGAGACGATGGTCTTCTGTGCTTCGTCCAGACAGGGCCCTACATAAATGTCCACATGTCCGGTAACACCTAAAACAAAAAGAAACACTACTGATAATACACAAATACATACAAAATGTAATATAATAAAGACCTAATAGTCAACTTACCTGTCCAAAATGCCCCTCCATCAATGTCCCAATGTCCTGTCCCACCTAAAATAAAGAAAATTTAACAGCCTTATTAAATTGTTATTCGTACAATTGAAAAGGGTTCTATATAAGCCCACAGCATATTTTATTTACAGATGTTTTTAGTTAGTGAAGACCTTGCTTTTGGATAGAAGTTCACTTACTAAAAACTTTTGTAAAATAAATATGCTGTGTGGTTATATAGAGCCCTATTCAATTGGCCAAATCGCAATTTAATAAGGCTGTAAATATAATTACAACCTGTAATATAAATTGGGTTAATAGTCAACTTACAACTTACCTTTAAGGACCCGCAGTGAGGAATTTTAAATTTGTAAATGCTGCGGGGGTCCCGATCGGGACTTCGGCAGCAAGGGTTAATGTGGGTCCCTCTGGGGGTCCCTCTGGGGACCCTGCAGCATGGGGGGGGTAATGTTGGTTGCCGCAGGTTACTTACATTACCCCCATAGCACAGGGTTAAAAATTTGGGTTGTTAGGAGCAGTGAGGACATTTCAGGGAGCATATGTAAGGACTTCTAAAGCCCTTGCCGGTCCTCTCTAGCACATGTAGGACTACATCCTTCATTGTTTTTTTTAAGATTGTGGATACGTTTGCGAGCTATGGGGAATTGAGCAATTGAATAGGGACTTGTGATTTTAGCCCTGCAAATGTGACAGATCAAAGGTTTATGAGTGGTGTAGGCTACGAGTTTGACGGCTGCCAATTTCACAAGGCCGTAACTCATAACCCCGATCCAAGCCCGCAAGAAAACGCCAATTGAATATCAACCTATTTCTCTGTATACATAAGTGATCAGCAACCCAAAGTTTGTAAAAGTTATAGAAACTGAACATGCCCATTTTTCAACTTGGTGTTATACACTGTAAGAAACGGACAACAACTCAACTAAGACAACAGACAATACCGTTTTGTGATTTGATGTTTTAGTCCTGGTGACTCCTCTTGATGATTAATGACAGACTTATACTTGGTTGTGCATTACCATCTAAATACATACTTACAACTGTAGCACCCCTTTGGTTATTGCATTTATTAATAACTTCTAAGCAATACAATGTCTTTCCATCTAACAAGTGCAATAATTTTTGGACACTGAAAACATCCTATGCACTTTGCACCATCAGGTGAAAAGAAGAAATCATGTGGAATAGTTGTTTATTTTCTTAAATTGGCCAGGAATTTAATTCTTAAAAAATAATAATGACTATTTATATAAAAAAGGCAGAGCTACAACTACTTTTATAAAACAGTTCAATATGATCATTATTGAGTTTTTCAATAGGCAACATGTGTAATCCAGCAACTTTCAAACAGAAATTAACTATTACTATAAGAACTTGGTAGCACACATAATTACATCCTGTTCAAAATTATTTCTAAGGAGCTCAAATATTATTTTTTTTAGAACTTGAAAAAATGCATAGACAAAATAATTTAAATCAGTAAATTTCAAATTAAAGTTTTAAAAGCTACATTGATTTTTTTATGTCCACAAATACTAATTCTATTGCTTATCAATAAATAAACAAATGAAAAAATGCTATTGCATGAACAGTACAATGGCTCTTTTTAGGAGTTATAGGTAATCGGGACATGTTTAGTTTTGAGTCCCTTTGTCACAGTGATTTTTCTACAAAAATTTGACATATTTTGCAATGAATGCTAAGTTAGAAGATAATATATTAATCTTATCCAGCTAAACTAGGCTAATAAATGGCTGCTATTTCATGCAATCTTGTGATACTATCAGAATCCATACAGAGTATTTACAGCATGTGTATAGAAATAAATGTATTGTGCATTTATCATTTCAACCAGAACGAGCCAAGCTGTATGTAGCACATATTATCTATTAAACTTTTTCTAGAAAATTGTTTTACACAATGTACAAAGCAGAACAGAAGATAATATATTCAGTAAATGCTTCTTACATCCCTGTTTATTTGTTAATGCTCTTGTAGCATCTAATAACAAGAAGAGCTTTGTTCATGCATCATAAAACACAGACTCTCTAATGAAACAATCAGGGATCTTCCAGCCATTTCTACTACACCAGCATATTATTACAGTAGAGACACCAATATTAGTAATATTTAGATAAATGTCACGCATCATTCTATGTAAGAAAGAAGCCAAACAATCCACCATATGCTACAGCTGTGAATTTAAAATAACATAAGAAAGATTCAAATTAGTTATTGAGAAATTTTCTTCCATATACAAATATTGAATTATATGATTATTTTCTTTGACAAAAGCTTTTACCTCTTACTATCCACTGTTCCCATGAGGAAACTACTGTAGTAAACAGTGTATCACAAAAATACCACTTGTTAAAGGGACACATAAAAGGTTCGATTTAATGCTGTGCTGAATACTATAAATCTACATGTCTAATATTTTGCTTTGAAGATTAAATATTCCTAGCTGTAATTAAATCCAGAGACTTTTTTCCTTTTTTTATAATTCTATGACGAGCTTGCTGTTCGTCCAATGAAAAATATATTGTTATATACTTCAATACTCTGATTATTCATCTAGTATGACAAGGACACTCCACTGTTCCAAGTACTGTATATACTCGAGTATAAGTTGACCAGAGTATAAGCCGAGGCACCTATTTTACAACAAAATACTGGGTAAAATGAGTGACTCGAGTATAAGCCGAGGGTGGGAAATTTGCTGCCCCCTGTGTCCCTCTTGTGCCCTCTGTGTCCCCCTCTTGTGTCCGCCTCTCTCTCCCGTGTCTCTTCTTCCCTCTCCCTTCCCTGTGTCTCTTCTCCCCTCTCCCTTCCCTGTGTCTCTTCCAACCTCTCCCTTCCCTGTGTCTCTTCCCCCCTCCCTTATCACCCTCCTCAACCCCACTCCCTCCTCATCCTCAACCTCCCTCCTCATCCTCAACCTCCTTCCTCATCCTCAACCCCCTCCTCAACCTTCCTTTCTCATCCTCAACCTCCCTCCTCATCCTCAACCCCCTCCTCATCCTCCCTCCTCAAACCCCCCCATCCTCAACCCCCTCCTCAACCTCCCTCCTCATCCTTAACCGCCTCCTCAACCTCCCTCCTCATCCTCAACCCCCTCCTCAACCTCCCTCCTCAACCTCCCTCTTCAACCTCAACCCCCCTCCTCAACCTCAACCCTCCTCAACCCCAACCCCCCTCCTCAGCCTCAACCCCCCTCAACCTCCCCCCTCAACCCCAACCCCCCTCCTCAACCCCCCTACTCAACCTAAACCCCCCCTCAACCCCCCTCCTCAACCTAAACCCCCCTAAATACCTCCCCCTCTCCCCTCACTTACCTGCTTCTGCTCCAGCCTCCGCTCCTTGACCCGGCGCGCATGTGATGTCACATGCGCGCCGCGTCATTATCATATACCGGGTGCCGGCACCCGGTATATGCTAATGCCGTGCCGTCACATGCGCGCCGTGCCGTCACATATACCGGGTGCCGTGCGCGCCGGGTCAAGAAGGAGCGGAGGCCGGAGCAGAAGCAGGTAAGTGAGGGGAGAGGGGGAGGTATTTAGGTGGGGTTAGAATGAGGAGGGGGGTTTAGGTTGAGGAGGAGGGTTGAGGAGGGAGAATGAGGAAGGGGGTTTATAATGAGGAGGTGGGTTGAGGAGGGGGGAGGGAAAGAGACACGGGGTGGGGGGGTAGAGAGACATGGGGGGTAGAGAGACACGGGGGAGGTTAGAGAGACACAGGGGGGGTTAGAGAGACACGGGGGGAGAGTGACTCGAGTATAAGCCGAGGGGGCCCTTTTTAGCCTTAAAAAAAGTGCTGAAAAACTCAGCTTATACTCGAGTATATACGGTAGCTTCTCTATCTGTCCTGAACATTGCACCATTGTCTTGTACAGCGCACACTCCTAAAGCAAAATTAAAAAGCTGTTCCCAAGCAGTTTACATGGTCTTCCTTTGCCTGTACTCTCCTCCATTTGTTCCTGATCAGCAATTACACATTCATTAGAGCAGACCAACTGAAAAGGACACACAGGCTTAACGTTAAGTAGTGCTATAAGCTAGAAAATATTCCTGTGTGTGAGAGCCATCATCAAATAGGTAGAGTTCTAAAATGCATTCAACTTGTGCGTAGACTTAAACATAACTGAACTGAGATCTTCTGTGTGGAAATTGTACCTGCTGACTTAATTGAGTGGGCTGACCCAATATCATACTATCATCAACTAGTGTTTTGTAACTTTAGTTTGAATAAAAGGCAGTAATACCTGTATTAAAGCAATTAAGTAAGTATTCATATTTAAAGAACCACTGTGGTCATAAATGTAAAATATCCTGTTTTGAAGAACTGAAATTGTAAATGAGAATATGGCAGTTATAACTCTCAGTGCTCTCATTAGCTTACAGGGACACACTACAGAAGCTGCAAGTAGCTGCAAGACCAAGGCCCCTATTAAATTTGAAGCCCACAGCGGTACAGCCGCAAACCCTGCTGGCTTGAAAAATGCATTACAGAGCGATTAAATTAGACAAGCCCGCAACATACATGGTCAACATCCAAATACGTAAACCATGCTTCCGCACGTTGCATTTGCGGCCGTGAACATGATAAGTTAGTCAAACCCGTGGTTACGGGTTTAAACGGAGCCAATAGTAAAAGAGATTCTCATCAATATGTTACAAAAAAAATGGAAGTCTGAGTTGTGATCAGGCCCGCATTCCAGAAATAATGCAATATTAAATAATCAATAAATATGATATTCTAGTCCATGCGAGTTCTATTATATGTATTAACACATTGATTGCCGGGATCAATATAACACAGAAAATAAATATAAAATTAATTATTTTTTATTACAGATATGCAAGCTTGAGAATGTTGTGTTATTAATATTATTAACTTACATCACTTTCCCTTTAATTAAAAATACAGTATTGCATTTATATTTGCTTTTACAGTGCTACGGACTGGTCCTTCCTAGTACCCATAGGAATTTTGGCTCCATTTACCATTTACTGGTTTGAACTCCAGTGCGTCCTTGGGGATTCATAGCAATTTAATAGTGATTTGTGATAGTAACATTTACGCGCTTGACAGATCAATTGCTCAGCTGGGACAGAGTTCAGAAATTCACGGCCCGTAAGGTGTTTCTGCCTGTAACCCACAGATCATTTGCGGGTAGCTAAAAGAGGCCAATTTATTAGCTATAGCTCTTGTGGGCTTCTCTACGCGCTACGATTTCTAAAAGCATAGCAATTTAATAGGGGCCCAAGGCATGTAAAGAATATGGATGCCTGTATGTAAAGAATGATTGCATATAAATGTGAAACGTTTTAGGATATGCTTGTTTTTTTTTCTTTCTAAAAACATTTGGTAGTTATCTGGTTACTTGAAACACAATGCAGAAGTAAATATTGACCACAATGCTCTGTTAAGCACTTGGATTTATAAACCAAATCCAATATAGTAAGTAAATCAATATGATATAAATTAAATCAGATTTGCAGAATACCCATTGTCATTTCAGATTAACTGACACATAGAGACATGGTTTGAGAATTAATTTAAAGGATGATAGGTCGTTTGTCAGATGTGGAAGGGTAGAGCAGAAATGTTGCTTTTTGTAAATTGTTCAAAGTTTAATTGAAGAACATATAAAGTGAAACAGCTCACAGCAGTATTCATTGTAATGTATCAGTGTACAAATCTCTAAAGCACCTAATGTGATAGAGGAACATCATAGTATTCTTAGCACCTAAACTCAAGTAATCATTGCTTTGTTGTTGCCTACTCATTCAGTCATGTCCGGCTCTCAATGGCCCTATGAACCACAACATGCCAGACACATCTGTCTGTTTTTGGTTGTACTTATCCATAATGTTTTCATGGCAAAGATACTGGAGTTGCTTGCCAGTTCCTTCTCCATTGGATCACAATGTGTCTGACCTCTCTGCTATTACCTGCCCATCTTGGATGAAGCTCACAGCTTCACTGAAGTACACAAGCCCCTTCACCACCACAAGGTAGCGATCCAGAAATGGAGAGCATTCCTACCTGACTCCTAGTTTTTGGGGTATCCTAAAATACTAAACTAATAAAATTGCTCTTGTTATCAGTGTTATCTGATGCTATTATTTGTAAACTTGTTGTGCTCTCGCAATTAAACCAAACAGTTGCCAGATATTCAATAAAAATTATAATCATCCATCATTGCTCATTTCAATATGTTACAACATTGTGAGATCCCTTTAACAATCTGAGCTGAACTTTAAACTCTATTATTTCTGTTGGTATCAATCAATGATAAATGATTTCATGTAGAAAAAAACTGCATCTATCAATAAAATATTTAGGTAGTTGTACTCAAGAAAATTACTTCTCACAAACACTTGAACAGCACTGTGAGGATAATCAAGTTTTAATAATTAATTTTAATATTTGTGTTCTATATTTCTTGCTAGTCGTGATACTAGGACTGCATAGCCAATCACCTAATAGAGCATAAATATTAATGCTTTAGTAGATTTACATGTACACACTGCTGAATTCTCTGCTACAATTGTTTAAACAATTATGTTTTAGAACTTTGAATTGTACTGTGTTATTTACTGTATTATTTAGTATAAAGTAGCAGAGTATTATATTTCATTATATCTTCTTAAATGGAAAATATGTTTTAATAGTTAATCCCTTACATTTTATTATTCAAATTGTATGGAGACAACAAAATGGATTGCTATCTGTAGGAAATTGCAAGATGTTGTATTGTTTAACTGTTGCTTAAACAATAGTGGTATAGATAACCCTTAAAGGACCACTTAGTTCAGTACAATTTGGACCACATTCCTAAAAGCATGTTGAAATTTTTGAACCACGTGCATTTTTCACTGAGAAACAAATAAGGTAAAGTATGTGTTTACATATGTCAATAACTGCCCCATACAGACCCACCAGTACAGCTCTGTGTCGTGAGCAAAATAAAAAAATAGAGTTAACCCTTAACAATTCAGTCCATGCAGAGCATGAAATGCTGGGATAATCTTAATAGGTCAGTTATGAGTCAACTGGTCAGTGCATTCCTGAATGCAGGGAAAACTGCTATCAATTACTGTGTTCACCATGCACCTCGGCTATCTGACTTAAAACCTTAGAATTTTAGCTGTTAAAATATTAAAATATTAACATTCAGTATTAGTTTTTTGGATAAAACCCTTGTATTGTGGCAGTTAGACCTGGACTAGAAACATGTCCCAGTCTGTATTTTATTACTTTGCGCTGTGAACTCTGATTACTCCAGCCATACGAGTTGAATATTGTTCCCACAGCAAGATTTATATTATACTTGATGGCACTTCCTGCAACCGAATCTCAGTTCTGGAATATGACAGAATGACAAACTGACAAACTTTATTTGGACTGCAGAAGTAAATGCTTAGAATGAAGCTATCAAAATATTATCTGAATAGTGGATATTATTGAGTAGAATATTTCATGATGGCACTCACCATTTTATTTCTTCTTCAAGGAACTGCCATCATGTCTTATAAAATAAAGTCATCAGTATACTAAAGCAATATGAATTGTTTTTAAGGTTCCCAGAAAGAAACCAAGCACAAATCTCAGCTCTTTCTGTGTTCTTGAAAACGAATAAGCTTTGCTTTAATTGCATTGAAAGCACTGGCATTCTCATCTGTCGCTGTTATATTGCAGGAGATAGAAATGTCCTCTGCATTTAAAGCCTTCTCTTATCTGTGGAAACATACTAGCAGAAACTAAGGGCCCTATGCTAATCCCGGGAAAAGCAATTACGAGTGCCATAGGGGCACAGAAAATCATAATTACCTGGAGGAGAGGAGGAGCCAGGGGGAGGATCTGTGAAGGAGAGGAGTCACTAAAGGGAGGGCCAGTCGGACCCAGGAATATGCAGGTAAGGAGATTGGGAAGGGGGGGGGGAGAGAAAAGAAGGCAGCGAGGGTAGGGGAGAGAGTCAGGGAGAGAGAGAGGAGAGACAGGGAGTGAAAGAGAGTAAGAGAAAGAAAGAGGGAGAGAAATTGAGAAAGAGTAAAGGCAAGATGGAGAGAAAGAGGAGGAGAGAGAGGGGAAGAGGTAGGTAGAGAGATAAATAGAGAGAGAGAAGGAGAGAGGGAGAGAGGGAGCGAGAGAAAGAGAGGGGAGAGAGAAAGGGAAAAAAAGGTGAGTGAGAGGGGGAGAGGGAAAGTGAGGAGTGAGAGAGAGGAAGAAAGAAGAAGAGAGATTGAGTAAGTGAGTGAGTGAGTGAGAGAGGGAGAGAGGGAGGGAGACATAATGAGTGAGAGAGGGAGGGAGAGAGAGAGAGAGAAGGAGGGAGAGAGGGAAAAGGATGGAGAGAATGAGTGAGAGAAGGAGGGAGAAAGAGAATGACTGGGAGGGAGAGGAGTAAGAGAGAGGGAGAAGGAGGTTGAGAGAGAATGACAGAGAGGGAGAGATGGGATAGGGAGAGAGAGGGAGTGAGAGAGAGAATGAGGAAGAGAGGGGACAGAGAGAAAGAGTGAGAGAGGAAGAGAGAGAAGGAGAGAGAGAGAGAAGGGGAGTGGGAGAGAGAGAGGAATGGGAAGGGCAAGAGACGAAAGAGAAGGGAGAGAGAAGGGCAGAACGAGAAAGGAGAGAGAAAGAAGGTGAGAGAAAGAGAGAAGGGGAGAGAAAGTAGGAAAGGTGGCAGATAGCGAAGGGAGGAAGAGAGTGGAGTGTGAGAAAGAGGAAGTAGGAAAGGTAAGGAGAGATAGAGGTGGAGGAGGAGATATAGAGAAAAAGAAGATTGAGAAGGGTTTTATTTATATATATATATATATATATATATATATATATATATATATATATATATATTCAGTGGATATAAAAAGTCTACACACCCCTGTTAAAATGTCCGGTTTCTGTGCTTTAAACAAATGAGACAAAGATAAATAATTTCAGAACTTTTTCCACCTTTAATGTGACCTATAAACTGTAAAACTCAATTGAAAAATAAACTGAAATCTTTTAGGTAGAGGGAAAAAAATAAAAATAATGTGGTTGCATAAGTCTGCACACCCTCTTATAACTGGGGATGTAGCTGTGTTCAGAATTAAGCAATCACATTCCAAACCGTGTTAAATAGGAGTCAGCATACACCTGCCATCATTTAAAGTGCCTCTGATTAACTCGAAATAAAATTTAGCTGCTGTAGTTGGTCTTTCCTGAAATGTTCTTAGTTGCATCCCACAGCAAAAGCCATGGTCCACAGAGAGCTTCCAAAGCATCAGAGGGATCTCTTTGTTAAAAGGTATCAGTCAGGAGAAGGGTACAAAAGAATTTCCAAGGCATTAGATATACCATGGAAAACAGTGAAGACAGTCATCATCAAGTGGAGAAAATATGGCACAACAGTGACATTACCAAGAACTGGAACTCCGTCCAAAATTGATGAAGAAAACTGGTCTGGGATGCTACCAAGAGGCCTACAGCAACATTAAAGGAGCTGCAGGAATATCTGGCAAGTACTGGCTGTCTGGTACATGTGACAACAATCTCCCGTATTCATATGTCTGGGCTATGGGGTAGAGTGGCAAGACGAAAGCCTTTTCTTACGAAGAAAAACATCCAAGCCAGGCTACATTTTGCAAAAACACATCTGAAGTCTCCCAAAAGCATGTGGGAAAAGGTGTTAAGGTCTGATGAAACCAAGGTTGAACTTTTTGGCCATAATTCCAAAAGATACGTTTGGCGCAAAAACAACACTGCACATCACCAAAGAACACCATATCCACAGTGAAGCATGGTGGTGGCAGCATCATGCTTTGGTGCTGTTTTTCTTCAGCTGGAACTGGGGCCTTAGTTAAGATAGAGGGAATTATGAACAGTTCCAAATACCAGTCAATATTGGCACAAAACCTTCAGGCTTCTGCTAGAAAGCTGAACATGAAGAGGAAATTCATCTTTCAGCATGACAACGACCCAAAGCATACAACCAAATCAACAAAGGAATGGCTTCACCAGAAGAAGATTAAAGTTTTGGAATGGCCCAGCCAGAGCCCAGACCTGAATCCGATTGAAAATCTGTGGGGTGATCTGAAGAGGGCTGTGCACAGGAGATGCCCTCGCAATCTGACAGATTTGGAGTGTTTTTGCAAAGAAGAGTGGGCAAATCTTGCCAAGTCAAAATGTGCCATGCTTATAGACTCATACCCAAAAGGACTGAGTGCTGTAATAAAATCAAAAGGTGCTTCAACAAAGTTGAAAGTTAGTTTAAGGGTGTGCATACTTATGCAACCATATTTTATTTTTATATTTTTTCTTCCCTCTACCTAAAAGATTTCAGTTTGTTTTCAATTGAGTTGTACAGTTTATAGGTCACATTAAAGATGGAAAAGTTCTGAAATGATTTATCTTTGTCTCAATTTTTTAGAGCACAGAAACCTGACATTTTAACAGGGGTGTGTAGACTTTTTATATCCACTGTGTATATATATATATATATATATATATATATATATATATATATACATACATATACACACACACAACGTGAGTCTCTGATCCCCTTAACCTTTTTGTTATGTAGAAAGAAGTACAACAATTATAATACCTTATTTTATTTTTTTAACATTCAACTTGTATTTCAACAACTGGTAAACAATCATTTTTTAACCATATTAACCTTTTAAAACATTAGTTATGCAGGAATAATGTAAGAATGGATGAAGTTTGTATGAATCTATTTTTGTTAATTACATAATGTTTTGCAACATGCAAGTTATATTTTAAAAATGTTAGTATTGTTAAAAAAATAGTCCACTAATGTTTCAAATATAACTTGCATGTTGCAAAGCATTGTGTAATGGTTTAATATACTCCTTCATACAAAGTTGACTTACTGTTACTTATCCATACTTCACATTTAAAAATGTTAGTATTTAAAAATGGTTCACTAATGTTTCAATCTGAAGTATGGATAAGTAACATAAGAGTCAACTTTGTATGAATGAGTATATTAAACCATTACATAATGCTTTGTAAATTGCAACTTTTATTTAAAGTACTGGTAAACCCCATAGGTATTGAATCCAAAGGCAAATAGTAAAAAAAAACATTGAAACTTAGCCTAGGAGTCAAAGGAGGGAAAAAAAGAATTCCTTCCTGACCCCATTAACTGGTGATTGGATTACTCCCTTGATCAATACTATGGGCCCTATTAAATTCGAGCTGCGTAAATAATAGGTGAAAACGCAAGGCCTACGTAGTTGAAAATTGAAACCGTTTCCGACGCTATTAAATTCAAAGTGCTGCGAGATACGAGCGATGGATGCGAATGCGTACACGTTAGGATTTGCGCATGAGGTACGCTATCTCGGATAACTTTGCGTATGAAAAGAGCGCGAAATACGTGATACGTACCACTTAACCAGACGGCAGTATGCCTTTAAAAGGGAGCCAAAACAGAAAATAATTGACTGTGCTGGAGCTTTTGCAAGAAGACACACAGGTCTAGGCGTTGGTGGGTTTTTGGTGAGCAAGGAGAGAGAGAAGAGAGAGAAGAGAGAATTTCAATTTTTGATCTTTTGAACTAGCAGATAATTTAACCTTTTGTTTACAACACACATAATTACTGATATCACATAATTCACACACATAGATTAATACGTACACATAGCTACACCTAGTGGTAGGCCACTGCACACCTACACCCCCCCCCCCATACAATTACTGAACTACACATAATACTTGCATCTTTTTTTACCTCCTAAACTGACACACATATTATCTTGATTTATCGTTAATTTATTTTCAGAGGAGTTTAGAGGAGGGGAGGCGGTAAGGCAAGAGAGGCGCGGAGGAGAGTGAGGAGAACATCTGAGGAGAGGAGGAGGATGAGGAGGAGAGGAGGAGGAGGAGGGAGAGGAGGAGGAGGATGGAGAGGAGGAGGAGGAGGGAGAGGAGGAGGAGGAGGAGGGAGAGGAGGAGGAGGAGGAGAGCAAGGAGGAGAGCAGGGGGGGAGGGAAGTGCCCCCAGAGCTAAGAATCCAAGTTGAAGGGGCAGAGGGTCAGGGGCCTGATGCCTTGGTGGGAGGTAGTGGGGATGAGGGAGCGGCCCCAGGGATAGAAGAGGAAGAGCAGGCACCTTCTGTAAGGCAACGGGTTGTGGCAAGGCCTAGGGCCCCCAATTATAGACCAGAGGAGATCCAGGTTCTCCTCAGGGAAATCTGTGCCCGCCAGGGGATCATATGTGGTTGGAGAGACATTAATGCCAGCCAGAGGCGGCAGGCCTGGTCCCAAATTGGCAGAGCTGTGTCGGCAGTAGGGGTCACCAATAGGGACTGGAGGACAGTGCGTCACAAGTTCGATGATCTAAAGATGGCTGTCAAAAGAATGATGTCCAATGAGGCAGCAGCAGCACGTAAGACTGGTGGTGGGCCCGTGGTCCCTTTTGTTTACAAGCAATGGGAGAGGACAGTGATGCGCTTTATCCCTTCTGAATCTGTGGTGGGAATACCAGGCCAGATGGACACAGATCGTCCTAACACCCTGCAACGTGAGTATCATATCACACACATGGTTGGCTGAGATTGTGGGGGGATGGGCTGTCCAAAAGCCTGCAGATAACATGCTGTATGTATGTATGTATGTATAAATAGGCTTGTGTTCTGGCTGTTGTATATAATGAGCTGTATCCCTCTAGAACAGTGGTGGGTAAGGAGGGCCACATACATGCCGGCCTTTCAAGATATCATGCTGTTTGTATGTATGTATGTTTGTATGTATAAATAGGCTTGTGTTCTGGCTGTTGTATATAATGAGCTGTATCCCTCTAGAACAGGGGTGGGTAAGGAGGGCCACATACATGCCGGCCTTTCAAGATATTTTGCTGCTTGTTTGTATGTATGTATGTATGTATAAATAGGCTTGTGTTCTGGCTGTTGTATATAATGAGCTGTATCCCTCTAGAACAGGGGTGGGTAAGGAGGGCCACATACATGCCAGCCTTTCAAGATATCCTTTTTGGGCACAGGTGAGTCAATCAGGATTACTGAAAAGGCGATTGGCTCACCTGTGTGGCCCTCCAGGCCCGAACCTGCCCACCCTTGCTCAAGAATTATATGGCCTCCTACACCCCTGCCCACACACAGGGATAATTCACATACAATAGCACTGTAAGCCCTATGGTTGACTAAAAATTTATGGGGCGACAATAACCATTTCAGTCCTGGTAGCAAACCTATCATGTTCATAATTTGTCTCCCTGATATGTCAATTTCTAATTATATCCAGATTGATTGCAATAGAGCAGGGTGTCCAAAGTCAAACTTGCTGGGCTGCGCACAGGCCTGGATATGTGGATTTCCTTTATGTGAACAGATGAGTCAATTAGACTTAATGACTTGGAGAATGATATTCTCAGCTGGGTGCAGCATGGCTATCCACAAATGCAGGCCTGACTTTGGCCTCCACTGCGATCGAGAATACAAATTTGGCTGTGCGGCATATGTGGATACAAACTCTGTAGCACTGCATGTGTGTTATATACTGTCCTAACCTGGCCCATGTCTCAGCTGCATATTAACAACCATTGCTGGAAACTTGTCAGATTGGTCAGTCTCACACCATGCACAGCAGATGCAGCAGAGCACGTGTCTGAGGCACATGCAGTACACATTCATATGAGCCATGATCCACAATGCTCATTATGCAGCCCGTGGCTCATCTGTGTAACACAAGCACCACAGTCACTCACAGGTGACCATGATGTCAATGATATGTAAATGCATAGCTGGCAATTGTGTATGGCAACCAACTGAAATATATGTTTATTCCATTGCAGTATCCACAGATTCAGAAGAGGAGGAGGCAGGAGTGGCTGAAGTGGGCCAGGACATTCAGGAGGGTCCTGGACCATCCACATCACTGGCTCATACGGAGCGGGAAGTGATGCCCGGGCCCTCTTCGTCGTGACCACCTCAGGGCCTGCACCAGCCACACCATGCTGTGCCTACCTCAGCGGCTCCCCCCTAAACGTCTCTGCCCTCATCCTGGGCTCCACCCTCATCCTGGGCTCCGCCCTCATCCTGGGCATAGCCCTCATCATGGGCTCCGCCCTCATCTGGGGCTCCGCCCTCATCCTGGGCACGGCCCTCACTGGGGCACCGCCCTCATCCTGGGCACAGCCCTCATCATGGGCTCCGCCCTCATCTGGTGCTCCGCCCTCATTCTGGGCTCCGCCCTCATCTGGGGCGCCGCCCTCATCCTGGGCACAGCCCTCATCATGGGCTCCACCCTCATCTTGGGCACCGCCCTACCCTGGGCTCCGCCCTCACACTGGGCTCCGCCCTTATACAGGGCACCACCCTCATCCTGGGCACCGCCCTCATCCTGGGCACCGACCTCAGCCTGGGCTCCACCATGGTCCCCGGGAAGAAGTGCCCCGGCCCCAAGTGCCCCGGCCCCAAGTGCCCTGTCCCCAAGTGCCCCGGCCCCGGGAGGAAGTGCCCCGGCCCCGGGAGGAAGTGCCCCGGCCCCGGGAGGAAGAGCCGCGGAGTCGCCGGCCGCGGAGTCGCCAGCTGCCCAGTCGCCAGCCGCCAGACAAGCATCTCCAGGCCCTCTGCCACCGCTCTCTGGCCAATTACGGAACATCATGGCGCACATAGAACAAGAGGACCAGGCACAAAGCCAGAGAGCACAGCAAATGCTGGACATAAGCGAAAGACAATTGGCTGTTAGTAGTGCCATCCTGGCTGGCAACAGGGTGATCTCAGCAACCACCCGTGCTATATATGCTGAGATGAGGAGGCACAACCGAAGGATGGAGAGATATGAGGAACGCGCAAGCCTGGAGAGACGCGCATTGTTGCGTCAACTGCGTCGCCAGCCCATACCTCTCCAGCCTTCGGTTGTACAATCGCAACCTGAGATGTCTGCCTCCTCATCTCAGACATCACCCACTCTTGAACCCCAGCCACCTGCTGTAGTGGCACCCCCTGCTCCCACACCACGTCGTGGAAGAGGGAGACGGGCCGCGGGCACAGACGGTGGGGGCCCGCTAACTCGGAGTAGGAGGTGTTAGGACCATCCGAGAAGGCCTCCTGACCACTCCTCACAGAATACTGATTGTTATAGATGTTGACATAGTATTGGCTAAAAGTGTGTACATGTCTGGTTATGTTTAACATTTTAACAATTGATGTTCAATGTGGATTGACCTTGAGCTTAAATGCTGTATTTAATCATAATATTGTTCAGAATGATACATTGTTTTTGTCTTTGTAGGTGTTAATAGCCAAATCTCACAACTATGAAGACATTTTCTTCATCTTCGAGCAGTACAATAGCATCATGTGAGTAAACACTCAACCCAGTTCACAACGGGCATTCTATCATGGTTATTCACCACTGCAGATGGCTCTGAAATGCAATATATGACTACATATCTTTTCACTAAGAAACATGACTGTGTGATCTTCCATTATAATGATCAGTGTCCCGGCTATAGAGTTGCACAGTCCCATTACTATCTGCTAATCCAAACAAGCAATTCCACATAAGTTTTTGTAGCATTCCATCCCATTAACATTATGAAATTGGATTCAGTTTTTTCATGTCATCCAAACCAAAGTGGCAATTTTCTTGGTTTGACATCATGATCAATGTGAATGTGTTTAGGGGTAATGTGAACAGTGTAATCTGTCTGGCCTTGGTACCACCCATTTAGAAGTGAGATGTGATATCAGCATGGCACAACTATTCCATATAGATAGTGATAGTACATTTTGCTGAGGGATTGTGTTCACAGTGAAGCATGCCTTGTCGTATTCCACATCCTAAGCATATTCCTGGAAGGCTGACTGAACAGGATAGAATAAATACGGTTATTACTGCTCGGAGATGATGTTCATGTTAGTTGGTTTAGAGTAGTGTCAAAAGCAAAAACAATGTACTCTAATAACAGCTTATGATTGTTCTAACACCTCCTACCTCTGTTTTCCAGATTCACATCATCTATTGACCAATTCACAATGTGTGTGAAATCGCTTAGTATCACATGATCCCTGTTTTATAGTATATCTGTTTATTCTGGCAACCATATGGTTGTTGTATGAGCATTAATGGTTATGTTGATTAAATGTCGTGTTATATGCTGTTGGTTACTGTGGGGTCCTGACCACATGTGACCCTAGGAGATTCTATGCATTACCCTCATGATGTTGTCTGTTTCCTCTTCAGATGTCCTCAGATTTGCCACAGCCCCTTGCCATACTAGGATCTCTTCACAACACACACGATATTAATGCACAGTCTTGTCCATACTGTTTGTATGATTATGTTATACTGTTATCACTGTTTCTGTGTGTTTGTACCATATCATGCTTTCTAGTTGAGAGAATACAGATAGAATGAAGTGTCATTGTTCAATACATATATCTGTGTGTGTTTACATAGATACATATGCTACATTAATCTGTACCTTGCCAATATACATGTAGGTGCAAGCCGGAGGGTTGTGAATTCTGAAATCATGTCTATAGACATGCAGGGTTGTATATAATGACTTGAAGGGCTCAACTTGAATGATATGAATCGACATTCATGATTATGTAGTAATGTAAACGCAGATTGAACATAATAGTTACACCACTAACTGATGGTGCTGAGCACATCTGACTTTCAGGGTAATTTACTTGTTACATGGTAAATATCCAGGATTACACAAACATTGAGTGAAAAAAAACGGTTTAATTGTTCACAAAGCCACACAGTGACAAATTACCACAGGCCTGCTCAGTATCATGGTGCAGGTGGGAAGGATACAGAGTTCCAGTAACACACGGAAATAGGGACATGGGGCCAGAATGCAGGCAGGGGGGATGACATTGGTATAGATGATCAGTTGAGGGGGGGATATACAGTGCATCATCTAACATGAGGCAATATCAGTTATATTATTAAATATATCAGGATAACATTCAATATTCAAACCCAACAATACCGAAGGAGATATGCTCATGGGGAGAAGTAATCTGTAGTCTTGTGTGAGCGCGCAACACACACTCCTATGCAACTGCAGAGGTAGAAGTGCTCAATCAGTCAATGTTAGAACCCCCGTAAGTCATGTCACTGGAAATGGCACTATGAGAGAAGACTCTACATACCTAAGTTTGGACACTCAGATGGGAACCTGACCAGGACCATATCAGTGTGTTCAAACTAATTTCATGTGTTAGCAGAACTACCAACAAACTGGCCAGTTCTAGGTGTATTCTGTTCTGTGAATGAGCATCTCTATTATCTGCTGTTGCATATTCATAACTGAAGGTAAACAGAACCTCATTAACAGTTATGTTCCAAGGCTAGAGTTACTCTTCCCCATATGTACAGGGAGGATCACATCAGCACTGAGGAAGAGATCTGGAAGGAAGTATGATACAGGCTTCCCAATAGTCCCGATGCAACACATGATGACTGACATATGAACATACATGATGCAATGTGACAATAGCATAGTCCTGAAACGTGGGAATGCTCATCATTCCTTGTTCTGACCGTGGAAAGGGACTCATCTTTGCGATCTGAAACATACAAGGAACATGTCAATATTTAAATTGCACATGCTCCTGGAGCGCTTACTTCGTCACTTACAGTGGTTATAAAAAGTCTACACACCCCTGTAAACAAATTAGCCAATGAAAAATCATTTCAGAACTTTATCCACCTTTAATGTGACATATAAACTGTACAACTCAATTGTAAAACAAACTGAAATCTTTTAGGTGGAGGGAAGAAAAAAAAAAAGAAAACTAATGTGGTTGCATAAGTCTGCACACTCTCTTATAACTGGGGATGTAGCTGTGTTCAGAATTAAGCAATCACATTCCAAATCATGTTAAATAGGAGTCAGCATACACCTGCCATCATTTAAAGTGCCTCTGATTAACCCCAAATTAAGTTAAGCTGCTCTAGTTGGTCTTTCCTGAAATGTTCTTAGTCGCATCCCACAGCAAAAGCCATGGTCCGCAGAGAGCTTCCAAAGCATCAGAGGGATCTCATTGTTAAAAGGTATCAGTCAGGAGAAGGGTACAAAAGAATTTCCAAGGCCTTAGATATACCATGGAACACAGTGAAGCCAGTCATCATCAAGCGGAGAAAATATGGCACAACAGTGACATTACCAAGAACTGGAGCTCCGTCCAAAATTGATGAAAAGACCAGAAGACAACTGGTCTGGGAGGCTACCAAGAGGCCTACAGCAACGTTAAAGGAACTGCAGGAATATCTGGCAAGTACTGGCTGTCTGGTACATGTGATAACAATCTCCCGTATTCTTCATATGTCTGGCGTATGGGGTAGAGTGGCAAGACGAAAGCCTTTTCTTACAAAGAAAAACATCCAAGCCAGGCTGCATTTTGCAAAAAAACACATCTGAAGTCTCCCAAAAGCATGTGGGAAAAGGGGTTATGGTCTGAAACCAAGGTTGAACCCTTTGGCCATAATGCCAAAAGATATGTTTGGCGCAAAAAACAACACTGCACATCACCAAAAGAACACAGTACCCACAGTGAAGCATGGTGGTGGCAGCATCATGCTTTGGGGCTGTTTTTCTTCAGCTGGAACTGGGGCCTTAGTTAAGATAGAGGGAATTATTTTTCAGTTCCAAATACCATTCAATATTGGCACAAAACCTTCAGGCTTCTGCTAGCAAGTTGAACATGAAGAGGAACTTCATCTTTCAGCATGACAACGACCCAAAGCATACATCCAAATCAACAAAGGAATGGCTTCACCAGAAGAAGATTACAGTTTTGCAATGGCCCAGCCAGATCACAGACCTGAATCCAATTGAAAATCTGTGGGGTGATCTGAAGAGGGCTAGGCACAGGAATGCCCTCGCAATCTGACAGATTTGGAGTGATTTTTCAAAGAAGAGTGGGAAATCTTGCAAAGTCAAAATGTACCATGTGGATAGACTCATCCTCAAAAAGACTGAGTGCTGTAATAAAATCACAAGGTGCTTCAACAAAGTATTAGTTTAGGGGTGTGCATACTTATGCAACCATGTGATTTTCTTTTTTGATTTTTTCTTCACTCTACCCAACAGATTTCAGTTTGTTTTTAAATTAAATTGTCCAGTTTATAGGTCACATTAAAGGTGGAAAAAGTTCTGAAATGATTTATCTTGGTCTCATTTTTTTACAGCACAGAAACATGACATTTTAACAGGGGTGTGTAGACTTTAGACCTTTTCGATCCACTGTACCGATATATGTTGCTCATTTCATACAAACGTCTTCACTGTCCTTTCCCTACATATGAAACGAGCTACTCATCTGGCTAATGATGTAGGAATATCACATAGATTACACATTAATGCATCTTTGGACAGCCAAATGTGGTGTTTTACCTTGGACGCAGTCCCAAGCTCATCCACGAGGTGATTTGTTCCACCAGGACACGTGCGCTGTGGATCATCATTAGTTATCACCGCTTACCTATCTGATGTATTCTGGAAAGAGATAGGCCGATATTAATAAAGTGATTGATGTGTTATCTGTGTCCTTCAGCATACGTGGCCATAATATTACACAAATACTCACTATGTATTTCACATTGATGTAGCAGTTCTGTTGCTGGTCATGTTTTTCCATGTCTAGGTTGTTGAAAGAAGAGTTGACACACGACAGCAGCTCTGTAAGGTTAATATGATGTGAGGATTACAGTCACAAATTAGACAAAGTATGTGTTCTATTCCTATTGGATATCTCTTATTAATAAGAAGTCATTGCCGGTTAGTGAGTTATGCCATGTTGCTACAGGGTGCCAAAATCTGGATTTCAGCATGGTCTCATGTAAACAAGTCTAAAAAGCTGTGTCTGGATATATTTCAGAGTAGTCACGTCTCCAGCCAGTCAGCAGCCGCCACCATGTTGGGTTTGGCTGGTGATCCATATTGGATCAAACTGAATAAACTCGAATCATGAGGAAATAACCAGAGGACTCGGTTTTGTCTTATCGTGACTGGTTCTTGATCTCCAAAGTATGTGTCTATGGTATTTATCTACGACATTTTGATACCATTTCATGTGGTTTGGCAGGATCAGACAATGTGAACAATCCTGGTCCGTAGAGGTTGTAGGTTACATAGTTACATAGTAATTAAGGTTGAAAAAAGACTTTCAGTCCATCAAGTTCAACCTGTTAAGATCTCCTCTGATCTGCAATATGCGGATTAGTTATTAATTAAATTATTGATTAAATAATTATTAATAGTATAGTATTGGAGAATGAATAAAGAGTTAGTCCATCAAGTTCAACCTTTTTAGATCTCTATTGATCTTTTTAATTTGGACTATTTATTATTATTGTTAATTGTTAATTATTGTTAATTGATCCAGAGGAAGGCAAACATTAAAAAAAAAAACCATTGAAACTTTGCCAATTGTCTCATAAGGGGAAAAAAAAGCAAAATTCCTTCCTGACCCCAGAAACTGGCGATCAAATTTCTCCCTGGATCAATATTCCTTGCTAGTTATCTAGGATAGCCTTGAATGCCCTCTTTATTCAGAAATATATCTAACCCCTTTTTGAAGTTGTCTATCGAATTCGCTGTCACCACCTCCTTTGGTAGAGAATTCCACAGTTTAACCACCCTAACTGTGAAGAACCCTTTTCTTTGTTTAAGGTGACTTTAAAAAGGGATTGGGTATATTTTTACATAAAAAAACCAAACAGGCATTAGGGGCTATCCTGGATAAATAGAGAGGAAGTATTGATCCAGGGATGAATAGGATCACCAGTATCTGGGGTCAGGAAGGAATGTTATATTTTTCTGCCCTGTGTAGACAATTGTCAAAGTTTCACTTTTTGTTTTTCTGTTACTTCCTCTGGATCAATTAACAATAAATCTGCGTATTGCAGATCATAGATCTATAGAGGTTGAACCTGATGGACTAAAGTATTTTTTCAATCTAAATTACTAGATAACAATGTAACGTGGGGCATATATACATTGACATAGTGGGATATATAATCCACTCAAATTATCTATGCCATTGATGTTTATAACCGTCAGTACTTAAGATGTGTATGGGAATGTGTGCTTACTTACCTGTAACTGATCATGTGGCTTGTTCCAGTGTACAAACATCGACAACGTCAGGGAACTCTCCTCTACTGTGGACTGGTTGGAATTCTGTATGACAAGGGCGATGGATAAAGGTGGATTTGGGAGTTAGGCATAATCCAGATACATTAGACTGTGTTCCATTCATATTGGGTATGTACTTACATGTGAAGTACTCACGAATTAGGCGGGCACGTTGTTGTGACCCCTGCAGATTATCCACTCTAAGGGGGAAATAAAGGCTCTTCCTCCCCATGTAGCGGAGCCGCACCAATGTCCCCCAGACAGTTGGCCTGTACTGCTATATTGTGCAGACAGCAGCAGGCAACGATGATGCGACAAACTTTCTGGGGCTTGTATTGTAGAGCACCCCCAGTGGAATGTAAACATCTGAAGCGCATCTTTAGTACACCAAAGGTGCACTCAATTACATTCCGGCAGGTTTTATGCGCAGCATTATACCGCACCTTTCCCGAGTATGGGGATTGCTCACAGGGGTCAACAACCACGGCAAACCCATATCCTGCATCACCTGGTGGAAATAAAATATGATGTTGATATGAATAGGATGTTGTGATGTTTGACAAAGCATATGCCCAAATATCGTCATCATGACCTATCAACACATCCCTGTGGCTAATACACAGTTAAAGATATATGTAAGGGAGATGGATGAATGCATCTGATAGGATAATTAGTAGTGTATTAACACATGTATTCTACATCAAGCTTCAGATCAATTACAATGTGATTTCCACAAATGTAAAATCCAGATGTTCACACCCACAGGACGCTTACATGAGGCGGAGATACAAGGGAAATACAACAGGGTACATATTGCGACCCTTCTGGTAGAGAGCAGGAAGTCACTGTTGCAGTTCTTGTACCGAGCACATGCCAGAGGTCTGAGGTGAAGCGTGATAGTGTATTCTTGTGAACGTAAATGTGATGCTAATTCAGGTGGAATTTCCCAGGGGCGTACACGATCAAACGCAAATGCCAAAAGACCTTGGAGATTTTGATAACTTCAAGGTAAGCTAATTCATGTTTATTCCGGGATATATTCATGCAAGAAAAAGTTTGCCAAACACTATTAATTCTCCTCTATCAGATGAATTCTGAAGTCATCTCACTTACATATCCCTTACAATAACACACAACACGTTATGTAGACTAGAGATGTCCATGTCACAGGATACAAGGGAATGCATCAGAACATAAACCGAATGATTAATCAATTGTGGTTTTTGTCATATGTTGTTGTGAACTGCATACTGTTTGGCCAAGCTAACACAGGGTTATGGCCAGCAATGAGCTATTATGTTCTGGCTTTGTGAGTATTACTCCGTAATGCACATGTGAACATCATAGCAATAGAGGGAAACATGATGTACCGTATGTGTTATTGTATCCAGTCATAGTAAGATATGGTTGACTGCCATTACTAATGTGTACTCACCCAGTAGCCATCCGGATGGAAATCTGCCGGACTCAAATATGTCACATATTCCGGATGCACGCAGGATATAGGCAACGTGAGCACTTCCCGGGAAGCCTGCATACACACCTTGTATGCGCATGTTCGCATCGCAAACAACCTGGACATTGATTGAATGATAATGCTTACGATTTCTGTACAGCGCTTCTTGCTCTCTAGGAGGTATCAGTGCCACGTGTGTACAGTCAATAGCACCAAGCACATTGGGGATACCTCCTAATTGGAAGAAATCGAACTTCACCTTCGAGATCTCTTCAGCAGTGTTAGGGTAACTGATGTATCTGGCAGCTTTCTGACCAATAGCACGGAGGAATGCACTCAGACAATTCGAGAGGCTTGGCTGAGACATTCCTCCGGCTATGCTCAGGGTGTTCTGAAAGCTACCAGAAGCAAGGAGGTGTATTGCAACTAACATCCGTGTCATTCCTGGGATGGCTCTATTTGCCCCTGAGCGAGGCTCAAGGTCCGCTCTCAGAACCTCATAGAGCTCCCCAAGACTGGCACGGGTCAGCCTAAAACGCTCATACACCTCCCCATCAGTTAACCCCTCTAATGTGAGTCTCTCCCTGTACACATTGGGTGCCCTTCGCCTCCTCACAGGCTCCTGGCCAGGCTCCTGGTCAGGCTCCTGGCCAGACTCCTGGCCAGGCTCCCCCCTTCTGCCTGAGCCACCACATCCTGTACTCCCCCCAGCAGCTGATCACCGACAACATTGTCAGCCTCCCTGTCTGCAGGTGGCCCTATATCCCTCTGTCCCTGTGCTACTGGAGCTCTCTCTCCTCCCTGATCCACCCCCACGATACTAGGCATGGCCTGTGGTAATTCCCTTGCCTGGCTTGGTTCTGCCCCAACATGGATCACATCACCACTCACACCCACATTCACTCCCAGACACTCCTCTTTGCCACTCCCCATCACCCCCTCAATCACACACCTTGCTTCCTGGTCTTCATACTGTGCTAGGTGTGATGCACAAAAGCATCTCAACCTCATCCGCCCACTCATCCTGTCCATCATCCCTCTCACATGATCATCCATGCTGTTTCAAACATGCTGATGACTTGTTGGGGATGGGGTTATATAGCTTGGTGATTGCATGACCTGGTATTAGGCAAGTTAATTTCTGCTTTGCCATTGGTCACCTGTGGATCTTTACATGGCATTCCAGCTGATGATTTTACGTCAAGAAGCCTCTCAACCTATTACATACGCACTTGGCCGCATGTAATTGGCTGTCCCAACACGGGCCGCCAAGTGCGTATGTAATAGGTTGAGAGTCCAAACGTGGGCCGCCCAGTGCGTATGTAATTGGCTGAGAGTCCCAACGCGGGCCGCCAAGTGCATATGTAATTGTCTGAGAGGCTTTTGGCGGGCCATTGTGGAAATAGCGATGGCGCAAAAACCCGCCAAAAGCCTCTCAGCCAATTACATACGCACTTGGCGGCCCGCGTTGGGACTCTCAGCCAATTACATACACACTTGGCGGCCCGTGTTGGGACTCCCAGCCAATTACATACGCACTTGGCGGCCTGACACTATAAGTGCGTATGTAATTGGGTGAGTCTGTTGGCGCGCTCGCAAGCTGATAAGGGGACGTCCTAGCGAGACACGCCTCTCAGCCAATCACGTACAAGCTAAGAATTTGATTGACAGTATGAGCTTATAAATGTGATTAATACAAACCCATGGCCTGACTGTGTTGTAAGAGCCATTGGAGTTAGCACGCAGTTCCAGGAGCAGGTGGGAGAGAGTTTTATTAGTACTTTGGAGAGAGGGAGATTAGTTTTTTTTCTTTTTTCATTGTCTATTTCATAAGTCCTTCCATTTAAACAATACACATATTTACAGATTTCACATATTTGCAAGACACATAGATTAAATAACACACATAGAGACATATATATAGTTAGGACACACACCCGACACACCCATCCCCCCCACCACACCCCATCCCCCAACACACCCCATCCCCCACCACTTATTAAATACACATAGCACACACATCTTTTCTTTCAAACAGACATTCCAGTAATACTTTTATTTCTTTATCGTTATATTGATTTGTAGGCGCACTCTTTTTGATTGTTTTGTATTTTATTACTAGCATATTTACACGTAAGAGTTACACATATTTACACATTACACATATTTGCCTGACACATAGATTAAAATGTAGACACATAAAGACATACATAGCGTTAGGACACACACCACACACATCCCCCTCCAACCTTTGCACCGCATCCCCCAACAGTTATTAAAAACACATAGAACATACACTTTTTTTTTCATCACCTATACAACAGTTACACTTATTTTGAGTTATCCTTATTTTGTTATTATTTCAGCATGGAGGGAGGAGACAGGTGGAGAGAGGAGGAGAGGAGAGGAGCAGAGAGTGAGGAGAGTGAGGAGAGTGTAGTGGAGGGTGGAGGAGAGGTGGAGGAGGTGTCCCCGGAGGGGGTGGAAGAGGTGTCCCCGGAGGGGGTGGAGGAGGTGTCCCCGGAGGAGGAGGAGTGGTCCCCGGAGGGGGAGGAGGAGGAGGAGGGGTCCCCAGAGGGAGATGCCAGTGCAGGCACTTGTAGAGGAGGGACAGAGGGGAAGGGGCCTGTTCCAAGTGGGCGGGGTAGTTTGGGGAAGGGACAGGCCTCAGGAAGAGTGCAGGGAGGCCAGGGTCCCCGAGCACAGTCGAGAGAGCAAGGGGCTATTGGCAAGGGCAGGCGCAGGGCCCATAATTATATGCCCCAGGAGAATATGGTCCTCCTGGGTGCGATCCGTGACCGGCCCGTCATCCTTGTTGCAAGGGAAGCGAAGCCTGGGCCAAAGGCTCAGGCTTGGAAGGAGGTAGTGGAATTGATGAAGGAGGTGTCCACGGTTCCTAGGGGCTTGAGGTCCTTGAAGCACAGATATGTGGATATCAGGGCCACGGTGAAGAGGAAGATGGCCAGAAAAGCTGAGTGACACAGTGTCACCTATAAGGAGTGGGAGAGGATCGCAAGGGACTTTCTGGGACCATCGCCCGCAGCTTTAGCTTCATCCCCGGTGGCCCAGCATGACCCAGCCTCCAGTTCAGGTGAATATCACATACACCAACATGCCACCACATGTACATCACACACACTACACATGGTGACCAACAAGGACACTGACATGTCAGCTCCATGGAATTAACAAGGGATGGATGGAAGTGTCATTAAATCCATGAAGCTGACAAGTCAATGTCATTCCTAGCCACCCCAAGAGCAATCAAGCAATAGAGTCCATGTACTGGTGTGCCCAATGCAGCCTATGCAGTTACAGACTGCAGAAGAAATACAGACAGCGTTAGGAGCCAGGAGAGGTCAAGACAAGAAACCAAAGAATAGATCCAATCTAGCAAATGACAGCTAATGTGAGTAGCAATTAGGAGAATCATCCATGTTCAGGCCTAGATGTCAGATAGTTAGGAGTGAAACCGCAGAAAAAATACAGACAGCGTTAGGAGCCAGGAGAGGTCAAGACAAGAAACCAAAGAATAGATCTAATCTAGCAAATGACAGCTAATGTGAGTTGCAATTAGGAGAATCATCCATGTTCAGGCCTAGATGTCAGATAGTTAGGAGTGAAAACGCAGAAAAAATACAGACAGCGTTAGGAGCCAGGAGAGGTCAAGACAAGAAACCAAAGAATAGATCCAATCTAGCAAATGACAGCTAATGTGAGTTGCAATTATGAGAATCATCCATGTTCAGGCCTAGATGTCAGATAGTTAGGAGTGAAAACATATCAATGTATTGATCAGCATACTAATGACATGTACCTTTCTTTTCTCTATTTCAGCATTCAGTAGAAGGTCTGGGTCCAGTGATGAGCCAGGAGCGGGGCCGTCAGCCCCCGCCCCGCAGGAGACCGCTCAGGGGGAGGAGGCTACAGGCTAATCCGAGGGCCCTGGCTCTTCGGAGGGGGAGGTCGTGGTCGTTGACAGCCTCCTGTCCAGAGCCCGACTGTCCCCCTCCTACAAAGACTTGCCATCTCGCCGGGGCCCTCAGATCCTCCCCACTCTCTCCCCGCCACCTTCCCACCCGGCCCTGCCAGCAGGACCCCAGCCACCCCCCCACCACCAACGACCGAGGATGCGCTGCCGGAGTTGTTGGCCCTCGTGAGGAGGATTGATGCCAACATCTCTGGCATGAGGCGCAGCCTGGACAGGCGCTTTAGGGAGGAGAGGAGGCATCATCGGAGGCTGGAGCAGCATTTGGTCAGGCTGCTGGGAACGGGGCAGGTCACCAGCCAACAGCAGCCTGGACCCTCCTCTCCTTCCACCATGCCTCCGCCGCCACCACCACCCGTGGTGCCACTACCTCCTCCAGCTCCCCCACCACCAACAGGGAGACGGCGTCTGGCCGCGGACGATGCAGGTCCTGTGCCCAGGCAGAGGAGGACCTAGGGGCTGTGGACATAATTGTGCCTTCTCAACAGCACTCCTCAGTGACCATCTATTGGTCACAATGCTGACCTCATCTAGCCTGGCTACAGAGTTTTGGATCTTTGCCTATGTGATGGTGATATTTTGTATGCAGATGGCTACCTCCCATCACATGGTCCATGATCCTCTTCTCTGTGGACACGAAGGGTTCGGTTGAACATGCCACGAATTGATGGTCACTGGGGAATGCTGTTGGGAAGGGATGCTGCAGTGCCCTTTTTTTTAGGCCCATAGACTTTAGGTTTTCTCTTTGTTTTTCTTTCCATTTGTTTTGTTTTAGGTACAATTCAGGCCCATGAAGGCATCTCCTACATCTGCAAGCATTGTGGAGGAATTATATGAGGCGTAAGTTTTTCCCAGTGCTTCTCAGGTATACATTACTCCAATGACAGCCCCCTCCTTAACATGTAGCTCCCACAATCTTAAAGCTATCATATTGCCAGATATCTCAGACATGATTATTGTTAGCTGAAATGTAAACTAATACCGCTATGGCGGTGGACTTGCAAAGTCTCACAATGGCATGTTAATGACAGCCAGCATTAATATATGCACTAATAAAGCATGTGATCCTGACCTTAATATCGGTCTGAGAACAGATCTTTGGGTCTGATGTAAGAAACCGTGAATCTGGCTGCTGACCTTTGTGTCCTGTCCATATTAATGGGTATTTGCCCATATTACTCATTAGACCTACTGTAGCTAATAGTTAGTAATGCTTGCAGATGGAAATCAGGTGAGTTGGTATATTGGAACAGTATTTAGCACTTTACTGTACATGCATTGTCATTATTTTTTTTCTATCCTCCTCCGCCTTTTTGTTTTTTGTTGACCATTCATTTTTGTGGGCAATTTCGCACACCACACTGTATGTGTGAAACTGGATTGGATTACACAGTCCAGAGGTTGAATCATTTGTTCAATTGAACAGATCCAGACAAGTTGTAAGTGCCATGCAATGGTTTCTTCAGTTAAATGGAGTGATTTGTGATGATCCTTTTTGTCATCATATTCCGGTGGCAGCGGTGTACTGACCGCATGTGACCCTGGTAGGTGCTATGCATCATGCTTACTCTAGACTATTAGATTGACCCCTGTAGGTTTCCCCTTTTTTTTATTTAGCCCCTTGCTCTCTCGGGACCCGCCCACACCACACCCATGATATTAATGCACAGTCTTGACCACTGCTGATTGTGGTCTGTGTCCAAAAATAAAGTTTTGTTATACCATTCTGTGAATGCACAGTCTTGACCACTGCTGATTGTGGTCTGTGTCCAAAAATAAAGTTTTGTTATACCGTTCTGTGAATGCACAGTCTTGACCACTGCTGATTGTGGTCTGTGTCCAAAAATAAAGTTTTGTTATACCGTTCTGTGAATGCACAGTCTTGACCACTGCTGATTGTGGTCTGTGTCCAAAAATAAAGCTGTGTTATCCTGTTCTCACCATGTCGGTGTGTTTTCAATGGTTGGGGTTAGGGGACATCCACATGCATCACAATATTGTCACATTACTATAGCTGTCAACTAATGAGCACTAGTTAACCTGCAATAGATCCATACATACTAAGAGGAATAATAGTCCTAATAGCATTAGATATCATATAATGCATCTAATTGATCTACAATCTAGGCATAATAAATGGTTAATGCACAGGCCAAGTACAATTAGCGGGACTGGGGAGTAGGAACATTCCCCTGAGGGCCTAACAGCATAATGATAGGTGATACTGCAGTGGCTTGTCAGTTCCTTCTCCAGTGATTTGGGATTTGTCCGTCCACTCTGCTTTCACCCGCACTTCCCCAACATCACTTAGCAATCGAAACTAATGTAAATTGATGAATAGCAGAACATATTGGGAGGTCAACAAATGGTAATGAATGGATATCTTGGCACATGCCACCAGCAATGGCGTGGGACTTCCTTGGATAAGAGTAGTGGCGATTACCCCTGATGGAGGTGAGTTGGCTGCTGCTCATTGTGCCTCTGCAAACCCTCTGTGTGTGTTTGCTGCCCTTGTGGGTGGGAGAGTGAAAGCAGAGTGACAGCAGAACTGACAATCCACTCTGGTCTCACCAGCATAGGAACCTTGTAAGAAAGCAGTGACAGAGGGTCAGAGACAGTCAGACCCGACCAAAAGACCAAACAAGAGGTATTGTGTATTTCAATGAAGCTGTGAGCTATCCCATTAAGGGCTATTGTGGGTGGGAGAGTGAAAGCAGAGTGACAGCAGAACTGACAATCCACTCCGGTCTCACCAGCATAGGAACCTTGTAAGAAAGCAGTGACAGAGGGTCAGAGACAGTCAGACCCGACCGAAAGACCAAACAAGAGGTATTGTGTATTTCAATGAAGCTGTAAGCTATCCCATTAAGGGCCATTGTGGGTTGGAGAGTGAAAGCAGAGTGACAGCAGAACTGACAATCCACTCCGGTCTCACCAGCATAGGAACCTTGTAAGTAAGCAGTGACAGAGGGTCAGAGACAATCAGACACGACCGAAAGACCAAACAAGAGGTATTGTGTATTTCAAAGAAGCTGTGAGCTATCCCATTAAGGGCCATTGTGGGTGGGAGAGTGAAAGCAGAGTGGACGGCCAAATCCCAAACCACTGGAGAAGGAACTGACAATCCACTCCGGTCTCACCAGCATAGGAACCTTGTAAGTAAGCAGTGACAGAGGGTCAGAGACAGTCAGACCCGACCGAAAGACCAAACAAGAGGTATTGTGTATTTCAATGAAGCTGTGAGCTATCCCATTACGGGCCATTGCGGGTGGGAGAGTGAAAGCAGAGTGACAGCAGAACTGACAATCCACTCCGGTCTCACCAGCATAGGAACCTTGTAAGTAAGCAGTGACAGAGGGTCAGAGACAGTCAGACCCGGCCGAAAGACCAAACAAGAGGTATTATGTATTTCAATGAAGCTGTGAGCTATCCCATTAAGGGCCATTGTGGGTGGGAGAGTGAAAGCAGAGTGGACGGCCAAATCCCAAACCACTGGAGAAGGAACTGACAATCCACTGCTGTATCACCAGCATAGGAACCTTGTAAGTAAGCAGTGACAGAGGGTCAGAGACAGTCAGACCCGACCGAAAGACCAAACAAAAAGGTATTGTGTATTTCAATGAAGCTGTGAGCTATCCCATTAAGGGCCATTGTGGGTGGGAGAGTGAAAGCAGAGTGGACGGCCAAATCCCAAACCACTGGAGAAGGAACTGACAATCCACTCCGGTATCACCAGCATAGGAACCTTGTAAGTAAGCAGTGACAGAGGGTCACAGACAGACCGGACCGAAAGACTGAACAGGACATATTCACATACTCCATGTGCCCCATATTTGTGTTCCCAAATGTAGATGTGATGAGCAACATGTATACAAAATAACAGGGTTAATATGGCATTATTTTGAGGTTTTTGTGTTTTTATGTAATCAGGTAGTGTGTCTTTAATTTTGCTTTATGTAAGCTGCAGCATGGCTTTTCATTCAAAATGTAACAACTAATTGGGTGTATAATGCCTTTGCTTTGGTGGGGGGAGGGGATGGTGAAATCAATTGTAATGGCCTTCCATGCTTTTCCTCTGTTAAACTCACTTTTACATTTTTAAGTTGTCTGTACGTAATGCGTAAACCATTTTACTGGTGTTTTTTGTGCACTTAGCGATTTTGCGAGATACGAGCGTTTACGCAAGGAATTATTTTCCGCTACTTACTACGTAGCGCTTTTCGGAGGCAAATCTCGGCAAAGGAGTCCGAAATTACGCAAGTCAATCGCAAGTCAAACGCAAGTCAAACGCAAGTCAAACGCAAGTCGACTCGTATTACGTAAATCGCATTACGATGCGCATTTGCGAGATACGATTTCATACGCAGCTCGAATTTAATAGGGCCCTATGTATTTAATTAAACATTTCAATTTGTATAACAAATGATCATCCTCCTCCTAACATGAACCATACAATGAAACAACTTTTCAGACCTTGGAAAAAACTATTTTAACATTAGAAACATGAACTTAATGTATTCAAATTTAAACAATAAAAGTAAGAAAATGCAACATAACTGTTTTGTGGGGCCAATCCTAGCAAAATGCCACTTCCAATACATTCCAATATATATATTTTTTGTATTTCCAAGTGGTTCCCTTAAAAAGAGCCCAGCAGACTTTTAATTTTGTCTATGGGATATAACCACTTATATTCTTATTGTTTTTTCAGTTTTTGTTGTTATTGTTGTAGTTTTTGAAAATTGGACATAGAGTTTCCTATGTGAAATAGGGGTACTCTAAAAAGAGCCCGAGTGACATCAAATTTCGTCCTCGAAATAAAACCACTGTTCTCTATGTTTACAATACCTCATAGTACACAATGATTTTGGTAAAAATGTGTCCATCCTGTAATAGATCACCCTGACTTGGGTTGTCTTCAATTGAAACTTTAATTTCATCTGGATTTATGCACCTTGAAAAAGCAACATAGTGTTGGCCATGTGCAAAAAATAGGTTCCTGTAAAAAAATACCCACAGACTTAAAAGTTTGTCCTTGGGATTTATTTATGGTCTTGGCAAATGCCATGATAACTGGAAATTGTCTCCTTTGAAGTGCAAAAGGCAAACCACTCTCACTTGGAGCTAAATCAATTCTTGGTATAAAAACTTGGTCACCTTTATGGGTACCATTCATAATTTCTGCATGTATGAAATGATATTTCTCAATAGCATGACAATTGCCCCTTTTTGGAATTGCAAAACATGTGGTGGCATTCCAGATGGCATTGAAGAATTGATAAATTATATACTAAAGTTAGATTCACTGTTTTTATCATCAGCCAGAACTGAATCTGCACTGTAATAATTTTTTGCTGGTGAGTTGATGAATTTTAAAATGTTGTTATTTAGTTTTAAGGCATCTATATTTTTGGTTGTTAATATCACTTTGTTTGAAATTACCTTTCCTTTCTGACAGCAACTCATAAAGTCTCCGTCAGTTGGTCTTTCCTTGAGAAAATGATAGGCCCCACAAAACTGACAAACAACATTGATTAATCCACAATAATGAGTGTCTACTGTCCTAAGATTCCTCAACATCGATATCACTACAACTTTCTATTTCTACATTGGTGTCATGTGTTTGAACAATGGTGTCATGAGGCAATATTGGGTCATTAGGCAATGTTTCACAGAAATTTTTTTGTTTACTTTTTCTTTTCTTTGAAGCTTGAGCACACTCACTTTGTGCTTTCTTACTAATATTTATTTTATTTAAAAGTCTCTGTCGGTCTTCTTCTCTTAAGTGTTGGGAAGTCTCGGGGGACTTTGCATCTCTGCTTCATTTTCCTTGCCGCTCTTCTTTTGCGTTCAATCTTGTCTTCTTCGTTTTCCGCTATTGTAATCTGTAATTGTAAATACAGGTGTAAGATATAATGTTTTTTTGTATTGTACATATTGTTTTTACCTGCCCTCAATGCAAAAACTAAATAGCAGTAATGAAAGAGTGAAATTATTTGAAAAGCATTTGTATTTTTTACATGAAATTAATGAATCCATTTTTTTATTAGCATACATTAAAAACAAAAGAGCTGCACATATACTGTATATATATATTGATAAATAAGTGATTTTTTTTATTTTTTTGTAATAATGAATTCTTAAGTTATTAATTAATGAATATACATTAATGAATTAATCAATAACTGTCATCAATGATAAACCTAATGAGGTAATTATGTTTTCATAAAGAAGGGCAAACACAAAGTATAGATCGGCCTAAAAATAACGTGTAATTATGATATTTAATTAATAAATCAATCAAATTATGAGGTGTCATTTGCATTATTTAAAAAGGTAATTAGGTAAGCATATACAGTATGTATGCAGATTAAATCTTGCAGAGCTCACTCTCTGTCTTCAGTCAGGTGCGGAGCTGAGGAATCTGTAAAATTACATGAAAATAATTTTGAATGTTCGAATTCAATTAATTCCTGACTCATTGAAAGTATGATGTTTAATTGGCATACATGCAAAACATAAATGCGTAATGATCAATATATTTATAAATTAAAGCAGTATAAAATATTAAATGTAGCACATGTCAGAATCTAAGAAACTGCTTTAAATATGTTAGTGCTTTAAAGGTCCTATCCCTGTTAGGCAATTATAAGCACCCCAGATATCTGTGCTTTGTAAAATGTAAATATTTTTTTATCCATTATAAATATATATATATTTTTTGTAATTATTATTAATTAATAGTTCCAAAAGCAATGTAAATGAATGAGCAGTAAGGCAGCTATATAATTGAAGGTTAAAATATATATATATATTTTTTTATTGCAGTGTAAAATGTAAAGTTTTTTGTTTGTAATGATTACTAATTATTCATTAAATATTATATAAATATATGATAATTAATCAATAACTGTCATCAATCCAAAATGAAAAGACTTAATCCTTTTTTCCTCCATAAGAACATAATTAAATTATATACCTTGAAAGGTGATCTTTATGCTGTTCAAAGGCTACAAATGTCACTCTCTGTGTTCAGTAAGCTGCAGAGATGATGAAACTGTAAAATGAAACTGTAAAATTAGTAATATAAATTAAAATACTTAACCTATTTGTCATTATTATCCAGCAATCATTATCCTGCAGCGCTAACAATCTCTTTGGATTTTCCAGCAGCAGAAAATGTTCACTCAGACTGTCATCACCTGAGGAGAAAGTGTCAGCACTGTGGCAAGTGTGCCCTATATATGTAGGCTGCGTGCGCGAGACAAAACCGCTGGTTTAGGCGGGAAAGCCGCCATTTCAGAATCGTAATGTGTAAATTTGTAAGTTAGTGTTGTAAAATGGTGGCGATGGTCTATGTCTTACGGGGCTCGCAAGCATTTTGCGTCCTTCCTATGAGTGTGTTGTTCTACCTCGTACATCGCTGGCTGTGGTTTGCGCTCTTCGGGGTCGTGTAGCCTTATTTTAATTTTTGTCAGCGGCCATTTTTTCTTGCTTAGCGGATTTTGGACTGCCGAAACTTGCCAAATTCGGCTTTAAATTCGTGTGCAACCTCACTCCCAGATGTCCTGGCTGTCCCGCCGTGCTGTTTGTGTGTGTTTTTTTGTATTTTAATTTTTTATTTTTCGTGTTTTCCGATTTGAGTGGTTCGGCTGTTAACTTGGTATTTTTCCAACCTCGTATTTATTTTTCTAAGTCCGGCGTTCCTCAGCTGCTTGCAGCCTAAGGCAATCCCGTGTTTCCTAACTGTTTGGAGGCTAAGTCCCACGTCTTTGAATGATTCAACTGCTTGCGTTTGGTGCTCATTCCCTAAGTGCTGCAAATTCTAATGCCTCAACTGCTTGCCTCGCAATGCGAGGCTTGCAGTCGATATGGCAAATTTACAATGTTATACAGGCTGTGCATTTACTACTTTACATTGTAACAGAGTGTCATTTCTTCAGTGTGGTCACATGAAAAGATATAATAAAATATTTACAAAAATGTGAGGGATGCACTTACTTTTGTGAGATACTGTGTGTATAATCACATATATAGTTGTGAGCATGCGAGCCGTTGCTGACGCTTGCGGGCTCACACAGCGAGCCTGCGGCCCACGCGACGCGAGAGCCGCAGTTGCTGGCAAGGAGCACGTTACGAACAATTACGACCTCGCAAAAATCGTCTGGAACCCGCGGACATGAAAAAATGAAAAACACAATGAATACACACAACACATATATAAAAAGCTTACCTACAGCAAGAGGGAGCATCCAGGACCTCAAAAACTGAAGTTACACCTCAATTTAATTCAAAATAAAAGAGTTTAGACACTAAAAAAATCTCTAAGCGAGAGAAAAAATGGCCGCTGAAACAAACGAAAACGAGGCTACAGCAGTCTAAAGACGCAAAACACCACCAAACACCTACGGAATTGCTGAAAAACACAAACGAGATTCGAAAACAAGGACGCAACCCACGCGACCCCAAACACATTACAAACACAATAAATACACACAACAAACATACAAAAAGCTTACCCACAGCAAGGTGGTGCACCCAGGACCTCTGCACATAAAGTTACACCTCGATTTAAGTCCAAATTTCGGAGTTTAAACACCCGAAAATCACCTAAGCGAGAGAAAAAATGGGGCGGCCGAACAAAACGAAAACGAGGCTACAGGACTCTAAACACGCAAAACACCACCAGAAACAGGCAAAACACCACAAAACAGCTACGGATATTCCGCCACAGCCGCATACCACACATTAGCCGCCATTTTAAAACAGTAACTTACAATGCGGAAGTACACAGCTACGCTAACGGATTTGCCTCGCGCACGCACACTATTACACTGCACACATTCATCACGCTTACACAGCAGCTCCACAGCACTAATGCTGCAGCAACATCAAAACAGATTGGCAGCTCTTCAACACAATGCTTCCTGCATATATTACTTGAAAATAGGTAAAGTATATTAATTTATTAATGTATTATTTATTTGATTATTATACACCAAACAGCATTAGCTTACTACTGACAGGCAATTTGCTAGTATATATATGAGAATTGCCCGTCAAAAAATGAAGGGCATGAAATTGTAAGCCAGGGAATGCTGTTTTAGACATAATGTAAATCGTTTTTTTACGTCGTTTTTTGCCCCCTGTGTCCCTCTTGTGCCCTCTGTGTCCCCCTTTCTCTCCGTGTCTCTTCTCCCCTCTCCCTTCCCTGTGTCTCTTCCAACCTCTCCCTTCCCTGTGTCTCTTCCCCCCTCCCTTATCACCCTCCTCAACCCCAGTCCTCAACCTCCCTCCTCATCCTCAACCTCCCTCCTCATCCTCAACTCCCTCCTCAATCTCAACTTCCTCCTCAACCTCCCTCCTCATCCTCAACCCACTCCTCAACCTTCCTCCTCATCCTCCCTCCTCCACCCCCCCTTCCTCAACCCCCCTCCTCAACCCCCCATCCTCATCCTCTCTCCTCAACCCCCCATCCTCAACCCCCCTCCTCAACCTCAACCCCCCTCCTCAACCCCTCATCCTCAACCTCCCTCCTCAACCCCCCATCCATAACCTCCCTCCTCAACCCCCCCATCCTCAACCCCCCATCCTCATCCTCCCTCCTCAACCCCCCCATCCTCAACCCCCCATCGTCATCATCTCTCCTCAACCCCGCTCCTCAACCCCTCCTCCTCATCCTCAACCTCCCTCCTCATCTTTAACCTCCCTCCTCATCCTCAACCCCCCTCAACCCCCCTCCTCAACCTCAACCCCCCATCCTCATCCTCCCTCCTCAACCCCCTATCCTCATCCTCAACCCCCTTCTCAACCCCCCTCCTCAACCTCAACCCCCCTCCTCAACCCCTCATCCTCAACCTCCCTCCTCAACCCCCCCTCAACCTCAACCCCCCCTCCTCAACCTCCCTCCTCAACCCCCCATCCTCAAGCCCCCATCGTCATCATCTCTCCTCAACCCCCCTCCTCAACCCCTTCTCCTCATCCTCAACCTCCCTCCTCATCTTTAACCTCCCTCCTCATCCTCAACCCCCCTCAACACCCCTCCTCAACCTCAACCCCCCATCCTCAACCTCCCTCCTCAACCTCAACCCCCCTCAACCCCCCTCCTCAACCTCAACCCCCCTCAACCCCAACCCACCTCCTCAACCTCCCCCCTCAATCTCCAACCCCCCTCCTCAACCCCCCTCCTCAACCTAAACCCCCCTCAACCCCCTCCTCTGCCTAAACCTCCCTCAACCCCCCTCCTCAACCCCTCATCCTCAACCTCCCTCCTCAACCCCCCATCCATAACCTCCCTCCTCAACCCCCCCTTCCTCAACCCCCCCATCCTCAACCTCCCTCCTCAACCCCCCCCATCCTCAACCCCCCATCGTCATCATCTCTCCTCAACCCCGCTCCTCAACCCCTCCTCCTCATCCTCAACCTCCCTCCTCATCTTTAACCTCCCTCCTCATCCTCAACCCCCCTCAACCCCCCTCCTCAACCTCAACCCCCCATCCTCATCCTCCCTCCTCAACCCCCTATCCTCATCCTCAACCCCCTTCTCAATCCCCCTCCTCAACCTCAACCCCCCTCCTCAACCCCTCATCCTCAACCTCCCTCCTCAACCCCCCCTCAACCTCAACCCCCCCTCCTCAACCTCCCTCCTCAACCCCCCCATCCTCAAGCCCCCATCGTCATCATCTCTCCTCAACCCCCCTCCTCAACCCCTCCTCCTCATCCTCAACCGCCCTCCTCATCTTTAACCTCCCTCCTCATCCTCAACCCCCCTCAACCCCCCTCCTAAACCTCAACCCCCCATCCTCAACCTCCCTCCTCAACCTCAACCCCCCTCAACCCCCCTCCTCAACCTCAACCCCCCTCAACCCCAACCCACCTCCTCAACCTCCCCCCTCAATCTCCAACCCCCCTCCTCAACCCCCCTCCTCAACCTAAACCCCCCTCAACCCCCTCCTCCACCTAAACCTCCCTCAACCCCCCTCCTCCACCTAAACCAGCCTAAATACCTCCCCCCTCTCCCCTCACTTACCTGCTTGTGCTCCGGCCTCCGCTCCTTGTCCCCGCGCCAGCGCGCATGTGACGTCACATGCGTGCCGCATCCTTAGCATATACCGGGTGCGCGCCGTCGCCGGGTCAAGGAGCGTAGGCCGGAGCACAAGCAGGTAAGTGAGGGGAGAGGGGGAGGTATTTAGGGAGGTTTAGGTGGAGGATGGGGGTTGAGGGGGTTTAGGTTAAGGAGGGGGGAGGGAAAGAGACACGGGTAGAGAGACATACGGGGGCTATAGACACACGGGGGTTAGAGACACACGGGGGGTTAGAGACACACGGGCGGGTTAGAGACACACGGGCGGGTTAGAGAGACACGGGGGAGTTACTCGAGTATAAGCCGAGGTGGGCTTTTTTGCCTTAAAAAAAAGGGCTGAAAAACTCGGCTTATACTCGAGTATATACGGTACTTTACTTATTTCTAAGTAATATATGCAGGAAGCATTGTGCTGAAGAGCTGACAATCTGTTGCGATGTTCCTGCAACATCCAAATGTAGGTTTGCACTGTTCTGGAGCTGTAGTGTAAGTGTCAGCAATGTGTGCAGTGTGTAGTGTAAATATGCTGCATGCGCGAGGGGAAGCTGTTATTGTAGCTGTGTACTTCCGCATTGTGTAAGTTAGTGTTGTGAAATGGCGGCGAATGTGTATGTGGTGCGCGGGTGTGTATGATTTAGCATCCTTACTTGTAAATTGTATCTTTACCTCGTACGGCTTTTTTGAAAAGCTGTGTGTTCTTGGTGGTGTTTTGCGGCTTTAGGGTCCTGTAGCCTCATTTTCGTTTTTTTCGGTGGCCATTTTTTCTCTCGCTTAGGGGATTTTCGTGTGTCTAAACTTGTGAATTTTGACTTAAATTGAGGTGTAACTTCACTTGCAGAGGACCTGGGTGCCCCCCCCCCCCCGCCCCACCTTAGTGTGGGTAAGCTTTTTATGTATTTTTTGTGTGTATTTATTGTGTTTTTAATGTTTTTAGGTGCGTGCAGTTCGACCGTTACGGTCGTAATTTTGCGAGGTCGTAAAGTCCTACATCTTGTATTTTTGTATACTAAGTCCGTAAATTTTCCGTTCTAAGTCCCGCGGTTTGTCTTTTTTTGTGTAAGTCCGTATATAGTGATTGCGTGTTAGATGTATTTTGGTAAAGTGCCGCTTGTGTGGGTGTTTGTAACAGCGTGTGAGGCGTCGTAGAGCCTCCACCTCCGCAAATGCGGCCCCTCACTTCGCAAAGCGTGGCGAAGAATCGTAGTTTGGCAATTATTATCTGCGAGATTATATATATATATATATATATATATATATATATATATTTATATATATGTGTATATATATATAATGTGTTGTAGACATTCAAATGTGAACACAAATGTACTAATTACTATATTATATACTGTACTACTGTACGGTGGAGGGCTTCTATCGCTCTTTTGCCCACCCTATATTAAATTATTGTTGTGGTGAACTACCTACTCATAAAGGTCCACAACACAAGCTGAGATCCCGCCCCACGCTGATGATAGGCAGTAACCTTGAAACAGCTGTCCGTGGGAAGGATTCCCTTTTTGTATATTATCCAACCTTGGCTTTGCAAAAAAGCTGTGTATTGCAGCGGCCATAAGGAAGGGATGTAAAGTATAGGGGGGAGAGGCTGAAGGCGCTCATCGCGAGGCCCGCAAGTTGCGGGTTTGCTGAAGACTTTTACTCCAAAACCGAATGCTAATCTAATCTCCTCCCTCTACTTCGGCGCTCATTGCAGGCCTTAGCAACTTGCAACTTGCGAGAAAAAAAAAACAGAATGTAAAATTAGTTAGAAAGCTATATTGCCGTGGGCGGTGAACAGAGAAATTATTTAGTGAATACTGTAATTTAGTGAATACGTTATGTGATTGGCAGCCCCTAGAGACAAAATGTAGGAAGGGGCCTTTGACCGGGCAAGTGCTACGAAGTGTTCAGGGTTTAACTGGGAGGAGTTTACAGGAAATAAACAAGAATTTTCTGCCCATACAGGTTATTCTGTTAGGAGCTCATGAAGTGTCTCTCCCCTTTTTTTTTTTTGTTTGTCACAGCTAGTTGGGGTGGGGGTGATTGCTCTCGCTTGGTGGGAGCATAATTATGGTGTGGGAATAGACCAGATTTGGTTACGAGGTCTCCTGGGCATGGGGTTCCTCGGATGGTTTGGTTCCCTTGGTAGGCGTGAGCATTCACCTCTGTTTTCTTTATTTATTATGCAAATAAAGGCTGTGGCCTGTTTATCCCATACTGGTGTCTGTCAATTATTTGGGGTTTTGTGGGTATGTGTGTGGCTACGTAATATATCACTTATGCTTAGATCAAGTGTTTTACATACAACTCACTCTTAATATGCCTAAAAATTAACCAAATAAGCCATGATCGCCATGGGTCAACATAGCTAGTGCCAAGCTGTGTGGTTATTGGGAAACTGAGATACCGTCTTAGTTACTTTATATATTTAATCACTTTTAATACATTTCACAAATACCTCAATATTAAAGATAATTTAATAGATATTCTGGATCTCTGTAAAGTGCCAGCTTACACACATTTCTATGTGCATATACTTTAGCTGCCTTTTTAGTCTGAACATTTGAAATCAACCGAAAATGCACAATTCCTCTGCATGAGTAATCACATCTCCCCCAAACCATTAGTAGGGAAAGTCAATGTCAGAGCACACTTTCATTCTTCATTAAACATCTTCAAGCCTTTAAATGCTGACAAATTGCACACGTAAGGCAAGAATGGGTCAGGAACTTCTCTGTGCAACATTTATGTTCCTAATTTATTATTAATCATACTTATTTGTTAAACCCTTTAAGAAGCTAATGTTTGACAAACAACATTTTATTAATTAGTTAATAACAATCACATCTAATATTTTTCAAACTGCGATTCATCATCAAGCTTGCGACAAATCGCAGTTTGACAACTACGATTGCCGCAAATGGGCGCGCATTCTCATTGTGCGGCGTACACTGCGCATGCGCATTGCGCAACGGACCACACATGAACATTGCGCAGCGTAAGATGCACATGCACATTCCACAGCATAAGACATGCATGAGCATTGCGGCAGGGCGCTTGGCGGGCTGCGCATGTGCATCGTGGCGCCCTGAGACCAAGGACAAGAGAGAGAGGGGAGGAGGAGGGGAGACACAAAGGGAAGGAGGGGGAAGACACAGCGGAGAGGGGGGAGACACAGAGGAGGGGAGTAGACACAAAGGAGGAGGGGAGACACACAGGGCAGGGAGGGGAGGGGGAAGAGAAACAGGAGAGGGAGAGGAGGGGGAAAGATACAGAGGAGAGGGGGGAGACAAGAGGAAGGGGAAGACACAGGTCAGGGAGAGGAGGGGGAGAGACACATGGGAGGGGGGCAACACACAGGGGTGGGAGAGAGGGGGGTAGAAACACAGGGGAGGGAGAGACACAGGGGAATGAGAGGGGGAGAGACAGAGAGGAGGGGGGAAAGACACAGGGTAGTGAGAGGATGAGGGGAGAGACACAAAGGAGTGAGAGGAGGGGGAGAGACACAGGGAGTGAGAGGAGGGGGTGTGAGACACAGGGAGTGAGAGGAGGGGGTGTGAGACACAAAGGAGTGCAAGAAGGGGGGAGAGACACAGAGGAGGGAGAGACACAGAGGAGGGGGGAGAGACACAGGGGAGGGGGGAGACACACAGCGGAATGAGAGTGGGGCAGAGACACAGAGGAGGGGGAGAGACACATGGGAGTGAGATGAGAGGGGGAAAGACACAAAGGAGTGAGAGGGGGGAGAAAAAGGGGAGTGAGAGGAGGGGGAAGAGACACAGGGGAGGAGGGGGGAGACACATAGGGGAGGGAGAGGAGAGGGGAAGAGACACAGGGGACGGGGAGACACACATGGGTGGGAGAGCAGTGGGGGTAGACACATAGGGTAGGGTGTGAGTAGGGGGGATACACACAGGGAGAGAGAGGTGGGGGGAAAGACACAGGGAGGGAGAGGAGGAGGAAGAGACACAGGGGAGGGAAATGGGGGGGAACAGACACGAGGGAGGTGGGGAAGAGACACAAGGGAGGGAAGATACACAAGGGAAAGAGACACAGGGGTGGAAAAGAGACACAGGGAAGGGAGAGGGGGCAAGAGACACAGAGGAGTGAGAGGTGGGGAAAGAGACACAGGGGGATGGGGGGAAAGACACAGGACAGGAGCGAGGGTAAAAACACAGGGGGGGGGAGACACAAGGGCGGAAGAGGAGGGGGAAAAGGAGACACAGGGGAAGTAGACAAAGGGAGAGACTCGCAATGAGCACCAAAGGTGCTCATTGCGAGGCCCGTCATGAGCGCTGAAGACTCTCATCGCGAGGTTAGTAAAGTAGAAGGGGAGAGACTCCCATTGTGTGGCAAACAGCATTGCCAGGATTCACATTTTATTGCCGTCATTTTTGACGGGCAAGTTGCTAGTATTTTTAACAAAGCACATTATTAACTCTGATCCACCCATTAACATAAAATTCACTATTTCATAAAAGATTCTTATAGTGAGAAAATATTACTCCATAGTTTGCCCATTTGTAAGAGGTCATGATACACAGCAAACACATCTTCCAATGCCATACAACTGATCTTTTGTAAAAGAATGGCCAAAAGGTTATAAATATTTAGTAGAATACTTTTTATTAAATAGAATAAATATAAGAAAAGGTTTATTAGCTGATGATCGAAAAGCAGAAAAGCTTTACGCATTAGAAAATACAATCAGTCTAAGTGTGTTTGATTTAAAAATCTTAATGACGTTAGGAATCAAGGCATGAGCTCATTAGCAAAACAGTAACCAAATTATTTTAATCAAGGAACCAAACTGTATATCTACCTTTTACATCCCTTGTGGCAATCACCCTCTTTGTCTCTGCAGAATTCTACTATGTACAGTAAGATTCAGCTCACTGTTGACTCAATTTATCTCATATGAGACCCCAGCATTTAGAATTGTACGGAGAAAAAAAAGAGAAACAGAAAATGGAGCCAAAATACTTTTGTGTATATGCTGCTTATAACACAAAACATATAAATATACATTTTCTTCGCTGTAGTTTTCAGCATTCTATTGCAAATGTGGGAAATTTGTCAGTAAAAGGTTTTAAGATGTTTGTAGAACATCTAGTGAAATTTAAGTTTGAGTCTTAAGAAATAAGGTGGATAAGCTGGGAATTAATAAACAAGCTTATAGCCCTGTTAAATTCCCTCAGTCCCCATGATTTGCGGCTATTAAATTGGCCCTGTAAAGCAATCCGTTAACGACTTGCCGGGTAAGGGCGAGAAAAAGCTACGGGAATTGGAAATTTGAACTGCACACCCGCAAATCCTTTGATCTGTCAAACCCGTAACTGTTACATTTCCAATCACGCTATTAAATTGCAACAAACTCACTGGCGTTTAATCCTGTAACCCACAAATGGAGCCAAAAAGCCAACAGGTACTAGAGAGGACCCACTAGGTGGGTAAAGTCCAATCTGTAGCACTGTAAATGCAAATATAGACACACTACTGTACATATAAAAAAAGGGAAAGTGATGGTAGTTATTAGAATTGATAGCACAACATTCTCAAGCGCCAAATCTGCAATATAAAATACTTTATTTTCAGATTAATTTCTGTGTTATATCGATCCTGGCAGTCAATGTGTTAATACATATAATGGAACTAGAATATAATATTTACGGCTTTATCAGTATTGCATTATTTCCAGAATGTGGGTCCGATCGTAATTCGTAATTGAAGCCTGTAAGGCTTTGAAATCTAACCTCCATTTTCAGTGATGTAATGATGACGATCTTTTTTGCCATTGGCTCCATCTAAACCCATAACTACGGGTTTGACTGATTGATAATGTTAACGGCCTCACATGCAACGTACACAAGAATGATTTATGGGTTTGCATCTCCCGCCTCTTGGTTGTGGCATGGTTGAATTTAAAAGCTCTGTAACGCAGCCGAATTTCAAGCCTGCAGCCTTTGCCGGTGTGCCAATGCCGCTACGGGCATCAAATTTAATGGGGCTGTAAATCTTTTCAAAGAAGAATCATTCACCTGTATCAAAAATTTAGACAATAGTGAACGAGTTTGTATTTTTGTTATTATTGTTGTTTAGTCATTAAGTCAATTCTTATTCTCCATTATGCTATGAACCGCAGCATGCAAGGCTCTTTCTGAGCTCCCTAAAATTCATGCTTGTTCCTTCAATGATCTCATCTATCCATCTCTGCAATCTTTCCCAGCATCAGAGTCTTCTCTAGGGAATCCTGTCTTCCTGGAGGGCTTTGACAGTTTGGCTTGATTGCCTGTAGTATTTATTGATTGGATCTTCTCGTAGTCCAAGGGGCTCCAATTTGAAGGCATAATTTCTATGCACTTAGACTTCTTTATGGTCCAACTCTCACATCCAAATGTTACTACTGGGAGTACCATAGTTCTAAATATTGCAAGTGTAATATCTTTACTTTTTAACAACTTGTCCAGACTTGCTATAGCTTTTCTAATGTATTTTAAATACATGGTTGTAGTCATTATCTGCAGAGATCTAGGAGCCCAGGAAAATATCTTCTTCTTCTTCTGATTGGAAACATAACAGTTACGGGCTTGATAGATCAATGGATTTGCGGGCGCACAGGTCAAACTAGTCATCCCCCCCCGCCTGTGCAAGTTGTTGAAGGGTTGCTTCACAAGTCTAGTTTAATAGCTGTAAGTCTTGCGGGCTATGGTTTTACATGTTGAGCTAATTTAATAGGGCTCTAAGAATTAATGAGAGCCAATAGGTAATGTCTGGTTTTAGTATTAACCCCTTGAGTACCGGGTCAATATTACACATAAATAACAGTTACAAATAATTAGCCCCATTAAAATCCAGCCAATTAGAAATCCAATTAGAACAGGCTGCGTGTTACAGGTATGAGAGGCAAACCTGTAAACCATACTTCGACGGATGTGCTGCCGTGAACGTGATGAATTGGTCTAACTCGTAGTTACAAGTTGGGATGGAGCAAATGGCAAAAGAGAGAATCAGAATTACGCCACTGAAAAATGGAGGTGGGATTTTCAAAGTCCTACGGGGTTCAATTACGTGTTACGATCAGACCCACATTCCAGATATAACGCAATATTGATAAAGCCGTAAATATGCGAGTTACAGTATATGTATTAACATATTGATTGCCAGGATCGATATAACACGGAATATAAACATGAGAATGTTGTGCTATTAATTCTAAGACCTAACTTTACTTACTCTTGTAATAAAAGTACAGTAGTGTGGTGATATGTGCATTTAAGGTGCTAGAAGGTGGACTTTACCCCCCTTGTGGATCCTCTCTAGCACTCGTTGGCTTCTTGGCTCCATTTGCGAGTTACGAATTTGAACGCAAGGAATCTTGAAGCAATTTAATAGCTCAACTGGAATGTAGCGGTTATGGACTTGAAAGAACAAGTCTTAACCCGCAAGTCATCTGCTGGTTGCTTTAAGAGGCCAATTTGATAGCTCGAAGTCTTGCGAGTTTTGTTACGAGCTACATTTTAACACGTAGCCCAAATTTAATGGGACTATATATTTTTTATTGCATATTTGTGAATCTGAGATTGTTCTGCAATTAATTCTAATGTATTTCCATGCTTTCCTATGCTTTTAAAGTACAGTAGTGTGTGTTTAATTGCTACTACCATAATCAGAACTGGGCTTAAAACCCTTTACTACACATAATAATATTTGTTTCAGAAAATTTATATTTTTTCTAGTTGCGAGTCTAAATTAAAGTTCGAATAGAATACGAATTTTGTGTAACTAAGTATGTTGCACTTGTTATGTTTGCAATGTCCAAAAATCAATGGAGAGGCTAGTGATTGTGGATGGATAATTTGCAATCACGATGCGAATAGCTAATAGAATATGTGGCAACTGTAACTTTAAGTATGTGTAACATTACGATCTGGGCAATAGGATAGGGCCCAAAGTTTTTATGGTATTCTTATCCCTCATCTTCACTTTTGGAAAAATTCACCTTGAATCAATATGACGTTTCCGAAAAGGCATGGGCAATCAGCTTGAGTTAAGAATTCATTTTGTAATTATTTCTGGCGAAAACACCATTTTTTAATGGGGAGGTGTTGCTTTGAATGTTAAATTATCTTGTGTTCAAACTTTTTAAAGTAATATTACAGTGACAGTCTCTATTTAAATTTGCATTTCCTACATCAATGCCCTACTGGTTTACAAGAAAAATGACATAATTTGTCAGTTGCTTTTAAATTGTGGCCTAATGAACAAGATCCTTCTGTTCCTTTTACAGAAATATGTTCTTTATAAAGACCATTAAAGTGAATATAAATCACATGCAAAATAATATTTTCTAATTGCAATTGAAAACAAGTAATCTCTTAATGAGAATGGAATTCTATAATAATTATAGCTCTAGTTCAGGGCATTAAGACATGCTGAGCAGTAATGGGATTCTGCGACATTTAAATTCAGATTAAACTTGCAAGCTTCAAAACACATAGCACTGACTTGTCAGTGGCTGAATATGAATATTGTATTATCATTTTATCACTTAAAACACATTTCCCATAGCTGTATCTTTTTTTCACAAGACTGCAAATGCAAAATCCCCTCAACAAAACAATTTTCAACTTCAGATTCAAATTTGGCATCTCTTTTTAGAGGACCAGAAAACAGCTGAAAAAGTTTGTTGATCTTTTTTGAACAATATTTTATATTTAGTATTCTGATTTAGCAAGTATGGTGGTTACACATTGCCAGAGTGGGTACATAGTAGCATTTCTCTCTTATTAAGGCTTCTCAACTAGCTTTGTGTCTGCAGTTTCACCCTGAGCCTTCCAGTTAGGAGATATCCCTTCTGGGATAATAGACATATCTCTACATTTGGTACACACTCCCATCATAGTATACCTCTCCATTCTATTATCCTTATACCGGCTTCCTATAGGTAGCAGGGCATGCTTTATATATAGATTGTACCCTTTTTAAGCAGTGTTGTTCAATTTTGCAATAAGTATTTCCCTATGTTTATCTTACTATTGAGTATTATGATTTATAGTATGCTTATTCTGTCACAAAAGTGATTTTTGAATTGTTAAGTTGTAATTCAGATGAAGACTGTTGAATATGGAAAAAATATCCAAACACATGTGTATACAGCTTTGTAATGTCATTGCATGTGCCCTGGAGAAGACTCCTCCATTGAGATTGGTTTGATGGATTCTGCCTTAGACCAGGGTTTGGCCCAGAGGAGCAGAGTCCTTTCAAGTATAGATCAGCAGCAGAACTTTCCTTAAATCATTCATCGCTCACTGCATTATACTAAAACTAAGCAGACAGATGCCAGTTCTATAGTGCATTACTGTGCATTACAGATGCACCCTCTCTAATTTTCACATTGTTAGATTAAAAATTGCCAGTTTACTCATTATATTATCCAATTATAGATTGTAAAAAGGAATTATGTTTTTTTGTAACATTTTTGCACTTTTAAGTTTGCACACCAATGTCCTCTCCCGTCTGTCAGCCTCATTAAATGGGAGCTACATTGTAAAATGTAGCCATTAACTCAAGATTTACGTGTTACGGGTATTAAATTAGCCCTGTAACATTGCTCGCAGCGGGCTTTGCGTGTTAAGACACAGGCCGGCCGAGTACAGGCTATGTGGTGAGTAATGTTGAACTTCGCGCACGTAAATTCTTTGATCCAACGAGCCCGGAACCGCTACTTGTTCAATTCAGTTATTACAAATTGAAACATAATCACTCGCGAGCAAGCACATAACATGCAAATGGAGCCCAAAGCCCAACGCAAGGGGGTAAAGTCCAATACGTAGCACTTGTAATGCAAACAACAATATTCTACTGTACAAATATCATAAAGGAAAGTGATGTTAGGTCTTAGAATTAATAGCACAACATTCTCAAGCCTGCAAATTGGCCCTAAAAAATCCTTTATTTCATGTTATATTTTGTGTTATATCGATCCCTGCAATCAATGTCTTAAGACATATACTGTAACTTGCATGTAATAGAATATCATATTTACCGCTTGATTCATATTGCATTATATCGGGAATGTGGGTCCGATCGCAAACTGGATTTGAAGCACGTAGGACTTCCAAATCTACCCTCCCCTTTTTCAGTGACGTAACGCTAACAATCTCTTTTTCGCTAGTCTCCTTCTGAACCCGTAACTACTTGCTTGCTTAAATGTTTATGTTCGAGCACGCAAGTCCGACTGCCGAAAATTGGTTTACAAAATATCACCTTTCGCTTGTAGCTCGCAGCCCATTTTTATTTAATTGCGATGTAAAACAGCAACACGTTGGACCTACGAGGCTGGCATTTAATATGGCCCTGTGTCCATCACCCCAGGAAGAAGCTCCTACATGAAACGTGCGCATCGGCTGTTGTTGGTTGATGGCCCCCCGATGATGATGTCACAGCCAGCTGCCTGATCGGAAGGGAAAATACTCTCCGCTGTTCTCTTTCATTTGTATTTTGCCTATTATATGCTCACACTAGATCTTTTGTAGTTTGCTAGGGAATGTTAGACTTTCTTCAACAGGCAGTATAGGGGGGTAAGTGGTGGATCCCATGTACCACCACACAGATTAGCGGTTTACGGATTTCCGTCTTGTATTAGATCATCTGTAGTTAGTGTAGCTTACTCACATAGGAGCCAGTGGTGGGCTCCAGTACTACCACGCAGATTAGCTATAGGGACTTACTCTTGTTATTTAGTACTATTCATTATTGTTCAGAGCTGTTTATTAAAAAAAAAAAACAACAACAACACACATACGCCCTGGCGGATGTCCCCAACGCTAATGAGCTTCCTACGGAGTGTTCCAGAATAAAATTGGCAATGGCGGCTTCTGATTGGCTGAAAACGCTGTCTATCAAATTCAGCCAATGAGAAGACGCCAATTGTGAAGCGATGAGAAAGGGATACACCCCAAAATCCCACGCTGATTGGATAACACACCTGTCAATCTTCATTTGAACCAATCCGAAGGCTTTATTGTCATCAGCCAATCACAATGGAATACACCCCCACGTACTGATTGGTGAAGACATCTGCGCCTTCCCATTGGCTGTAATACTGATTGACATTAACAATAGCCAATGAGAAGGCGCAAATCCTTCACTAATCAGTAAGTGGTGTGTATTCCATTGTGATTGGCTATTGTCAGTGCAACCAATCAGAATGTGCAGATGCCTCCAGCCAATCACCCTGTGGGGGTGTATTCCATTGTGATTGGCTGAAGGCATCTGCGTCTTGTGATTGGTTTAAACAAAGATTGACAGGTGCATTATCCAAGAGAGGAATTTTAGGGTGTATCCCTTTCTGATTGGCTCACACATTGGCGCCTCCTGATTGGTTGAAAACACTGTCTATCAAATTCACCCAATCAGAAGGCGCCATTGCCTATTTTCTTCTGTAAAAGGCTCCGGGAGCCTCATTAGCGTTGGGGGTGTCCGTGAGTGCGGATGTGAGTATTTTTATTTTTATTTTTATTTTTTACAGGGCGGGGCAGAAGAGGAGGAGGAGGAGGCCGGAGACATCGCGGGGAGGTAAGTACAATGTAGGTTATGTTTATTTAATTTAGTTTTTATGTTTATGTATGTGTATTAATGTTATGTTTTTTTAAACAGGTGCGCGCCGGAGAAGGGTAAACGAAAAAGGACGGGTCATGCGGAAAGGTGAGTAGAATATTTAGAATGTTTATTTATTTACTGTAAATGTGTTGCACTATTTTTTTTCTCTATGTGGCTGATCTGAATGGACATCTGCAAAGTTAAGTGGTGTTAATTATTTTATTTTAGCTTCAAATTATATTATTTTATATATAGATATCATTTATTGTATGTTAGCTAGGGGTATGTGTTTTAAATAGATAGCATAGCATGTATTGTATATTAGATAGGGGTGTATTGTATTATATTTTATGTATTTGTATTATATTGTATTGTATTGTGTTATATTGTATGTATTGTATGTATTTGTATTGTATTGTATGTATTGTATTGTATGTATTATATGTATTTCCTTTTCAGGTGTGTAATTTTTTTTTTTTTCTGTAGTGGGGGGGTTGTAATGTGTTTTTTTATTTTATGTAATGTAGATTTTTACTTTTTTGTGACTTTAGGCTTTTTTATTTTCTGTTATTAGAGTGGTGGGGGTTATTAGGGGGTAGGTAGGTAGTGTAGGTAGGTAGTGTAGGTGTTAATAGGTTAGTGTAGAGGGAGTTTAGTTGATATTTAATGTTTTATTGGGGGGGTATAGTGCAGTGTAGTGTTTATACTTAGTGTCATGATGGTCCTTGAGGATGGTCATGGCACTTATGTGGTTAATGTTGGGTTGTAACAGGCCCATAATGGTCTTAATATACCCTTATGGGACTGATGGAGTTAAATAGAGGTTTATGAGGGTTTATGAGGTCTATATTGACCCCCATGAATGACAGGGTTAATTAGTGGTTTATGGGGGTCTGTATTGACCCCCATGAGTGACAGGGTTAATGAAGGGCTTATTGGGGTCTATATTGACCCCCATGAGTGACAGGGTTAATGAAGTGCTTATGGGGGTCTGTATTGACCCCCATGAGTGACAGGGTTAATGAAGGGTTTATGGGGGTCTGTATTGACCCCCATGAGTGACAGGGTTAATGAATGGCTTATGGGGGTCTGTATTGACCCCCATGAGTGACAGGGTTAATGAATGGCTTATGGGGGTCTATAATTACCCCATGAGTGAGGGGGTTAATGAAGTGCTTATGGGGGTCTGTATTGACCCCCATGAGTGACAGGGTTAATGAAGGGTTTATGGCGGTCTGTATTGACCCCTATGAGTGACAGGGTTAATGAATGGCTTATGGGGGTCTATATTGACCCCCATGAGTGAGGGGGTTAATTATGTGCTTATGGGGGTCTGTATTGACCCCCATGAGTGACAGGGTTAATGAGCGGCTTATGGGGGTCTATATTGACCCCCATGAGTGACAGGGTGAGAGTGTATATTTGTTTTCTTTTATAACGGGTCCTTTAAGGACCTTTATGGTCCTTTAAGGACCCGTAACACAGGAATTTTAAATTTTCATTGCAGCGGGGGGCCCCTATCGCCTGCGACCAGGACCCCCACTGCGATTGTTAATGTGGGGTTAATGCAGGTCTCCGAGCTTATCTCGGATCCCGTGGGGTTAATGCAGGTTTCCCAGCTTATCTCAGATCCCTTCTTGGGTAAGTTGTACTTTGAGCCTCGTTTTCGTTTTTTTTCGGCTACCATTTTTTCTCTCGCTTAGGGGATTTTCGTGTGTCTGAACTCGGGAATTTGGACTTAAATGGAGGTGTAACTTCACTTTCAGAGGTCCTGGATGCCCCCCCTTGCCATGGGTAAGCTTTTTATGTACTTTTTGTGAGTATTTGGTGTGTTTTGACTGTTTTTAGGTGCGATCGGTTTGGCAGTTATGGTCGTATTTTTCGTGCGTGTGGGTGTTTATTCCGTTAAGTTTGGTTCCGAGGTCTTTTTTTTTTCTAAGTCGTGCGTGTGTGTGTGTGTGTTTTTAACCACGTGTGAGGCGCCTTTGAGCCTCCATCTCCGCATTTGCGGACAAACACAGCCGACGTTGGAGCCTCAACCTTCCGCAAATGCGGCCCCTTCGCTTCGCGAGGGTCCGCATTTGTGGAACAAACTGCATCCTGCACTTCGCGAGGGATGCAGTTCTTGCGGGCTAGCGTAAGCAACTGCTCGTATTCGCACAACTATATATGTGATATATATATATATATATATATATATATATGTGTGTATATATACACACTGTATATATAGTTATTTTGCACAGGTTTGTGAATTATGTTATTATATGGCACAGTAGATGATATAGAGGTGGATGCATTTCTATTTATGTCATGTTTTTGCACTTTTTTATTTATAATATGTATATATTTTTGTGGTGATAATTAATTAACAAATTTAGAATTGTATTAGAATAATCTATTTATACTGAGACATTATTTTCAACAACAGATAAAATCTTTAAGCAAAGCCAACCCCAATTTTTTGGGGGAAAATTAGCTTTACAGTCTCTACTGCACTTGCTTACAATATAAATTTTTTTGCGACTGGCTGTTTCTAACTGTATATTATATACTTTCCAACTTTGTGAATTATATAGAAAATTATTGACTATTTATTTTTGGGGGGCCTATTATATATTATTGTTTTATATGGCAATTTTTTTAGTTTTTAATTTGGCACAATAAATATACTTTATTTTAATTTAAATTAAGGAAGTTCTTTGTTCTCTCTTGATATATTCTAACCTGGGTACCTAAATGACCTGAAATACATTCTATGATATCATGATATTGTAATAAAAAAACATAAATAACAGAGAAATGTACATTATTGACATAATGCACTGCATTGTTAGAAGGCTTGATAAAAAAAAAACACCTCTAGATTATTATTGAATGCTATTAGATGTAATGGCAATCATCATATGTTACTTTAAAAATCCCTTTATACATAAAACCCATAAATTATTCATAACATACTATTGTGATTTTGAAGACCCAGAAGTTGAATTTCAGCCTTTTAAGTATTCCAAACACATGTTCTCAAACACATTTTGTCAAAAATATTGGCACTTTCTAGCGTAAAAACTGCTCTTTTCACCTTTTAGCAGTTCCTTTTGGGAGGCAAGTCAGTTTTTATTTAGTACATGTCACAGTTTTATTTTTCTTCCTCAAGATTTTCTTGAAAACGATGAAAAGCAATAATGTCCTTTTTGCTGGTATTTGTTAGATCATACAGTCTTTTCCCGTCGTTCTATAACAGTATTATGTTTTCCTTAAAGGTATATATCAGTTTCCTGGGTTTCAAATGTTTGGTAAGAAACTGGCAGTGAATATCAGAAAATTATGTGCTATATAGAAAAGTTCAGTGTGCTTACAAAGTTAAATGCAGGAATTTAAAATCTAGCTTTGCACACCCTCAGGGAGCTTACATAACTAAGTACACAGAGAAAGGTCAGCCAGATACAGAGTTTGACCTTTCTGGTAGAGACCAACAGAAGTAATGCTGCAAGATGGAATCACATGGTTGGGTGGGGTCTGAGCTCACAGCTGACGCACAATGATAGAGAAAATACATATCACAGGCGGCTTTGCAGTACAAGAACCCCAGATTTTGATACGCATGTTTCAGCTAACCTCTGCTTTCTCCTGAAATGAATTATGGATGTTATGCTAATCTAAGCAGGGATTTCAGGGGTGTCAACTAACAACAGCTGCAGCTTGCAAACTGAAAAGATTTAGCAAATATCAGTATGAGTTTGTAAATGTTTATTTTGATTTTTTTTCATGCAAAAAATGTTTGCATGCACTACTGATTCTCCTCTATCAGATGCATTCATAATCCAGGAAATTTAGATATGCCTTTAGTGGACCTTTAAAATCTTGTGGCAAATAGTCTTGTTTTATTTTTTCCACTATCTGACAGGAGCGTATTTAACTTTTATACTACCATAGGCCACTCAGATTTGTGTGCACCCTGCATCCCACTCACCACTCATTTGCCCTTGATAACACATAGTAACACAGTACTCTATTTTACTGGCCAATTTGTAAATTTATACATACTTAAAATCACTTCTAAAATTGCCACATATTCTATTAGCAATTCACAATCTGATTACGAGTTCCCTGTACACAATTACTAGGGACAGCAAAATATGCAAATTTGGGTTTATAACTCCATTGGTTTTAGCACAGCTTGAATATTATGAAAGCTAATTATTTTAAGTTACACAAAATCAATATTCTATTAGACCTGGAGATCTTGCTCGCAAATTAAGTCAGACCTGCAACTAGAAAAAGTATCAAGTTTCTGTCAAAAATATTACGAGTACTAAATAGGACTCACAAGGGCTTTTTCAAACAAACACTTATTAGAGCCATGACAGCAATTAAACACACAATATCGTGCTTTAAAAACACGGGAAGGCATGGAAACACATTTAAATTCATTGCACACCAGTCTCAAACCCACACATATGCAATTACAAAATATTATTTTAACTGTTATTTCTGAGTAATATCGATCCTGGGACTCAAGGGGTTAATACATATCATGAAACTCATGTGGACTAGAACAGATGCTCTAACGCATTTTATAGATTGTTATATTGCAATAGGGGTCAAAGTAACATATTTATCGAGGTTGAAAAATACTATTAGAAGACTCTGATGCTGGTAAAGATTGAAGGCACATGAAGAAAGGGATGTCAGAGGCGGAGATACATAGATGAGGTAACTGAAGCAATGAACATGAGTTTGGAGTGCTGCGGTCCATAGGGTCATAGAGAGTTGGACATGACTGAATTACCAACAACAAAAATAAATGCTTTGCACATATATAGTTGTGAGCATTGCGGGTTGTTGCTAATGCTTGTAGCGAGGCCCGCAGATACAGGCAAGGAGCGCCAAAGGCTCATTGCACTGGTGGAGATGAGCACGCCGTAGGTACTCATCCCTATGACCATGTACGACTTAGGCAGTTAGCGCCGAAGGAGCTTACTGCGCCTGAGGAGATGAGCGCCATAGGTGCTCCTCAGTATGACCATGGGACTACAGATCAACAGAAAGCTCAATTATCCAATTCACAGTGTGAGACTTTGCAAAAAAAAGAAAACCTGAGGCACGTAGAAAAAAAGGCACTTAGAGAAAAAAAAAACGAGGTCGAAAAAATATGAAGTTAATGGCCGAAACCACACACATTGAAAAACAACAACAACCTAAAGAAATCATCACACACAGCATGGGGGGACAGCCAGGACATCTGGGAGTGAGGTTGCACTCAAATTTAAGACAAATTTGCAGAGTTTCTGAACTCGGAAATCGCCTAAGTGACAAAAAAAAAAAAATGGAGGCCAAGAAAAATGAAAACAAGGCTACATGACCCCTAACCATGCAAAACACTGCCAGGCACGTACGACTTTTACACAGGAACGTACAAGGTACTAGATACACTATTACAAAGGACGGAAAATGCTTGAGAGCCGCGCAACACATAGACAATCGCTGCCATTTTACAACACTAACTTGCAACTAATAACATTATCATTCTAAAATGTCGATTTACACAACTAAACAAACGGTTTGGTCTTGCGCACGCAGCCTATTTATACTGCAAACTTGCCACATTGCTGAACTTTCTCCTCAGGTCAGCAACAGTCCAACTGTACATTGTATGATGCAGGCAAAACAAAAGTAATTGTTAGCTCTTCAGGATATTGATGGCTGGATATATTAATTAAAAATAGGTAAAGTATATGAATTAATTAATTAATTATTATTATAAAAATAGTAATAACAAAAAAAAAAAATATATATATATATATATATATATATATATAAAAATAGAAATACGCTAAATAGCATATTTTACAATGCCGTTACTTTATGAATACATTAATGATTCTCACTTCCTAATACATTTAATCATTACTAATTAATTATTAACGTACATTAATGTAATAATTATTCATTAGTAATGCAAAATAAAAAAATATAATTTACACTGCACTAAAAAAAAATTATGTTTTACACAGCACTTATATATATGGATTACATATTTAAATCACTGTATTATGCTCTGAGACCTGAAAACATTTTCTAATTTACACTGCACTAAACAAATTGTATATTTATCTGTCTTTGTGATGAGCGCTGAAGATGATCATTGCAAAGCATGGAAATTTAAGTGCACAAGGGGAGAGGCTCGCAATGAGCGCCAAAGGTGCTCAAAGGAGCAAAACTACACACGGGGAGAGGCTTGCAATAAACGCAAAAAGTGCTCAGAGGAGCAAAAGTACACAGAAGGTACTCAGAGCGAGGCTCTCAATGAGCACCGAAGATATTCAGAAGAGCAAAAGCCTTTCATTCTGTGCCAAACAACATTGCCATGGCTTCAAATTTTATTGCCGTCATTTTTTGTCGGGCAATTCACTAGTCACATATATAGTTGTGAGCGTACAAGTTGTTGCTAATGATGCGGGCTCACGTAGCGAGCCCGCGGGCCTCGCGTAGTGAGGGCCGCGGCTCGTGCAGCGAGCCAAGGCCCTCGCAAAGCGAGGGCACTGGCCGAGGGTCTCAGTTGCTGGCATGGAGCGCCTAAGGCGCTCCTTGCCAGCAACTGAGGACCCTCGCAAAGCGAGGGCACTGGCCGAGGGTCTCAGGTCTCAGTTGCTGGCATGGAGCGCCGAAGGCGCTCCATGCCAGCAACTGCGATCCTCGCAAACTTCACATCGCAACCCAAAGAGCACGACACACACATTACGACACTCGCAAACACACGTTCACACACATTACGGCTTTGCAACACTCGGACGCAACTCGCGAACATTACAAAATTAAAAACACAATACATACACACAGCACATACATAAAAAGCTTACCTACACCAAGAGGGAGCACCCAGGACCTCAAAAATGCAACTTACACCTTCATTTCACTCAAAATAAAAGAGTTTACACACTAAAAAATTTGCTAAGCAAGAAAAAAATGGGCGCCGAAAAAAACTAAAACGAGGCTACACACGCAAACACCGTACGACACACGTTAACAGATATTACGACCTTGCAAACATCGGACACAACACGCCGACATACAAACATTTAAAACACACCAAATACATACAACACACACATAAAAAGCTTACCTACAGCAAGAGGAACCATCCAGCACCTCAAAAAAACAAGTTACACCTTTATTTAAATAAAAATAAAACACTTTAGACACTTAGGGCCTCATTCTATTAGTGGCCGTAAATCGGCCGTAAGGCTGCGATTCCTTGCGGGGGTTCTGTTAACTCGCGATTCTATTATACAGCCCCGCAAGGATCTCATCTTACGGCCGGCCGCATATTTTGGAACCGGCCGTAAGCGCAGAAATCTAAAATCGCAAAAATAAATTCAAGCCTGCACTGTACAGCTCTGTAAATGCTAGGGATCATATTGGGTGGACATGAGGATTAAAAGTAACCCACTCTCACGCTTGCACATCAGCCCAAACCCGAGTTCAAATTAACTGTTTATTTTCCGGCTGCGGCGTGGGCGGGTCTGAGGTGCTCCAAGCACTCTGGACTTTTTACATGGATATTTTACGGATATTAAAAATAAAATATTTTACGGATTTGAGTATAGGATAATTATGTGCTATTTTTTCTAACACCTAAAATCCCTTTATAGTCTTCTCAAAGTGCAGGATGGCTTTATTTGAGCTATTTTATGTGCTTAATTGGTGCTAGCGGGACCTCTTTCCTGCAAGTAAGCAGCGGCTCGTTTTTAGCCTTGCAGAGAGGTTTCCCGGAGCAATTGAATTGCAAATAGGAATTTCTTACGGCCGAAACTCTTGCGGCCGTTTTAGATCAAAGGCTTTCCTCTGGCGCGAGCGGCCGCAAGAGATAGCAAGGCACCGGCCGCAAGCCTGCCGGAGCCTCCGGCCGTAAGGGAATAGAATAGCCGAATAGCTTGCGGCCGGTCCTTGCGGCCCCGCAACGGCTGCGGCCGCTAATAGAATGAGGCCCTAATACAATCGCTAAGCGAGAGAAAAAATGGCCGACGAACAAAAACAAAAACGAGGCTTCAGACGTAACTATACTACACTTACTCGCAATAATGAAACACATACTATGCGGAATGTATCACAATCATATTAAACACCATTTTGACCACTACTTCGCACAAAATGGCGGATGGAACGCAAATTGTAAGCTGGAACGCAAATAGCGCATGCGTATTGCGTTCTAACGGTCTAACTTTCCAGAATTTTCTACAAGTTTATAAATACTGCCTACTTTCCACAAAATTCTACATTTCTACTCAGGTGATGAACAGAGTGACTTCATAGATAACTGCTGCTTTTACTTGAGAAGACAATTCTTTCCTAATTTACTACTTTACACTGTGCAAATTACAACTGAGAGGTAAGCTATAATATATTACATTTTATTATCAAGACAGGACCAAAAAAAAAAAAATGAACTAGGAAAATGTGATTTATGTAGTGACATGTCACACGCACATTTATGTCAATTATGTATAGTCACATGTCACACACACATTTATGTGTGTAGGCCCACAAAAAAAATAAGGTTCATTTAACAAAAAAAAAAAAAAAACATAATTCAATATCAAAAAGAGGTTTATGTATAGTGACATGTGACACGCACATTTATGTGTATTGCCCCTGCAACAAAATGATCTTAAAACAAACTAATTAAACAACTACATTTAAATGACATTAGAAAAAAACAAAATTGTAATATTAAAATATGAGTCATGTATACTGATATGTGACACGCACATATATGTATCATCTATAGTTACATCTCACACACACACACATTTATGTGTGTTGGCAAAAACAAAAAATAATGTTCATTTAACAATTAAAATATGATTCATGTTTAGTGATATGTCACACGCACACAAAAAAATTACATTGAACTCTGGAAATGTGCTTCATGTATGTGACATATGTGTGTAGCCCCCCCAAAAAAATAATGTTAATTGAAAATAATTACAGAAGTATATTTAAATGACATTAATTTACTGCAATTCAATAGATCACCTAAAGCTGAATCTTTCTACTTCTTTTAATATTGAAACAGACTCTGCATCAACAGCGTCACTTAACAATTTGCACCGTGCATTGTGAAGCACAATCCCTTTTAAAGAACACCAACAAAGAAGAACAGGTAAGATATAAAAATACATTAGATGCTGAAAAGGCCATGCTTTGCTAAATAAAAAATAAGAAATATACAATTAACCATTTCACTTTCTTTTTCAAACAGACACTACAAGAAGACCGGCGGATTAAGATTGGCAGGAGGGGACCCCCTGTCATTCGACACTTCAATCAAGGTAAAGTATTAAGTATAAAAAAAGAAACGAACCATGAGCCTCATTCAATTGTGAGTTGGCCAATTGAATAGGGCTCTATATAAGCACATAACATATTTTTTATACAGAACTTTTTAGTTAATGAACTTCTATCCAAAATCAAGGTCTTCACTAACTAAAAACTTCGGTCAAAAAATATGTTATGTGCTTATATAGAGCCCTCTTCAATTGGCAAAATTGCAATTTAATGAGGACCTATATATCTTTAATGGCCGAGGGCCTCATTTAAATGTGATTTGCCCATTTCAATAGGGCTCTATATAAGCACAGAGCATATTTTTTTACTGAACTTTTTAGTTAGTGAAGACCTTGCTTTTGGATACAAGTTCACTAACTAAAAACTTCTGTAAAAAAAGATGCTCTGTGGTCATATTGAGCTCTATTCCATTGCCCAAAACGCAATTGAATGAGGCCCCGACAATATAACAAATGCAGCAACCAAAGGCCCTCATTCAATTGCTATTTTGGCCAATTGAATATGGCTCTAAATAAGCACATTTAGAGCCCTATTGAATTGGCCAAAATGCAATTGAATGAGGGCCAAAGTATGCAACATATGGTACACACAAAGTGGTACAGACAAAACAGGATTGTAACAAACTCACACTAACACATAGCAAACTAAATTAACGTTCTTATTCAATGTTTAACAACCTATAAGCCTTACAAAGAAGCCTAAATAAGAATAACAAAAGTGGTGCGCACCTAAGAGGATTGTACAAAACTCACACAAACACATAGGAAACTACATTAACATTCTTCTTTAATGTTTAACAACCTATAACCATTACAATGAAGACTAAATAACTTTAGCACAAGTGGTGCGCACAAAACAGGATTGTAACAAAGTCACACAAACACATAGCAAACTACATTAATATTCTTATTTCATGTTTAAAAAACTATAACCATCCCAATAAAGGCTAAATAAGTATACCACAAGTGGTGCGCACAAAAGAGGATTGTACAAAAACTCCCACAAACACATAGCAAACTAAATTCATATTCTTAGTTAATGTTTAACAACCTATAAGCCTTACAAAGAAGCCTAAATAAGTATACCAGAAGTGGTACGCACAAAACAGGATTGTACTAAAACTCACACAAACACATAGGAAACTACATTAAGATTCTTCTTTAACATAGTTACATAGTTACATAGTTACATAGTAATTAAGGTTGAAAAAAGACTCTCAGTCCATCAAGTTCAACCTGTTAAGATCTCCTCTGATCTGCAATATGCGGATTAGTTATTAATTAAATTATTGATTAAATAATTATTAATAGTATAGTATTGGAGAATGAATAAAGAGTTAGTCCATCAAGTTCAACCTTTTTAGATCTCTATTGATCTTTTTAATTTGGACTATTTATTATTATTGTTAATTGTTAATTATTGTTAATGTTTAACAACCTATAACCATTACAATGAAGCCTAAATAAGCATACCACAAGTGGTGCGCACAAAACATGATTGTACAAAAAAACACACACACACATAGCAAACTAAATTAATATTCTTCTTTAATGTATCACAACCTACAAGCCTTACTAAGAAGCTAAAATAAGGACAAACAAATTAGGATTGTAGATAAAGTTAGACAAACACATTGAAAAAAATAACCATAACAGATACAATACACCAAAATTAAGACATTTTTGCTTTATTTAAAAGACATTTCACTCAAACAACATTTTCAATTTTATGTTACAACAGATACTGCGTGAAGACAATCGGACGAGGACTTTCAGCACAGGACCAGACCACCGGACGAGGACTTTCAACACAGAACCAGACCAGCGGACGAGGACTTTCAACACAGGACCAGACCATCGGACGAGGACTTTCACCAAAGGACCACAACATCGGACGAGGGCTATCGCCAGAGGACCACACCATCGGACCACGACTTTCAACAGAGGACCAGACCATAGGACCAGGATTTTAAACAGAGGACCACACCATCGGACGAGGACTTCCAACAGAGGACCAGACCATTGGACAAAGATTTTCAACCAAGGACCAACAAACATTCTGATTAAAATCAAACTTCAACCAAGGTACAGTATAATAAGTACAAAAGGAGAAAACGAAAGAAACATGTTTCATATGCATCCGTGTCAATAGAAAAATAATTAAAAAATTAAGAACTATGTCCCTTATTCTATTTAAATTGGCAATATGCAATACATGGCTCAATAACCACATCAATGTTTTTTTTTGCAAATAAGATTTTAATTGGTAAACATCTATACACAAACAAGGTTTTCAATAACTAAAAAATTATTTCAAAAAAAGATGTTAACTGCTTATTTACAGCAGTATTCAATTAACCAAATTGTTATTTAATGAGGCCAGGAATTATAACTTTTAACAAAATATAACTGATACATTAATGATTTACCTTTTATTTCTCAATTGTGCACAATAATCTTTAACAGTAATTACAAATTTCAATATACCCAATTACATTTCTTTTTTTGCCTTTACAGATTAACATGGCTAATAACGAGAGCAAACAAGAGAAGAAAAGACGTCAAACTAGAGAAAGACAAGAGAGATGGGCCGCCCAGCAGACACCAGAGGAGAAAGAAATTCGACGAGAAAAAGAACGCAAAAGACTTGCAAGCAAAAGACTATTAGCTGCAAAAATGAAAGATACGCCAAAAAAAACTACAAAGCAAATAAAGCATTTACAACCTGTTCCTCAAACATCAGATGACATTTTACAAGATACAATTAAAGACAGACCAAAAAAAGCAACTACAAAAAAAAAAGCATTTACAACCTGTTCCTGAAATCTTACAGGACATTTCAACAAAACCAGGACAACATATACCAAGAAAAGCCACGAAAAAAACTAAGCATTTAGAACCTGTTGTTCAAACATTCCATGACTTTTCACCTGATGAATATGAAAGTCAAACTCCTATATGCTTTGCAAATTGTCCTTTACTCAAGTCTTTAGCAATAGAGGTTCATAGTTGTGGGGACATGACTACTCAATGTCAGTTTTGTGAGGCTTATTATTTTAAACAGGAGAGACCCAGAGATGGCCAAATTATTAGTTGCTGTCAAAAAGGCAAGTTCAAACTTCCAGAAAGGAAAGAATTTCCAATCTATTTACAAAATATTATGACTGAACCTACTTTTACAAACTACAAAAATTTTAAGACAAACATAAGATCCTACAATAGTGCCATATCCTTTGCATCTATGGGGGCAACATTAGCTGCTAATGTACCAGGACATGGTCCTTACTGTTTTAAAGTCCAAGGCCAAATTTATCATCGCACTTCACATTTACATCCAGAGGAAGGAGAGCAAAGAAAATTCGCTCCACTATATGTCCTAGATACAATGGAAGCTGTTGACCAACGTATGCAGATAGAAGAAAATAAAAAATGCTTACCCAGTGTTTTCATAGAGCTAAATAACATTATGGACAACAATCCCTACAGTAAAGCTTACAAAAAATTGGCAGAAGTAGAAAATGAACAACTACTTCATGCACAAAGACATCAATTACCCATGCTAAAGGTTAATATTGTGCTTAAAAGAGACAGACATACTAATAAACGTCGTTATAACTTGCCAACATCAAATGAGGTTGCAATGGTGTTTCAAAATGATGAAGGAGAACCACCATTTCAAAGAGACATTAGAATATATCCCAGAAATGAGGAGCAACCATTTATTAATATGAATATCTTAAGTCCAAATTTAGATCCAATGACATATCCCATCTTTTTCCCACATGGAGAAGCAGGTTGGCAACCAAAATTAACCCTTCCCAGTTACCCAAATGCTAAAGCCAGAATCCGAAATAATGTTTCTATGCTTGAATTTAAAGTAGCTCAAATTGCCATTCGACATGGATTTAATCTGATTTTATGTGGTGGAAAACTAACACAACAATGGATTATTGATTCATATTTGCAAGTTGAGGCAAATAATTTAAACTTTATAAAATATCAACAAGATAAACTACGTGTAGAACAATATTCTGAACTCATGGACTATGTTGCTGACATGGCTACAAGCAGAGACATGACAGCTGGCAAAGCCATCATTTTACCATCTTCCTTTCAAGGATCTACTCGAAATATGAGAGAAAGATACAATGATGCTATGGCTATTGTCACCAAATTTGGAAAACCAGATTTATTTCTGACATTTACATGTAATCCACAATGGCCAGAAATTACACAAAATCTACTTCTTGGACAAACTGCTTCTGATCGACCAGATTTAGTAGCCAGATTTTTTAAGATCAAATTAAATGAATTAATACGTGACTTCACTATAAATCAGTTATTTGGCAAATGTCTTGCTTATGTATATACCATTGAATTTAAGAAAAGAGGCCTTCCACATGCACATCTTCTCATAATACTTCAAGAGAAAGATAAATTAGATACTTCGGACAAAGTGGATGCAGTCATAGTTGCTGAACTACCAGATCCAGAACTATATAGTAGACTATATGAGATTGTTACTCATCGCATGATTCATGGACCCTGTGGAGACCTTAATCCACAATCACCATGTATGGAAAATAATAAATGTTCCAAAGATTTTCCAAAAGATTATAGAGACCAAACATATGCAAATTGTGATGGATATCCACTTTATAAAAGAAGAGAAGGAGATAGTGCCATTATTCGTGGAAAAAAAGTGGACAATAGATATGTAGTACCTTACAATCCACATTTACTCATGAAGTACAACGCCCACATCAACGTAGAAGCCTGCACTTCCATCAAATCCATTAAATATGCCTACAAATATATTTACAAAGGCTATGAGGCAGCTACTGTAGAAGTCAAAAGTGCAGACAACCCTGAATGTAGTGAGTTAGTATATGATGAACTTGCATCTCATGTAGATGCTCGCTATGACAGTGCGCCAGAAGCTATGTGGCGGCTTTTAAAATTTGAAATGCATGATAGATCACATGCAGTATATAGATTAGCAGTACATTTGCCACAACGACATTTAGTCTATTTCCATGCTGGAAATGAAATTAATGCATTGGCCCAAAGTGAAGATCGTCACACTACACTAACTGCATGGTTTGCATTACATTCCACTGATGCTCAAGCAACACAATACTTTTATATTGAAATTCCATATCACTATGTTTTTGTGAATGGATTATGGAGACCAAGAAAAACCAGAGGAAATAAAATAATTCCAAGAATTTACACAGTCAGTCCAAGAGATGTTGAACGTTTTTGCTTACGGATATTACTTTTAAATGTTCCAGGAGCACAAACTTTTGAACAATTAAGAACTGTTAATGACATTGTATATGAATCCTTCCATTTAGCTGCAAGACATAGAAACTTACTCGCTGATGATACAGAGTGGGAAAGATGTTTAGAAGAAGCAGCACAATGTCAAATGCCACAATAGATGAGAGAACAATTTGAAGACTATGACATTCAACTACAAGCAGAAAGAACAGAAGAAAGACTTGCAACTTTAAATACACTACAATTGCAAGCATTTCATGCCATTAAAAATGCAATAGATTATGACATGGTGACAGAGCGTTATTTCTATCTTGATGGACCTGGCGGATCAGGAAAAACCTATTTGTACAATTTATTAATGAGTTCAGTACGAGCACAAGGTCAAATAGCAATGGCGTTTGCCACTACTGGAATTGCTGCACTTTTATTAGAAGGTGGAAGAACTGTTCATAGTGGATTTAAACTGCCAGTGCCTATTTTAGAAAATTCTGTGTCAGATATTCGCATGACATCATTACAAGCAAAGAAATTGAAGAAATGTAAATTAATTATAATAGATGAGGCCACAATGATGTCATGCTATGCCCTCCAATGTATTGACCGTTTGTTTCGTGAAGTCATGGATAATATTTTTCCATTTGGTGGAAAGGTAATGTTGTTGGGTGGCGATTTTAGACAAACATTACCTGTCGTTGTACATGGAAATCGAACTGACATTATCGAAACCTGTATCAAGTCAAGCACAGTATGGAAACATTTTACCTATCTTCAACTGCAACAAAATATGAGATCAGAAGGCCAAACTGATTTCAATGATTGGCTTATTAAAATTGGAGAAGGCAGAACAGAAAAAATACTACATTTAGCTGATGACACTGTAGAGATCCCACCTCATATGATTTGTCAACAAGATATTATATCGGCTATATTTAAAGGGAGCATAAATAACGAAGAATATTCCGAGCTTGCCAACCAAGTCATACTGACGTGTAAAAATAAAGATGCATTAATCCTCAATCATGAAATCTTAAAAAAAATTAATGCACCACAAAGAAATTATCACAGTGCTGATTCTGTACTTGCTGATGGCAATAAAAGTCAGGCTAACTTTTCGACTGAATTCATAAACTCTCTAACTCCTTCTGGAATGCCACCACATATTTTGCAGCTAAAGAAAGGTGCAATTATCATGTTACTGCGAAATATGAACCCCAAAAAAGACCTATGCAATGGCACAAGATTAATTGTTCAACAATTAAAGGACCATTTTATAGATGCTGAAATTTTAACTGGTACCCATAAAGGAGAGAGAGTTTTCATACCAAGAATAGATTTAGCACCAAGTGAAAGTAGTCTCCCTTTTATACTTCAAAGAAGACAATTTCCCATTATTATGGCATTTGCCATGACTATTAATAAATCCCAAGGTCAAACTTTCAAATCTGTGGGTATTTTCTTGGAAGAACCAGTATTTGCACATGGTCAATTGTACGTTGCGTTGTCACGGTGCAAAAATCCACAGGCTATTAAAGTTTACATTGAAAAGAATGAAAGTCAAGGAGATTTATTAGAAGATGGACGTATTTTTACTAAAAACATTGTCTACTATGAAGTACTATAACTTTGCAGGATACAAATTAAAGCCATGCTAACATTTTTTAAAAGCATTCAAAAATACATAACAATTTGTTGTTTAATTCAGTCATAATTAACGTAAGTACTGTTTATGGATGATTCGCCTCACAAAATACTTGCCTTGCATTATTCTGAAAAAGTATGTTAAAATGTTAAGTCACTATGTTAATGTTTCTAATGTTACAAGTTTAAAAACAATATTTTGAAGTTCTTTCATTCAACATATTACAAAGTTCATGTTAAGAGCTCAAGCACCTTTTAAGTCACAATGTAAATATTGTCTGTTATCTTAAGATTACTACCTACATTAATGTTTATCTCCAGTTTATGTGGTCAGTAAGGAATTACTTTCATTAGGTACGTTTTAAGGAGAGTTTTTACTGTATACCTTCCTCTACATTCAATGTATATTGAAGTTAACAATTAGTCTGATAGAAATTGCATGTTAATACTGATTAATTTAAAGTTCAACTGTTTTTACATTCAAATGTTAATACTTTTAATAAAAAATTATGTTTAAATATTAATTCACTATCTTACTGTTTATAATGTTACAAGTTGTAAAAATGTTTTGGAAAGTTTCTTACTTACACACATAATAAGTATCTGACTTAAACATATTACAAACTTCATGTTAAAATTGTGTACGTTTAAAGGAGGGTTTTTATAATGTTTATCTTACTCTGCATTAAATCTATATTCAATTTAACAATTCTTCAGATAAAAATTGCATGTTAAAAAAACATTACCTAAAGTTTACTATAATGAATACTTTAAAGTGAAACTGGTTTTACATTCAATTGTTAATACTCTTAATACAAAATTAGGTTACAAAATGTATTCACTCTGTTACTGTTTATAATGTTCCAAATTCTACAAATGTTTTGTCAAGTTCCAAAGTTACATAAAAAATAAAGTTCAAGTTTCAAAATATATACTTTGAAGGTTATTGCTTACATATATTTTAAAATTCATGTTAAAATTCGGGACGTTTCAACAAGGCTTTTTACTTTTTGCTTTCCTCTGGATTCAATGTATATTAAAGTTAACAATTCTTCAGATACAAATTTCATGTTAAAAAACCATTACATCAACATTTTACAAAAATACACGTTCATATCACAATACTTACAAGTGTCAAAAATCTATATTAATAACTAAAAAACTTGACAAACATATACATCACATTGCCGTCATTTTTTGACGGGCAAGTCGCTAGTAATATATAATAAGCACCAAACACTTTTAATAAAAGTAAGAATAACCAATAATAAACTAATGATTGTTGATATAATTATAATACGCGGCATTGCTGCCTTTACGTTATTTTTTTTAGATAAATACTTTAACTACATAAATGTAATGTTCCTCAATGTAATTGTGAGATAAAATTTGCTCATCACTTACTTCTAATAAGCCCCCAGGTTAACAAATTCTTACCTTCTGGAGCCTCCCCCTTTCTTCTTGTTCTTCCTCATGAGAGCTGTCATGTTTCAAAGCTGAGACAGACATACCAGCGAGGAGGAAATTCATACTACTGGTGTTTCATGTTTAGGATTGCAACATGCTGTATATCTGAACAACATGAGACACCAGTATTGTGAAGCCCTTCCCTTGGGGGAGTGGGTTTAGGTCACAGCTGTGCAAAAAAACAGCCAGCATTGAAGGAGAAAGTGGGAGAAAAAGGGAGATTGCAGAAGGCATGATTCTTAGAAATATTTTATCCAACAGTTACAGTTGGAGGATAATAATTAATTAATTAATCTAGTTGAAACACCATATCAACTTTTCTTCTAGAGAGTTTTTAATTTATTTATTTGTAAAGATAATGGATATTACTTTTGTGGATAATTCCTTTATTTTTCTCACTGTTTCATGATAGATGTATATTATCTTCTTTCCTTCATCGACTGCTCGCTTCTATAGTGTGTTGTTAAAAATAATATTAGTTTATGTAGACAAAACCATTACAAAACAGAAAATAAACAATGACAGGGAAATAATGCAATATTTAATTACAAATCACAAAGAAATGCCAAATAAAAGTGTGCAGATAAATGGTTTTATTTACCAAATGTGAATATAATCAAAGGCTTTTCAAATAAAATCAAGTATAACCTATTGAAATAAATCTTTTCAATCTTTAATACATATTTCCATTTTAATTCCTTCATTAAAGGCTTATCTTCTTCTTTCAAAACAAGAGAGCAAAATATGAGATGGATTCAAGATAAGAAAAGAAATTAACAAACAATTCTGCTGCCTTTTTTCTATTTCTTAGAGCTGAGAAAAAAAAAACAACATCTCAAATTCAAGGTAAAGGTTGATAAGCTTGAATCATTGTGCCGATACTTTGTTGTTGTACACTCAATAACACTTGTAACCTTTTCAAGTTTGGTGCTTATCATATATTTTTCAATGTTTATATTGCTCAAAAGACCCTACATTATTCTACCATGTGATAATATTGTATTTTTCTTTGTACTTAACCCCTGTATAATTCCAAGGGAAATGTTGATTCAATACAAATAAAGGATAATAATAGGAAGATCCTTTTCATTAGATAGGCAAAGAATAATTGTCTCTCTTGTCAGGAACGTGGCAGAATACATGCGGCACAGTAGAAAATGTGATAGAGTTATCCAGAATTGTCCCAGTTATATGCATTTAGTTACTGATTTTACAGCACCATCACTGCTGATTATTGGGTAAATCATGTGTTAAAAATAACACATTCTGCACTTAAAAATCTTTTAAAGCCTTTGTAATTTGGCCAATTCAATAGGGCTCTATATAAGCACACAGCATATTTTTTTATCCAAAAGCAAGGTCATCACTAACTAAAAACTATTTAAGGCTAATAAGGCTGTTAATGTGTAAATGTTGTCCTAGTGTTTCCACCAATAATCTACTCATCAAAAGAGAATATGGTATTGAGTTGTGTCATTTTTAGTGAGTGCTCTATCCATAACCACTTGCTATGGCCCAAAAAATAACAAGTATTCTGATCAGTCACTAAGGAGGGGTAATAAAGACCAAATTATGGCTTTATTTGTACACTTTCAAACTGTGATTGTGACAGAGAAGGGGTTAAATTCATTAAAAATTAATGTGAGGTGTTATATTCCTCTCCTTTTTGCCCCCCCCCCCCCTTCCCCAATCATATCATATAAAATGTCTGGGGTTGACTGGGACCCACCTATTAAGCCTTAGAGTGTGCTATTAAGCCTTAGACTATTAAGCCTTAGAGCCCTAACTAGGCCCTATATATGCCCACCCCAGCCCTTCACACTCCATATTTGTTAGGAGGGAAATGTAATCAAGGACTGTCCCTATCTCTATCAGTTCAGCATCAATTACTTTCACAGCTTTGATGTACCTGCACTTGTAAATGGTAGGATCTCTATTATTGAGAGCATCCATAGGCAGATCTACAGGTTTTATATATATATATATATATATATATATATATATATATATATATATATATATATATATACATATATATAACATTAAATATTTTCAAGATTAATTTAAGCTACTGTAAGCGTGATTTAAGTTGATGTAATTTTCCTATTATATTTATTCACTTATGTTATATGTATGGTTGTATGTTGCTGATGTAATTTTATTTAAATAAAAAATATACTGCCATCATGGGGTTGAAACATGCAATGCTAAATATCGGAATATCTGGGATTATGTAAAGGAACATTTATCTTAACATGCCGTAACACATCTAATATAACTCACAGTAGTCCATCTGCGAATTACAGTGGAAAAATCTTTTAGTAAATTGCACAATTTGAGATGCTGGATTGCAGGCACACTCAGGATATTGCAGATGCACCCACACTGTTTAGTAAATCACCCCTATGAGTAGTCACATTAAGTTACATTTCCTGGTGTTTGATATCACTACGCACATTTGAACTGTTCAAAGAAGTTTAAAATCACAAACTGTTAATTTATTTGTGATTATGCATCAATATTCCACATAAAGGTCATTTTTCTTTGCCTTCTCTATCCAAGAACATCAATAAAAAAATTTGAGTCCCCAGAGAATCTACATTCAGCAATATAAAAAGGACACATTTCAATTACACAATTGTTATTTTATTTTGTTTCTTAAGTAGCAGTTTTCTGAAGTGATTCCCATATCTTGTAGTGCAAATCCAAATAAATAAACCAATGTTAGACATTTTGACAAGCCATTATGAAAATGACATTGATTATTGTGAGCAGTCCAAAAATGGTTCTTCCATTTTTCTGATTAACTGCTGGACTTGTTGAAGCTTTGCAAACCTTCTGGTATTTAAATGAATAGTTATTTATAGTGGCTGGGGTTCCGGAAGTCTACTAAATACAGCATAATTTGGTCCACATCATGGGTGTAGGAACTGGGGGGGGGGTTAGTAATATCCCCCCAGATTTTTCTATGTTTGTATGTATGTATAAATAAGCTATTTTACAGCTTGTGTATACAATGAGCTGTATCTCCCCAAGAATTATTGTGGCTCCTACAACCCTGGTCTGCATCGCAGTTAAGATCTCCTAAAAGCATGTTGAAATACTTTCTGAATTTTTTAAAACAGTCATTTTTCACTGAGAAATTAATAAATTAAATATGTGTTTACATGAGTCACTGACAAGCCCCCGACAGACCCACAGCAACATCTGTGCAGAGCATGGAATGCTGGAATCACCTAAACAGGTCAGTTATGGTGTAACTGCAATCAATCACTTCTTCACTGTGTGGCTGGGCAGTTTGTAATTACTTATGCAACCTCCAGTAGGCAGGATACACTTTGATATGTAAACAGACTTAAAACTTTATATTTTTTAGCTATTATTAGTGTGATTAAAAAAATAGATAATTTTAATATACAAACTTTCACACCATGTAGAGCCCTTACGGTGAGGTAAATAGTCCTTTAACATCCCAAATTTCAAATCAGGTTGATGTCAGTTTATGGGTGTATTCTTATGCTTGCAATATACTATACTTTAGTTTGGATACTTGAAACAGTGTATATATTCCATTGGTATAAATATCCTCCAGCTATAAGTTTTTAAGGTACTATCAGTGGGGAGAAAAAAAAAAAGAATTAAAAATGAATATAAATGTTTTTTTTTTTTTTTTTAAATAGCTGTGATTTTATGTTAAATTCTACTAAAGCTGATTTATTTATTTGTTTAAGTATCACTCATCCCTTCAGGAAGCTAGTTTCATCTACTGTACTAGCATTTTTTCTCTACAGGAAATCATTCCTTAGATATTTGGCATTCAATATCACACTACTGTGCAGTTCAGTATGGTACTTGATAAGGGTGGTGAAGTAATCTAACATCATGATAATATTTTGAGTCATTGGTTTGTCCACCACAGACACACATCAATCAGCACACTATAGTCCCAATTATCACATCAATGCAGCAAATTACTATTTGGGAGATACTTATTTTTATGAAATTGCAGCACTAACATTTTGGAATATGTCTGGCTAATACAAGGTATAACCAGTGTTTCGTGCACTTTAAGAATGCACTAAAATATATTAGATTTTTTTGGTGACAGACTACCTTTAAGTGGAGAAATGGGGGGAATTTGCAAATTGCTGTAGTGTTGTTAATTTGTTCTTCCATCAGTTTATGTATGTATAACAATTAACAAATATCCATAGTACAGTGCCTTGCAAACATATTCACCCCCTTGACTTTTTACCTATTTTGTTACATTACAGCCTTAAGTTCAATGCTTTGTTAATCTGATTTTTATGTAATGGATCAGAACACAATAGTTTAAGTTGGTGAAGTGAAATTAGAAAAATATATACATAAAACAATTTTTTAGAAATAGAAAACAATAAATTGACATGTGCTTATGTATTCACCTCCTTTGTTATGAAGCCCATAAAAAGCTCTGGTGCAACCAATTACCTTCAGAAGTCACATAATTAGTGAAATTATGTCCACCTGTGTGCAATCTAAGTGTCACATGATCTGTCATTACATACAAGTAAGGGACAATGTTGTTGAGAAGTACAAGTCAGGGTTAGATTATAAAAAAATATCCAAATCTTTGATGATCCCTAGGAGCCCCATCAAATCTATCATAATCTAATGGAGGGCATTAATCAGAGAGGCAGCACAGAGACCTAAAGTAACCCTGGATGAGCTGCAGAGTTCCACAGCAGAGACTGGAGTATCTGTACATAGGACGACAATAAGCTGTACGTTCCATAGAGTTAGGCTTTATGGCAGAGTGGCCAGAAGAAAGCAATTTCTTTCAGCAAAAAATAAAATGGCACAGAGAAATGTGCTCTGGTCTGATGAGACAAAAGAATTTAACTTTTTGGCCATCAAAAAAAAGCTAATTGGAGGCTTTGGAGTGTACTTTGGGATATATCCAATGCAAGCCCTGGTTGAAGCCCCAGTTTAGGTGCTGTGGGTAGTAACACTGAGGGGCTTATTGTTGGTATATATTCCCATGGTTCTATCGGTCTCTCTCCAAATGAATACAGCTCTATATCATACTAATAAGCTGTAAAGCTTACATTTTTACGTTTTGTTAATTTAGTAGATGTTTTGGGTGAGTCTCTAAGGGGTCTATCCAACAAAGGGTGACAAATAGATTATTATTTTAATTTTTTCCTGGTCCGGTCCCCAAGGTTAGGAGTCAAGTATATATCAGGATGAGTCATAATTCGTCTAAAGGGAAAACTATGGAAAAACCTACTAGGAGACCGACTAGGAATACAGGCAATTTGTCAATGACGGTCCTGAAAGGTAAAGATAAAAAAGCTTTCTAAAATCATGCCCCATTCCGAGCTTTCTTTGGAAGAAGAGTTATCTACTTTCAATACTTCTAGTTCAAATAGTTTGGCTGTTATTGAAGAGTCTAAATCCCCTGTCTTAGAGGGTGAGGAAGTATTGACAGTTTCACTCTTAAAAAACTTGTTGAGTGAATTTCAGATCTCATTACATAACAAGATTGTGAGTGAAATGGCGAGTAACCCCAAAGCAATGGTGGCAATAGGAATAAGGTGTACAGAGGTAGAAAAGAGGAATGAAGAAATATGGGAAGAAAATCAGAAATTGAGGAGGAGGAGGTGAAGTTTATGAAATATAAACAAGTCAAATTGGATGATAATCTTAGAAGGAACAACTTGAGGCTAAAGGGCATTCCTGAAAGTGTAGAGGCTAAGGACCTGAGTGATCATCTAGCAAAACTTTTCACCTCCCCTAGGAGGTTGAGGAGGAGAATAGTCAAATTGGGGAGGAGAATAGTCAAATTGAGATGTTGTACAGAATTCTATTACGGCAAAATTTGCATAGAGATGTGCCCTGAGACATTATTGTAAAGCTTCAGAATTATTCATACAAGCAAAAAATGTTGTCGGCTAGTGGTGACCTAAGTAAATTCCCTTCGCCATATGAACAAGTTTCCGTTTTTGTGGATCTCTCTTCAGAAGTATTACAATAGAGGAGAAGCTTTAGAGAGTTTACAAAAATTTGTAGGGAAGAAAAGCTCTCTTATAAATGGGGCTATAAGGCCAAACTAATACTGTTTGAAGATGGTCATAAAATAGTTATTAATTTTATGAGAGAGGCCAAACAGTTTCGAGTAAAAGAAAAAATTAAATGTACCTTGGATGAAGTTGAACACTCCAAAGAGAATACCCGGTTCGATTGGGTTAAGATGAAGACCTAGACTGGGGTCTTTGAGGCGTTATATATTGCTGTTTTTAAAGTGCATGGTGGTATTTAATTAAATAGGATAAAATATGTATTTTGATTCAGTAAAAATTGATATCGCTCTGAGGCTCTGGTCAGCGGCCCTCTTATTGTCCAGAGCTATATCCAACAATGAAGGTTTGTAAGATTGTTCAATCATCTAGAGGATTTAGAATCCCGTTGGGAGTTTTTTTTTTGGGGGGTGTGTTGTTTGTAAGTGGGTTATGAAGAACTGCATATACGGAAGAGCTATATAAGACATGCGTTTTATGATGGTTATAGGAAGGTAGCTATAAAACAGTCAACTACTGTTTTAAGAAAAAAAAATGTTTTACCCATATTAAATGGAGCAGCTTATTAAAATGATTACATTAAATGTAAGAGGGCTAAATTCCCATTATAAGAGAGCTGCCTTATCTAAGTTATTTTCATTTAGAGAACCCAGATATTATATGTGTTCAAGAAACACATTGGTCAATTAATACAGAGCCTAGATTCATGAGCAAGCATTATGATCTTTGTGCAGTATCCAGGTTCAGTAATAAGTTGAGAGGTACGGCTATCCTGATAAAAAAAAAAAATTTAGTTCAAGAGAATGTTATACAAGTAGATGAGGATGGTAGATTTACAATTTGGATTGGTACAATTAATACTGAAATGTATACTATTGCAAATCTTTATGCTGCAAATCAAAATCAGAATTCCTTCCTTAATAGGATGATGAAGATCATTCAAAGGATAAAAAAGGGGAATCTTTAGTTTGTGGGGACTTAAATATGGTACTAGGCAGAGAATTGGATCATAAGGCCAAGGATCCATTGGGGGCCCTGAAGGAAGTATCTTCTACTTCAAACAGGTTTCAGGCAACATTGCTTAAATATAATCAGTATGAAGCATGGCGCACTCGCCATCCAGGAGAAAGAAACTATACGTTTCTCTCTAAGTTCCATGGGTCATACTAGAGAATTGATTATTGCCTCATAGATCAAAACCTAATTAGTGAATTTGATATGGTAAAGATTGGACTAATCTCTCATTTGGCCCACGCAGATGTTACTTTATCTATCCATAGGAACAGCAATTCTGCTAGGTCAAAAAAAATACAGAATGGATGTTTCGCTACTAAGATAAGTCGAAGACAGAGATCTTATTGGCAAATCTATTGAATACTTTTTTGGGTTGAACGAAAATTCTGTATCATCAAAAATAACATTATGGAATTCTCTAAAAGCCTACCTGAGAGGTTTTATGTTAGCCTTGAGTATTAAGAGAAGGAAAGAAAGAGGCAAGTCACTTAGGGCCTCATTCTATTATCGGCCGTAAAATGGCCGCAAGGCTGCGATTCCTTGCGGGGGTTCCGTTATCTTGGAATTCAATTATACGGCCCGCAAGGTTCTCCTCTTACGGCCGGCCGTATATCTTGCAACCGGCCGTAAGCTCAGAAATCTTTAAACACAAAAATAAATTCAAGACTGCACTGTAAAGCTCTGTAAATGCTAGGGATCATATTAGGGGACATGAGGATTAATAGTAACCCACTCTCAATCTTGCACATCAGCCCAAACCCGAGTTTACATTAACTGTTTATTTTCCGGCCGCAGCGTGGGCGGGTCTGAGGTGCTCCAAGCACTCTGGACTTTTTACATGGATAATTGACATATATAAAAAAAAATTTGATTTAAGGATTTGAGTATAGGGGAATGTTGTGCTATTTTTGCTAACACCTACAATCACTTTATAGTCTCCTCAGAGTGCAGGATGGCTTTATTTGGGCTATATTATGTGCTTAATTAGTGCTAGCGGGACCTTTTTGCTGCAAGTAAGCTGCGGCTCGGTTTTAGCCTTGCAGAGAGGCTTCCCGGAGCAATAGAATAGCAACCGGGATTTTCTTGCGGCCGAAACTCTTGCGGCCATTTTAGATCAAAGGCTTTCCTCCGGCTCGTGCGGCCGCAAGGGATAGCAAGGCTCCGGCCGCAAGCCTGCCGGAATCCACGGCCGGAGGGGAATAGAATAGGCAAATAGCTTGCGGCCGGTCCTTGCGGCCCCGCATCTCCTACGGCCGATAATAGAATGAGGCCCTTAGAGTCTTGTTTACTGAGCTTAGTAAGTGCTCTTTGGCAAATAAATTGTCCCCTAAGGAGAAGCTAGATCAAATAGAAAGCATAAAGAATAAAACTAAGAAAATAAAGCAATTAAAAAATGATAATTCCATATGGGAGGTTCAACAAAAGCAATATCATCTCAGTAATGAAGCAAATAAAATCTTTGCCAATAATTTTAGGAATAAAATTAGCCTACAAAGGATCTCGCTGATAGTAGATAGGGAGGGGATTTCCCATAACACTCCGGCTGAAAGTGGGAAATTGTTCCATAAATTTTATGAAGGTCTGTATAACTTAGAATTACAAAAAGGAGGTGTTTAAACCTTCGATAGACCAAAGAAATAAATTAGAGGAGGAAATGTTCCTGGTTGAAGTTGATGAGGGAATTAGCTTTCTCAAATTAAATAAGACCCCAGGCCCTGACGGGTTAGGTGGCTGTTTCTATAAGACATATAAGAATTTAGTAAATAGGCTTCTTAAGGATACATTCAACCAAATCAAAGAGGGGGGTACTGTGCTTAAATATATGTTACAGACATCTATTAAAACAATCCACAAGGAGGGCAAACCCATTGAGGGTTGTGCTAGTTATAGGCCAATATCATTGCTAAATCTGGACATTAAAGTCTACACCAGAATTTTGGCTACTAGATTGAACATAATTATTAAAGATCTTATTAACTTTGTTTAATCAGGCTTTATAATGTCCAGACAAGGGCTGGATAACAGGCGTAAACAAATCATTGTTTTAGATCATTGCAAAACTAGGAATATCTACCTGTTAGCTTTAGCATTTGATGCAGAGAAAGCCTTTGATCGGCAGAATTGCGACTTCCTAGTTTTTACGATGCAAATGGTTGGCTTTGGCCCTGGATTAATCAGGGCCATGATGGCCCTGTATTCTAATACTCCAGCTTTTGTTGTAGGCCCTGGGTTTGAGACTGACAATGGGACTAGACAGGGTTGTACTCTGTCTTCCCTTATTTTTGCTCTGATTATTGAGCCTCTTGCGGAAATAATTAGAAATTAATGGAAAATAAAAGGAGTATTAATTGAAGAGATAAATACTAAAATTACTCTTTTCGCAGACAATGTTATATTTACAATTACTGATCCACTCTCGTCTATTACCAGTGTGATGGAAAAAATCTAGCAATATGGAGAAGTTTCATACTATAAGTTAAACCATAATAAAACAATAATTCTAAATTTAGATAATCTAACAAAAATGGAATTAAAATCTAGGTATGATTTCAACTGTAGGAGCAACTCGATTATACATACACTTCGTAGCAGATGTACATTGATTAGTTAATCTAAATTGTGAACTTCTATTGGCTAAAATCAGACTGTCTTTGGTTAACTGGGAAAAACTAAATTTGTCCTGGCTAGGTAGGATTACTGCTGTCAAAATGTTCTTAATTCCAAAAATTGTCTATCTGATGAGGTGTATTCCACTTCTAAGACCCAAAATTGTACTTGAAAGATTCCAAGTCCTGTTGGACAAGTTTATCAACAAATGTAGATCATTCAGGATTAGAAAGGCAGTCTTGAGAAGGACGTATGACAACGGTGGACTTGGTAGTCCATATCTGAGAAGTTACTATGATTTATCACATCTTAAGACTTGTCCAGGATAATGGGAAATTGAAATTTGTAGAGATAGAAAATTCCATTGCCAAGACAATGAAATTGGCTAATGCGATATGGAAGAATCCTGAGGAAAAGAAAATACTAAAAGGCCTCCCAGTGGTTGTTTCATATTGTCTAAAAAACTGTTCTGGATTAAATAAGAAATTTAGACTAACTTCTTTCCCGTATCCAATTACCCCAATCTCATTATTAGGAAATTGTAACCATCAAGCATCCCAAAGCAAGTGGGAAAAATGGAATCTTGTATATATTCAAGATCTTTTTGCGGATGACAAGCTAAAAACATTTAATGATATAGTCAGAGATAATTATGTGCCGCCACATTTATGGCTTCAGTATATCTCTTTAAAAACAAAGGTGACTAGGATCTATGGGAACCGAGTTTCTCTGCAAGAGTTAACAATCTTTGAGCATAAAGTAATCAAAGGTGATTATGTTTATAATATTTCGAACTGTAGGAATATTTTGGAGTCGGTTAGTCCCATTTGGTAAATCGGCAGCAATGCAAAAATGGGAATCCAATTTGGGTTTCTCTTTAGAGGTGGAGCAATGGAAGGGCGCTTTGTCCATCATATATAGAAACATACTCTGTGTTCTCTTGCGGGAAATATATTTTAAGATTCTAAAGAGGTGGTACTGGGTTCCCACTATGTCACAAGATGTAGATCGAAAACGCAACACGGGTGAATGCTGGCGGGCATGTGGCATGGTGGGAACCCAGGCGTATATGTGGCAGTCCTGCCCAATAATGCAATCTTTATGGAGAGAGTGTATCTTCAATTTGTCGAATATTTTCAATTTTAGCATTGGGCTGACACCCGAATTGGTTCTATTTAATATATTTCCTCAGGGTTTTGACCCCACTAGTAAACCATTCATTATTAATTCACTAATGGTGGCCAAGAGGTTGGGTTCCCTAAACAGGAAAGAGGGCAAAATCCTGATGTGGAGGTCAATTTTAACGGTCCTCAATAGGAATAGACTGTTAGAAAGAGATTTTGCCCAGAGAACTCCAAAAGGCCTTTTAAAGGATAAAAATAAGTGGTTAAAATGGGATCTACAGTGCCTTGCAAAAGTATTCACCCCGTTGGTATTTTTAATGTTTTGTTGCCTCACAACCAGGAATTAACATGGATTATTTGAGGATTTGCATAATTTAATTTACAGAACATGCCCACAATTTTGAAGTTGTTTTTTTTTATTATTGTGAAGCAAACAACAAATAGGACAAAATAACAGAAAAAGTCAATGTGCATAACTATTCACCCCCCTAAAGTCAATACTTTGTAGAGTCACCTTTTGCGGCAATCACAGCTCCAAGTCGCTTTGGATAAGTCTCTATGAGCTTGCCACATCTTACCACTTGGATTTTTGCCCATTCCTCCTTGCAAAACTGTTCCAACTCCTTCAAGTTGCATAGTTTGTGCTTGTGAACAGCGATCTTTAAGTCTGACCACAGATTTCTATTGGACTAAGGTCTGGGCTTTGACTAGGCCATCCCATCACATTTACATGTTTCCCCATAAACCACTCAAGGCACTGTGTTGCTTTAGCAGTGTGTTTGGGGTCATTGTCCTCCTGAGGGTGAACCTCCGTACTAGCCTCAAATCACGCTCAAAGTGGTACAGCTTTTGCTCAAGAATATCCCTGTATTTAGCACCATCCATCTTTCCCTCAGCTCTGACCAGTTTCCCAGTCACGGCAGCTGAAAAACATCCCTACAGCATGATGCTGCCACCACCATGTTTCACTGTGGGGATGGTGTTCTTTGGGTGAGGTGATGTGTTGGATTTGCGCCAGACATAGCATTTGCTTTGATGGCCGAAAATTTCAATTTTAGTCTTATCAGACCAGAGCACCTTCCTCTATACATTTTAAGAGTCTCCCACATGCCTTTTCGCAAACTCAAAACATGCCATTTTGTTTTATGCTGAAAGTAATGCTTTCTTCTGGCCACTCTGCCATAAAGCCTAACTCTATGGAGGGTACGGCTTATTGTCGTCCTATTTACCGATACTCCAGTCTCTGCTGTGGAACTCTGCAGCTCCTCCAGGGTTACCTTAGGTCTCTGTGCTGCCTCTCTGATTAATGTCCTCCTGGCCGGTGCGTGAGTTTTGATGGGAGGCCTTCTCTTGGCAGGTTTGCTGTTGTGCCATGTTCTTTCCATTTGGTTATGATAGATTTGATGGTGCTCCTGGGGATCATCAAATATTTGGATACTTTTTTATAACCTAACCCTGACTTGTACTTCTCAACAACATTGTACCTTACTTGTTTGGAGAGTTCCTTGGTCTTCATGGCAGTGTTTGGTTAGTGGTGCCTCTTGCTTAGGTGTTGTAGCCTCTGGAGTCTTTCAAAAAAGGTGTGTATGTGTAATGACAGTTCATGTGACACTTAGATTGCACACAGGTGGACATCATTTCTCTATATATTTGATTTCTGAAGGTAATTGGTTGCACCAGAGCTTTTTATGGGCTTCATAACAAAGGGGGTGAATACATATGCACATGTCAATTTTCGGTTTTCTATTTCTAAAAAATAGTTTTATGTATATATTTATCTCATTTCACTTCACCAACTTAAACTATTGTGTTCTGATCAATTACATACAAATCAGATTAACAAAACATTTAACTTAAGGCTCTAATGTAACAAAATATGTAAAAAGTCATGAGGGGGGTGAATACTTTTGTAAGGCATATTCCCTGTCAGTAGTTATAGAAACGGTGTGTCTAAGTAGCATTCTTTTGTTGCATCTTTCTGTATGTTTTACAGTATGTCTAGAATCTGTATGATGAATGTAGAATATTTGTTGTAGGGATTTTATTGCAAATTTGTATGTTGAAAAAAAAAAAATAACAATGTTTGGCGCCAATCCGACACATCACATCACCCAAAGAACACCATCCCCGCAGTGAAACATGGTGGTGGATGCATCATGCTGTGGGGATGTTTTTAAGCAGCCGAGACTGGGAAACTGGTCAGAGCTGAGGGGAAGATGGATATTGCTAAATACAGGGATATTCTTGAGCAAAACCTGTACCACTTTGTTCATGATTTTAGGCTAGGATGGAGGTTTACCTTCCAGCAGGACAATGACCCCAAACACACTGCTAAAGCAACATTTGAGTTGTTTAAGGGGAAACATGTAAATGTGGCCTTGTCAAAACCCAGACCTCAGTCCAATAGAAAATCTGTGGTCAGACTTAAAGATTGCTGCTCACAAATGCAAACCATCCAACTTGAAGGAGCTGGAACAGTTTTGCAAGGAGGAATGGGCAAAAATCCCAGTGGTAAGATGTGGCAAGCTCATAGAGACTTATCCAAAGAAACTTGGATCTGTGATTGTCGCACAAGGTGCCTCTACAAAGTATTGACTTTAGGAGGGTGAATAGTTATGCACATTGACTTTTTCTGTTATTTTGTCCTATTTGTTGTTTGCTTCACATAAAAAAAAAAAAAAAAACATCTTCAAAGTTGTGCAAATTCCCAAACAACCCTAACTCTCCTATCTTCCTGTACTGTCTGACCCCAATCCATTCTCTCTCTCTCTCTTTCTTTCAGTGCAAACTTACTCTGGTTTTAAGGCCTACTTCATCTGTGACACACTCAGAACTGCATTCAGAACACCTCAGCAGTGCAAACTTACTCTGGTTTTAAGGCCTTCTTCATCTGTGACACACTCAGAACTGCATTCAGAACACCTCAGCAGTGCAAACTTACTCTGGCTTTAAGGCCTACTTCATCTGTGACACACTCAGAACTGCATTCAGAACACCTCAGCAGTGCAAACTTACTCTGGTTTTAAGGCCTACTTCATCTGTGACACACTCAGAACTGCATTCAGAACACCTCAGCAGTGCAAACTTACTCTGGTTTTAAGGCCTACTTCATCTGTGACACACTCAGAACTGCATTCAGAACACCTCAGCAGCGCAAACTTACTCTGGTTTTAAGGCCTACTTCATCTGTGACACACTCAGAACTGCATTCAGAACACCTCAGCAGTGCAAACTTACTCTGGTTTTAAGGCCTACTTCATCTGTGACACACTCAGAACTGCATTCAGAACACCTCAGCAGGTATGGAGAAGTCTATGGAAACTGTGCCATCCCTGGAGCCAATATGTTTATTAATATCACTACTGTATGCATGTTATTATATCTTGGCAGATAGAAATATTCTGACTTTTTGTTTTCAATTTTTAACTGTTTCCTATACCCTGCTCTGCTGTCCCCACTTTCCCCCCCCATCCTCCCCCATTTATGGCTGGCATAATTACCTCAAATCTCCTCCCCCCTCCTCAAATATCTTTATTCTATGGTCTCTCTCTCATTCCTTCCTAACTCTCCTATCTTCCTGTACTGTCTGACCCCAATCCATTCTCTCTCTCTCTCTTTCTTTCTTTCAGTGCAAACTTACTCTGGTTTTAAGGCCTACTTCATCTGTGACACACTCAGAACTGCCCTCCCTCCTTTCCCCTCACCTATCCACCCCAACTCAGGTTAAATTTATAGAGCCATAGAAAACACCTGACTTCCTACTTGCAGATATATCATCTCAACACTAGGGGTCAGCCAACATACTACTCTTTCACCTCAGATCCATCCCCTCTCCCTCTAAAATAAAACTCTTTCTATCTTTCACTTACTTCCTTGCCCTTGCTATTCCTTATTTGTTACTCTTCCCCAGTTCTCTGCCCTTTAATTCCCTTTAGATTGTAAGTAGCGAGTTTCTAGTCTTGTAGGGTGCTTTGGGATAAAGCACTTTCTGCTAAGATTCTAAGCTCAAAACAGGGCTCTTCAACTTTTTTTTTTTTTTTTTGTTTATTTTGTTAAACGTGTATTTCCCTTGTTCTTATCCCCTGTACAGCGCTACGGAATATGTTGGCGCAATACAAATAAAAGATAATAATAATAATAATAAATCCATGTTAATTCCAGGTTGTGAGGCAACAAAACACGAGAAATGCCAATGGGGGTGAACACTTTTGCAAGGCACTGTATGTAATGCACACGATGTGTTTGAGGAATTGTAATAATCCATCACAGCCATTTTATTGGTGGGCCTCACAGTCTCCATCTTATACACATTCATCACCTACGCTAATTCAAGCTGAGAGCAGAAACCCAGCAAAATGCTGCCTAATGGAAATAGTACATCTTAAAAGTTTAAAACTTCAAATAATGTATCATACACATTCACACACACATGTATATATATCTATATATATATCTATATATATATATATATATATATATATATATATATACTGTATATATATATATATATATATATATATATATATATATATATATATATCGAGATATATATAATATATATATATACAGTGGATATAAAAAGTCTACACACCCCTGTTAAAATGTCAGGTTTCTGTGCTGTAAAAAAATTAAACAAAGATAAATCCTTTCAGAACTTTTTCCACCTTTAATGTGACCTATAAACTGTAAAACTTAATTGAAAAACAAACTGAAATCTTTTAGGTGAGGGAAGAAAAATAAAAAATAAAAATAATGTGGTTGCATAAGTCTGCACACCCTCTTATAACTGGGGATGTAGCTGTGTTCAGAATTAAGCAATCGCATTCCAAATTGTGTTAAATAGGAGTCAGCATACACCTGCCATCATTTAAAGTGCCTCTGAGTAACCCCAAATTAAGTTCAGCTGCTCTAGTTGGTCTTTCCTGAATTTTTCTTAGTCGCATCCTACAGCAAAAGCCATGGTCCACAGAGAGCTTCCAAAGCATCAGAGGGATCTCAGTGTTAAAAGGTATCAGTCAGGAAAGAAGAACAATAGGATTTCCAAGGCATTAGATATACCATGGAAGACAGTGAAGACAGTCATCATCAAGTGGAGAAAATAGGGCACAACAGTGACATTACCAAGAACTGGAGCTCCCTCCAAAATTGATGAAAAGACGAGAAGAAAACTGGTCTGGGAGGCTACCAAGAGGCCTACAGCAACATTAAAGGAGCTGCAGGAATATCTGGCAAGTACTGGCTGTGTAGTACATGTGACAACAATCTCCCGTATTCTTCATATGTCTGGGCTATAGGGTAGAGTGGCAAGATGAAAGCCATTTCTTACGAAGAAAAACATCCAAGCCAGGCTACATTTTGCAAAAACACATCTGAAGTCTCCCAAAAGCATGTGGAAAAAGGTGTTATGGTCTGATGAAACCAAGGTTGAACTTTTTGGTCATAATTCCAAAAGATATGTTTGGCGCAAAAACAACACTGCACATCACCAAAAGAACACCATACCCACAGTGAAGCATGGTGGTGGCAGCATCATGCTTTGGGGCTGTTTTTCTTCAGCTGGAACTGGGGCCTTAGTTAAGATAGAGGGAATTATAATCAGTTCCAAATACCAGTCAATATTGGCATAAAACCTTCAGGCTTCTGCTAGAAAGCTGAGCATGAAGAGGAACTACTTCTTTCAGCATGACAACGACCCAAAGCATTCATCCAAATCAATAAAGGAATGGCTTCACCAGAAGAAGATTAAAGTTTTGGAATGGCCCAGCCAGAGCCCAGACCTGAATCTGTTTGAAAATCTGTGGGATGATCTGAAGAGGGCTGTGCACAGGAGATGCCCTCGCAATTTGACAGATTTGGAGCGTTTTTGCAAAGAAGAGTGGGCATATCTTGCCAAGTCAAAATGTGCCATGCTGATAGACGCATACCCCAAAAAACTGAGTGCTGTAATAAAATCAAAATGAGCTTCGACAAAGTATTAGTTTAAGGGTGTGCATACTTATGCAACCATATTATTTTATTTTTATAGTTTTTCTTCCCTCTACCTAAAATATTTCAGTTTGTTTTTCAATTGAGTTGTATAGTTTATAGGTCACATTAAAGGTGGAAAAAGTTCTGAAATGATTTATCTTGGTCTCATTTTTTTACAGCACAGAAACCTGACATTTTAACACTGTATATATATACATATTATATTATCCACTGTATAAATAAAATAAGTAGAACACTTGTGTTCACATTTGAACATCTAAATTATAAATTATGTTAAAAAATGTATTACCTGCCCATGTTTGAAATGGTATTTGGATTAAAGAGTGAAGTCTTTGTGAGCACCTGTTGGATTTGCTATTACCATTGTACACATACAGACACACTTATGGTATACTCTTTTAACATATGAGCGTTTAAATAATTTTCCTTTGTACACAAGTCAAGGCAAGACTGGATCCAGGGCCAGATATGTTAGACGGTTAGCAGAAACCTTGAGAATGTACCTTGTCTGAAGATACAGGTTGATGAATTCATCCTCAATTCTCCATTGTTCTAAGTGTACACCATTGTGTCTAATCTAAGAAATATTTGACAGAATTATGTGGAACAAAGGTCCAATTATTTCTAATAAATTAATTTTAATACATAGCGTTAGATTACTCCCCAGCAGACAGAAACAGATTTAGACGACATGTTTACTTATACATTATAATTATGCATATACATACAAACAAGACATAAGCCATTGTAATTGGTGGAAACCACCCCATGACGGGGAGAGATAAACAGTTTATCTAATAGGCAGAGAGAGGGATCAGGGTCTTTTCTGGGTTTTCTGTCTGTTACTCTCTGGCATAAACTTATGCCCCCCTTATATTTTACCTAAGATATTTTACTATATCTGTCTATATCCAATTTATATCCTATCCAATTTATATTCCTTACAAAGTAAAGTACCAAAAAGGATTGATTCAAACTATCTCAAGAAGGGGTCCTATATTCAGACAGATTGTTACCCCGAAATCCTATACCTGGTAACATATAAAATTGCTTTACTTATATATTTTGTAATGGAGATAAAATAGTCCAATATCCTCAACAATTTTGTTACATTTCTGGAATGGTCAAAGAACAAAGACTAAATAGCATCTGTATTCCAGACTCAATATATTTCTATCTGTGTCCATTTTCCCTAAAACAGACTGATTGACTCTATGAAATAATATAACCATTTAACTGTTACAAAACCAGTTATTAAAGACACCTATACACAAAATCTACTTAGCATTTCTTAACATATATCTTCTTTAATAGCACAATCAACAAAACATTATTGATTGAATTGTATTGCATATATCGAAATACTCTACATCACTAATTAAATACCCTAATACTGATATACAAAAGCTATTTAGCCTGCTATAAATACATTATCACCTAAGTAGTTATATTGCTTCAGTATATATTCTGGCTTCCATATAGGGCATCAAACCTGATTTTGCTATTTACTGCTTTCATACAGCCCTATTAAATTCCCCCAACGTTGGAATCCGTAGCCCGTAACGTAGGCCGCAAGCCTTGCGGCTATTAAATTGGTCCTGTAAAGCAACCCGTCAACGACTTGTGGGGTAAGGCCGAGAAAAGTCTACTGAACAAGGAACTTTGAACTGCACGCATGCAATATCCTTTCATCTGTCAAGCCTGTAACTGTTACGTTTCCAATCACTTTATTAAATTGCAACAAATTCTCAGGAGTTCAAGCCTGTAACCCACAAATGGAGCCCAAATGCCAGTGGGTACTAGAGAGGACCAGCTAGTGGGTAAAGTCCAATCCGTAGTACTGTAAATGCAAATATACACACACTACTGTACTTATATGTGAAGGGAAAGTGATGTTATTAAATAAAATAGCACAACATTCTAAAGCTCGCAAATCGGCAATATAAAATACTTTATTTTCAGTTTAATTTCTGTGTTATATCAATCCAGGCAATCAATGTGTTAATACATATAATGGAACTCGCATCGAATAAAATATCATATTAAGGCTTTATCAATATTGCATTATTTTTGGAATGTGGGTCTGATCGCAACTCGTAATTGAAGCCCGTAAGGCATTGAAATCCAACCTCCATTTTTCAGTGACTTAATTATGATGATCTCTGTTGATATTGGCTCCATCTAAACCCGTAACTATAGGTTTGACTAATTGATCATGTTCACGGCTACGCATCTAACGTTCGACAAATTGTTTACGTGTTTGTGTCTCAAGCCTGTAACTCACAGCATGTTCTAATTTAATAGCTATGTAACGCAGCCAAATTTTAAACCTGCAGCCGTTGCAAGCTTGCCGATGCTGCTACAGGTTTCTAATTTAATAGGGCTGATAGAGTAACATGCTACAGTATATCACTGAATATTAATACCACATATATTGTAGACATCTGATTGCTAATCCAAGTTTTATTAGATTTTATACACTGCTTATTGATTCCTATAGTGAACTAACAAAATATAGACTGTTCTAAAATAGATTGTTTTCCAATCAGTTAAGGATTGTAATATCCCTATCTTGAACTAATCAAATATAGACTGTATTAAAATACATTATTAATCCATATACTTCTTATTGATTTCTATATTGAGCTAACAGAATTTAAAAGGTGTTAAAACTAATTGTTATCCAATCATTCACAAGAGTGTAATAACCATTGTAATAACCATAATAACATTTGTGTTCAGAATTGTCATACCATTTGATATGACACAAGTATTACAATGTTTAGATTTGATAAAGTTTATTGAGTTCAATGATCAATTTATAGTCAAGTATAAACTAAATTATATATTTGCTACAGTTTTACTTATTTTATTTCATTAAGCTTACATTTTAAAACTAAAACTTGCCTCTGAGGAAGTGGGCAAAGATACCACAAAACACCTTAGGCAAAGCACTTTATTGGATGTGTAAATATACAGATTTTCTGCAATGGGACTACCTGTATTCCCAACAAGAATTTACCTGGGCAATGAGTACTTAGATTACTCATCCGCCTCATATTCCTTCAGGTTTACATTTATGGATGCTATTTACTAATGAAAGTTGTTTTTTTCCATTTTATATATTAATATATTTTATGTTTGTTATACAATACATTATTTAGCTTAAAAAAATCTATACTTTCATAGAAATTAAAACCTTGATTTGACTGTTACAAATACTACACACCGCCCAGCTGTTTAATTGCTTGTCATGTAGTTAAGTTAATGTGTTTTATTACCAAAGGAGCTAAGGAACAGAAATTGCCAACACATTGTAGACAGCAAGTGATAGATGTTATATGGAGACAGATAGTCCAGATGTAATGAGGCTCTTGTTACTGATCTAATAGAACTATTACCTGACACATCTGTTTCACTGCTCCAACAGTTAACTTACTAAACAAACATAATTGAATTAATAGGATTCTCCCATGAAAGCAAAAAGTGTTTGCTGCTTGGCAATTAAAGAGGTTATAGTTATCAATGGCATGATGTAAACTAATGCTAAACACACAATACCACCATTGTGTATTTATAACACATGATACTTACAGGGAGTTTTGCAACATGTATGTTATCTGGGCAACTTCTGAAATTAATATGAACTTGTTTACAATAAAATATGGATACAGAGGATGAAATAAAGATTTGATAAATTTATCAAATTGCAAAATGCATTTGAATTGTTCTGTAGATGTATTAGGTATTTGCATTGCAGAAGTCCCCTAAGGGCCTCATTCAATTGCAATTTGGCCAAGTGAATAGGGCTTTATATAAGCACAGAGCATATTTTTTCCACAGAAGTTTTTAGCTAGTGATGACCCTGCTTTTGGTTAAAAGTTCCCTAACTAAAAACTTCTGTAAAAATATACGTACTGTGCTTATATAGAGCCCTATTCAATGGGCCAAATCTCAATTGAATGAGGCCCTAAGTCGGAACATATTTATCCGTTATGCTTTCCTAGAACAATTCAGATGTATGCAATATTTTCAGTGCTAAGGACAATGTGTAGTCCTTTACACAAATTTGCAACTGGTGTGTGTGTGTTGGGGGTGGGGGGTGATGTAGTAAAAGTTCTAAATATTTCTAGTTTCTCATCAGAAGCTGGTCATATTATGATATATATATATATATATATATATATATATATATATATATATATATATATATATATATACATTTTGATAGATCAGAGTTTGAATGCAACACCAAGGAAAATAAGTGCAGTTCAAATCCTAGTTGAGTTGCCTTTAAAAATTCTACACCATGGCCTATGTACTTCTATATGTCACACGATCACCAAAAGAATGGTGTTATTTATTAATGGTTTAATTTTGAAGGGGGGGTCTCTAACAGCTTCAAAACACAAAAATGTATGAACCTATGAATATACCCACTAATAAAGGGCAAGGTTTAGTAGGTATTCTTAACACAGATATAAACGACTTGAGAAAAGTAGAAAAAACACTTACAGTACTGATCCACCCTATATATACAAAAATTACAAATAAATGAAAACAAAATAATATTAGTAAATAAAAACCACAATAATATAAAAAGTAAATCACAATAAAAAATAAAAGATCTAAGCTAAAGTATATAAAATAAAGCAGAAATAGCTTCAAGCAATCTGGTCCCACAGTGGAGGAATAACAATATTGACACTCTATGCACATGTCAGAAAGTATACCTGGATATCACACAAAATATATCATGGACACAAATACCAACTATATAATGATATCACTCAAAAATAATATGCCTGCTGGTGAATCATAGAATATATATCATTAATAAAGAAAGAGAAAAAACAGAAAAGATGCCAAATACATACACTGGCTAGGACCTAAATAGGTGCCTCCTTCCTGATGGAAAGCTCTACCAGCTTACCCCAGTTCTAAATAGGAACAGCCCTAGCCAACCTCTACACTATCCTAAAGACAAGATGGATAGGATATAGTACAAAAATAACAAGGAACAAAAAAAAAATAATCACCATGTGACCTACCTATGAATATATAGTGCGGATTGTGGTCTGTATATAATAGATATTCAGAAAATCTGTGCTACTTTACATATGGTTCAGTGCAAATTGTAACTACACAGGGTGAAAGTTTCACAATAGAACTATGTATGTGCAGCACAACTACAGCATTGTAACCCACATATAATATGATAATAGATATCCGGAAAATCTCTACTAATTTACATATCGTACAATGGCAGGGGGAAAATATCACAATAGAACTATGTATTGTAATCCACATATACCGTATTGGTCCGAATATAAGCCGCACCTGCATATAAGCCGCACCCGTAAAGTTCAAGAACAAAAAAGAGAAAAAAGTTAGTACTCAAATATAAGTCGCACCCGTAAAATTGGAGAGAAAAAGACACTCAAAGTGATCAGCCATTGCAAGAAACAGGCTTTTTTTGCAGGTTACAGTCTTTACAGGATGTTAGAATCACTAAAACCGTAAATCGCTATTCAATACCGCAGTCTAAAGCACGAAAATTGCCGTGCTCTACTCGCAATTGCGCAAATCGGCAGTAATTTTGCATTCGCGAATAGAAGTCGCACGCGTTACAAGCAAAGTTCGCAAATCGGCAATGATTTTTTGACGGTCGCGAATATAAGCCGCACCCTTAACTCGTAAGCTCAAAAATCGGAAAAAAGGTGCGGCTTATATTCGGACCAATACGGTAATATGATAATAGATATTCAGAAGACCTGTACTGCTTTACATGTGGTACAATGCCAATTGTAACTAAGCAATGTGAGAGTATCACCATAGAACTATGTATGTGCTCAGCACAAATACTGAATAGTATATAATGTATACCAGGAGATAATCACATGAAAAATCTACCAATATGGCCGACCAGAGTAAAACACTCTAATCACCATATGGTAAAACAATATATTATTGACTATACAGTAATATTAAGGGTAAATGTGCAGTCAGATCATACTATGTGTCATTAATATATGTGGATAAATGTACCTACACACATAGATTTGCAGCATCTGCTGTGCACATTAAGGGAAAATAATGTCCTAAACTTATCTGCAGACTTTCATCATGCTTCTGATCCATGCTTCAGAGTGTGACATCATAAGCGGGCGTCAGCCAAAGGCGCCTTTCGCTACTGCTTCTTCAGTGGCTGATACACACAGCTGAATAAACTAGGCTATATATGCTTTATGAGAGTAAGCCTATCATTTCCACGACTATGAGGTAAAGGAGCTAAACAAAATGTGTTTTGATACAGTAAAGAATTCCATAATACACATAATAGAGTCCATTTAGATTCAAACTTAATAGACCATATAAACTGATCATATCAATATAGCATTATAACACCAAAAAACAATAACATAATACATATGGACAGTATCAAAAACTAAATGCATTATAATGCGTCTAAAAAATGGTTATAACAGCTACTAATAACAAACATGCACTACAGTGGTCTTTTAATCAGAATGTTTAAAGCATAGGGAGATATGAACTTAAAGAACCCCCTTATCAGACTCTATTAGAACATACTACCTATGGATATTTTCTTTGTAGACGATATACACATTGCATGAGGAAATGTATATGCCATAATTTAGACAGCTTCATAGCTACACCACTATTGATAAAAATATGTTTGCTCAAACCAATGCCTGAAATTGTCATGAAATATCAATACTAACAGATCAGACAAACAATCTGTTTGTACAATGTATGTAAATTGGATGGGTCTGGTAGCCGCCGGGCAAATGTAATATTCCACTTGACTCAAATGATATCTACATGTGCAGACGATAGAGATTATGTTCAGACGTTTGCTTAATTTGTTTAAATAAACTGGCCTAGAAAATGTTTTGCAATTTATTTTACAACATAATGCACTGCATGGGAATGTTTTACTGGCAAGAACTGATTTTCTCCAGTGCTATTAATGAAATTAATAAATCCTAATATAAGAATTTATCACCATGTTAACTCTTCATAAATAAAGTATTTGGTGAGATGCCATTACTCAAAATTAATTAATATAATAGATATTTTATCAGCCTTTATTGATCAACCATCCGATTGAACATAGCATTAAGTGTGCAGTGAAAGAAAAGGAGCACTGTGGTCACATTTTCTGACATTTATAACTTTGCTAGCGAATTGCCTGTCAAAAAATGACAGCAATGAAATTGTAAGGTAGCTAATGGTGTTTTGTGTGTACTACTGAAATATATAATACAATTAATAAATGAATATACTTTACCTATTTTGAAGCATTGTGTTGAAGAGCTGGCAATCTGTTTTGATGTTGCTGCAGCATTAGTGGTGTTGAGCTGCTGTGTAAGCGTGATGAATGTGTGCAGTGTAATAGTGTGCGTGCGCAAGACGAAACCGTTAGCGTAGTTGTGTACTTCCGCATTGGCGTAAAATGGCGGACGAAACCGTTAGCGTAGTTGTGTACTTCCGCATTGCCGTAAAATGGCGGGTAATGTGTGGTATGCGTCTTAGCGGAATATCCGTAGGTCGGTTGTGGTATTTTGCGAGCTTCTTGTTGTGTTTTGCGTGTTTAGAGTGCTGTAGCCTCATATTCGTTTTGTTCAGCGGCCATTTTTTCTCTCGCTTAGCGAATTTTTTAGTGTCTAAACTGTTTTATTTTTAGTTAAATGAAGGTGTAAGTTTTTTTTTGAGGTCCTGGATGCTTCCTCCTGCGGTAGGTAAGCTTTTTATGTATGTGCTGTGTGTATTCATTGTGTTTTGAATTTTTTCATGTTCGCGAGTTGCGTCCAATTTTTGCGAGGTCATAATGTGTGGTAACGTGTCTCGTATGTTTTTTGCTTTGCGAGGTAAAGTTTGCGAGGGTCGTAGTTGGTGTGTCGTGTTGTTTGCGTTGCGACGTAAAGTTTGCGAGGGTCGCAGTTGCTGGCAAGGAGCGCCTTCGTATTCTGTACTATTTGATCTTATTATCTTTAATTATTTAAATCCGTTTACTGATTTCTCAGGAGGTGTGTCCTTGTAAAGTGATGAATATCCATTAGTCATGTTGAAAACATATCCAGGTGTAGCTGCCACATTTCCATTGTGTAGATGTAAACCTCTACTTCATTTTATGTATTGGCAGAAACCAAAATTGTAAATTCCACAATTACATAATTGCATATAATAGGTAAGACATTAGAGGATGTATTTTTTTGTGTGTGGCAAACAACAGCATTGTGAGGCTTGGCTGTTTAACCAAATTGTATAAAGTAAAAATAAATATGAACCCATGTTATCCATGTTATACAAATGATCTATCACATATATAGTTGTTGTACTGCGAGTTTGTGTGTAACATGCGCAAAGTTGCTGGTTTGAGCATGCCCATTGCGAGGCTTGTAATCTGCAAAGAAGGTAGAGGGGGAGAGGCCCGCAATGAGCGCCTTCCGCATAGAGAGGTCCGTGATGGGCGAGGAAGGGAGAGAGGGCAAAGAGACACGGGAGGGAGAGGGGGAAAAGAGACAAAGGGGACAGAGTGGGGGGAAAGAGACACAGGGGTGAGAGAGCAGGGGAAAGAGACACAGGGGAGGGAGAGCGGGGCAAAGAGACACAGGGGATGGAGTGGGGGAAAGAGACACAGGGGTGAGAGGGTGGGGGAAAGAAACACAGGGGAGGGAGAGCAAGGCAAAGAGACACAGGGGAGGGAGAGGGGGCAAAGAGACACAGGAGAGGGGTGGAAAGAGACACGGGGAGGGAGAGGGAGGGAAGAGACACAGTGGAGAGAGTAGGGGAAGACACAGGGGGGAGAGAAAAATGAAATATTATCCAGTTATTTGTGACGGAAGGCACCAAGGGCGCTCATTGCGAGGCCTGCAATGGGTGCTGAAGGCGCTTATTGAGAAGCTCACAGAGAGGAGAAAGAAGGAGAGAAGAGGGAGGGAGAGGACACAGAAGGAGGAAAGGAGATAGAAGCCGTGCAGTGTGAGGCTCGCATTGCCCAGCTTTGCCATGCATGGTGAGCCTCGCATTGTGCAGCAAATAACAGCATTGTCGAAATATTAAGCCATCATTTTTGACGGGCAAGTGGCTAGTTAGGTCTAAAGATTTTCTGTGCAGAAGTCAGACACTCTCCATGAAGGACTATAACATCACATGAGTACTAGATTTATTTTATGGAAAAGCTAAGATCTGAAGGCTTAAAGGACCAATGTACAATAATAAAACTAAACATTAGAATAATGCAAAAAGATTAGTTTACACTGCTGTTGATAAAAGTTTACTCACTCAAATGCATGAAACTATTAAGGAGACATCCATACTCATGTAGCAGACTGACTATGTCTATAAAAACCTAATCAGTTTGTACAATGCCAGTATTTTGGATGATTCTTGTTGCTCCCGAGCAAATTTAAGATTACATTCGACACAAGTGATATCTATATTTACAGGCAACAGAGATTATGTTTAGCCATTTACTGAATGTTTTTCATAAGCTGACCTAGAAATTATGTGGAAGTGTTTGTGCATCAATTTCACTATGTGTGAGAGTTGTTTTACTTGCAAATATTGGTTCTCCCCAGTGATGTTAATATATCATTTGAAACATAATAATCCTTCACTATAATAACACTTCATATACAAAGTATGTTTTGAAGCCAAAGCTAAAGATTTAGCAACTTTCAATATTTTAGTAGCTTTCTGCATTGAGATATTTTTATGTGATTCTCAAATCTATTGACTTGAATGGAAACGAGATCCAACGTTGATTAATTAACCATTAGGAAAAGTAAACACTCACTTACACTAACTCACTAACAAGCAATTTCATTAGACCAAATAATGTAGTAAATGTAGTAACCCAGAGCATACTTCATGTAATGACTGTCAATCTTCGATCAGAAATCTCATTATCTACTCAACAGAATGTACTTCAGAGTACCCACTCTACAACTTCAATTGACTGTTCTTTTAAACACTAAAAGTAATGAACAATTTAGTTTTAAAGTGTCATTCTCGTTTTAACTAAAATGATCACACAAAAGTTTCCAGTTTCTTTAGACTCTTTTTCCAGGACATGTGTAAAATAAGGTCGTTCAGCAAAGCATGTCTTGAAACAAACAGTTGCAACTCATTAGATATCAACCTTAATGCTTTAGAGAATGTGAGAACCATTCAGCTTTGTATCTGATTCAATGTTATGAGTGTACTTGCCAAGCTTGGTCCAATTCATATGCTCAATGAACACGCCATCACTAGTGAGGCGCACTTAAACCAGATGTGATGGCTTAAATGCAATCAGCAATTTTCATTTCTCTTGATTTTAATTAAAGATATTACTCTTAGAAGAGTTAACTTGAAACCTAAAATATTAGAAATAGTATCACAATTTATGAATACTGAGGAATAATTAGGCCAAATGTATAAATTATGCATTAATCCCAAAAATGTGATTCATTTACATTTTTTCTCACTAAAGAACCAGAGAAAAAACAAAATAATACATCTTTATTTACATTTTTAGAGACAACGTCGATTAAAAACTTATTTAAAATCAAGGGAATAGAAAATAATTTCTTAAAAACATTTAATATTGACTCCCTTTATATTTTGCACATTAGACCAGTATTGAGAGATAAATCTAGTCTTTTGGATCTCGCCTGTCTTATCTTAATCAGTGCTTTATACGACAAATTGGCTTAGCTTTCTTGCTTCTGTTTGTATATATATATATATATATCTCAATTTAAGAGAGATTCCATTTTATACATATATCCAGGATTTTAAAGTCCTTCAAGTTACCAATTTACACAATAATTATTATATGGTGCCTTAGAGATTTCTTTCACCCTTCTATTTACACTTAGTATACTGCAGTGTTCTTATCTAGTCTTATTCACAGGGCTATATTCAGAGTACCACCTTTTTATATTCATAAGAGGGTATATATCTCAGTCAGTATATCAACATTTAGTTAGGTCTTTATTATTAAGCTCTACTGTGTATTGAGATTGAAACTGTATATATCTTAAATGTCTTGGGTGTTCATTGTACTATATTGGGGGGATTCGATAGTTATATATATCTCTATGCTGTCCTCAGTTGGACTACAACCATATATAGGTTTCTCTGTATTTATGCCATTTCCTTATCCTGCATGGCATTTATATTAATATCCACAGTTTGTCTTATTTACAAAGTAATGCAGAATAAATTAGTCTTTTGCCAGCTATTAGGACTCTGCACCTGGCTCTCCCGTGTTTTGGAACTAAGGCACCGAATGCGCAATGAATAAGGACTCAGAAGTCTCTGAGCTGCATTGAAAACGTTTGCTCGTTTACAAAATAGGCGTCTGACGTCAGACGCAACCCTGACGCACGTTTCGTCATATGGGTGTGACTTTCTCAAAGGGGAAGGCGATACTCTCAACGGTGCCTCCTATTTATAGTCAGATAGGTTGTTATGGTTATCCTTTAACTTTATTTGCAAGTAAGGGGGTAACATTTCAGTTTGGTATAACGAGTCAAGTTTATTACATGTAAAGACATATTTAAATTTCCTTTTAGTCACATTTATTCCAAGTATCCAGAGAAAGGCATATTAAAGTTAACCTAATAAATATCTGGATCCAATATGAGGTGATCGTATATCTCGCATATGGTTAACTATATGTTTATAACTTCACAAATTTCCAGTATTGATATATATATATATATATATATATATATATTGATGTTAGATACGTCATTTTTTCTCTCTTATATGGGAAATAAAATCCATGTTTCTCCATTTGAGATTTTTCGAGGAATATCTTAAGTTATTTCCACAGAATCATGGCAGGAATATTTTGATCCTATTGTCATTTATTTTTTAAAAGTTGTAAAGAAGTTTTCCAAAAATGTTATAAAAGGATTGACACATATATTTTGTGTTAAATATTTTGTTATTTCTCTTTTTGAGAGATAAAGGCATCCAGATCTAAATTGGAGTAGAATCAATTTCTACTTCCATTCCCTTATCCCTAAGATTTTTTAGAAAGGGACTATGGATTTTTTATAGGGTTCCATTGTATCTCAGGGTAGTTATTTTACTCCCTTGCCCTTATCTCTTACACAAAAACATATATATATATCCCTCATATAATTCCAATTTATTCTCATCCATTCAATCAGCTTTATATAAAGATAGTGTAAGGTGTGTTCCATAAACATACTGCTATTTGTGTGATTATACAAATTTAAAAATGAAATAAAATCCAGAAAGCAGAAAAAGGTTATGAGAGATCAGGATGTTTATAAAAATAATAGCATATATAAACATACTCAAATAAAGAATAGAACAAAGATATCATATGATATAAGTTCATCAGAATATGAAACCTCAGATATTGAAGATCCCAATCTGAAATTAGGAGCTGAAACAAGCACTGAGGTGATACAAAGAGGTTTAAGAACTAGGTCAGCCCAGGAACATGGACACAGACAGGAATACGTTTTTTTAGACAGGGGGCCAATACATCAAAAGAGGAAAAAGGAAAGCAACCAACACACAAATAAGACCAAATCGATATCAGGGCCCCCACATTAAGTTTAAATGACTCTGAATCAGAAAACTTATTACAAATAATAAACCTGTCAACTTTTGCACTAAATGAAACATATAAAGCTGTCCTAAAAAGAGGCCTCTCATTTGTTCCTTCATCCAAAGTAGAGCTCTTTACAAACATAAAAGATTTGAATCTCTTTGGAAGGAAATTGGCACTCCATAAATTCTATAAAAATAAGAACATGAAAGAATATGCTTATTTAAATATTGACAAAGAAGATCAAGATATATTTTTGAATATGATGGCCTTAATGGAGGAAAATGAGAATGAAAATGTAACCACATCGGAACTTGCAATACCCAAAATATGGAAAAAAAAGAGCAAATTCACCCCCCAAATTAATGATTATCCAAATATTAGTGTATTTGTACAACAAGTTACAAGATATTTGGAAAATCTATATACACAAAAACAAAAATCCACATATAATTTAAGTTTGAAGGAAAATATAGCATTAAAGGAACTCCATGAATGTAAAACTATACAAATAAAACCAGCAGATAAAGGAGGAAACATTGTAGTAATGGCCAATGAGGACTATCAAAAAATGTGTGATAGGATTCTAAAAGATAAATCAACTTATGAAACATTGAATGGAGATCCTACAAATATGTATAGAGAAGAACTTAAATCAATGCTTGATAAAGCACTGATGGAAGGAATAATTAATAAAAATACATATGACTACCTACTACCAAGTAGTCCAACAATCCCCACATTTTATGCGCTCCCAAAAGTGCACAAAAAGATAACACCGATACCTGGTAGACCCATTTTATCAGGGAACAATAACTTATCTGAAAATATCAGCAAATTCTTGGATTACCACCTTAAAAACTTAGTTACAGGTCTTCCCTCATATATCAAGGATACAACAGATATATTAAGGCAATTGGAAGATATAATAGTACCAACTAAAACATGGCTTGTGAGCATAGATGTAGAAGCCCTATATAGCTCTATACCACATGCACAGGGCATCAAGGCTGTGGGTTTCTTTTTGAGAACTAAAAGAACCAAAATGGAACAATTCAATAATTTCCTACTAACTTTATTGGAATATATATTAACTAGAAACTACTTTATCTTTGCTGATAAATGGATACATCAAATTAAGGGTACAGCAATGGGGACATCATGTGCCCCCAATTATGCAAATCTTTTCCTAGGGTGGTGGGAAGAAAGATGGGTTTTTGAGGAAACCAGAAATGATATGACGGACAACATACTAATGTGGAGACGATTTATAGACGATATCATAATTTTCTGGACTGGAACAAAAGAAGAACTCTCTCTCTTTATAGATACTCTTAACAACAACACCCTAGGTTTAAAATTTACATATGAAATTAACCCAACCGAATTGGCCTTCTTAGATTTAAAAATTATGAAGGACCACATGGGAAACATCAGCACGACCACCTATTGGAAAGATACAGCATCCAATAGCTTATTAGAGTGATCAAGTCAACATCATGAACCACAAAAAAGAGAGATACCAAAAGGCGAAAAATCTGCGTATCTGGAGGAACTGTAGTGATGATATTTCCTTTAAGTTGGAAGCTGATAAACTCAGGAAATGCTTTAAAAATAGGGGATATACAAATAAATGCCTCAAAAAGGCATATCAATATGCCCTGAATGCAAAAAGAACAGATCTTTTAAATACTCAAGAAGACATAGATATTCCATGAACCTTTATTTATATAACCATGTGAGAAACAATATATAAAGATTATACTCTGTTTATATTATTAACCTGATTCACTAAGAATAAATACAAACAAGTCACTAAAATAATAACACTAAAATTATATATGTATATGTCTTGGGATTTGGAGGTCCTCATATTATTTGGGGACACGGATATTCCATGAACCTTTACCTATATAACCTTGTGAGAAATAATATATAAAGATTATACACTGTTTATATTATGAATTTGACTCACTAAGAATGAATATAAATAAGTCACTGAAATAAAAGCACAAACATGACATATATATATATGATTATAAAATAAAATAATGATTATAAAACACAGCACAGTAATAGTTGTATAATCACACAAATAGCAGTATGTTTATGGATTGAATGGATGAGAATAAATTGGAATTATATGAGGGATATATATATATTTTTGTGTAAGAGATAAGGGCAAGGGAGTAAAATAACTACCCTGAGATACAATGGATCCCTATAAAAAATCCATAGTCCCTTTCTAAAAAATCTAAGGGATAAGGGAATGGAAGTAGAAATTGATTCTACTCCAATTTAGATCTGGATGCCTTTATCTCTCAAAAAGAGAAATAACAAAATATTTAACACAAAATATATGTGTCAATCCTATTATAACATTTTTGGAAAACTTCTTTACAACTTTTAAAAAATAAATGACAATAGGATCAAAATATTCCTGCCATGATTCTGTGGAAAAAATCTCAAATGGAGAAACATGGATTTTATTTTCCCATATAAGAGAGAAAAAAATGACGTATCTAACATCAATATATATATATATATCAATACTGGAAATTTGTGAAGTTATAAACATATAGTTAACCATATCTGAGATATACGATCACATCTTATTGGATCCAGATATTTATAAGGTTAACTTTAATATGCCTTTCTCTGGATACTTGGAATAAATATGACTAAAAGGAAATTTAAATCTGTCTTTACATGTAATAAACTTGACTCGTTATACCAAACTGAAATGTTACCCCCTTACTTGCAAATAAAGTTAAAGGGTAACCATAACAACCTATCCAACTATAAATAGGAGGCACCGTTGAGAGTATTGCCTTCCCCTTTGAGAAAGTCACACCCATGTGACGAAACGTGCGTCAGGGTTGCGTCTGACGTCAAACGCCAATTTTGTAAATGAGCAAACGCTTTCAATGCAGCTCCGAGACTTCTGAGTCCTTATTCATTGCACATTCGGTGCCTTAGTTCCAACACACGGGAGAGCCAGGTGCAGAGTCCTAATAACTGGCAAACGACTAATTTATTCTGCATTACTTTGTAAATAAGACAAACTGTGGATATTAATATAAATGCCATGCAGGATAAGGAAATGGAATAAATACAGATAAATCTATATATGGGGGTAGTCCAGCTGAGGACAGCATAGAGATATATATAACTATCGAATCCCCCCAATATAGTACAATGAACACCCAATACATTTAAGATATATACAATTTCAATCTCAATACACAGGAGAGCTTAATAATAAAGACCTAACTAAATGTTGATATACTGACTGAGATATATGCCCTCTGATGAATATAAAGAGGTAGTACTCTGAATATAGCCCTGTGAATTAGACTAGATAAGAACACTGCAGTATACTAAGTGTAAATAGAAGGGTGAAAGAAATCTCTAAGGCACCATATAATAATTATTGTGTAAATTGGTAACTTGAAGGACTTGAAAATCCTGGATATATGTATAAAATGGAATCTCTCTTAAATTGAGATATATAAATACAAACAGAAGCAAGAAAGCTAAGCCAATTTGTCGTATAAAGCACTGATTAAGATAAGACAGGAGAGATCCAAAAGACTAGATTTATCTCTCAATACTGGTTTAATGTGCAAAATATAAAGGGAGTCAATATTAAATGTTTTTAAGGAATTATTTCCTATTCCCTTGATTTTAAATAAGTTTTTAAACGACGTTGTCTCCAATAATGTAAATACAGATTTATTATTTTGTTTTTTCTCTGGTTCTTTATATATGTAAATGCACCAAGAGAAATAATTTATTATTTCCCAATACTATAGAATATATCATTTACATTTTTGAAATGTTTGTTTTTTATTATTTACTTAAATAAAATATTTTTAATAAAAATCTATTTGATCATAAGAGTAACATTATGCTATGTTCAGTTTTAGTTAAAGACTTGACAATAGAACTAAACGGTAGAGTAATCCCCTGTATAATTACGCTTTTACTCCATCTATAGACAAACTAACATTCTAAAATGGAATCTCCATGACACAAAGACTTAGCTAAATTTAAGAATTTTTAAAAATGTTTTTTGCTTGTAGCATAAATAGCTGTTACATTTTTCACAAATTTTAAAAGTTTTTCCCAATTTATAGTGACCATTTCCTATTAGAATACCTCAGTTCTTTAATATAAGTTTAAGATAAATGAAGGCAGCAAAACCCTCAAAATTAAGTATATTTTCAAAAACCATGCATGCAAAAATATTAAATTTTCTTCATTATAGAACTACTCAACAAAGTAATAATCGGTGGCCAATATACAGTATGTGGAAAACTAACATTTGCACGTTATTACTTTGATGCAATCTGCACTCGGCGATGAAATCTAATACATAATGACGGCAACTGACTCAAAATTTACAGGTCACCATAGTTTGGATTAATTTCCACATGAATACAGAAAGAACAGTAAAAGTGCATTAATTTAGCCAGTAAAACTGTACTTTAATGTAGTTTAAATGATTTTGGTTTGCTCCATTGTATTGACATTTTATAAATCTAGGTCATAGCATGCTGTCTAAATAATTATTTTGCATGATTAGAATTCCCACTTTTAAAGTTCAGTCATTCCTGAGCTCCCGTGTGCTGATGTCAAGTTGAGTTCTGCATTCTTACATGAATTTAGACTGGCTAGATACGGCATGAATAAAATGTCTGCATATTCCTGGAGCTTCTTGACCTAAATGCTTTCTGCATCACTGTTTAAAATATTAACTACTAAAGCAATAAATAAGAAGTTAAGTGGTTATACATTTAGCTCTTAGTCATGCTTATTAAAATATGTTTAACTAATGGAAATAAAGCCTCATTAAATTTAGGCTACATTTTAAAACATAGCCTGTATCTAAAAAAGTAGGACTGAAGGCTATTAAATTAGTAAACTTGTAAACCTCCCCACAGACTACATGCGAGTTTAAACGCAGTACGGCCGGAAAATACCTACGTGGACCTTCGCAGCCCGCAACCCTTAGATCTGTCAAGCCCCACTACGTTCCAATCCTGTTATTAGATTGCAACAAAGTCCCCAGTGAGCTAGCCAGTAACACACAAATGGTGGCCAAAGACCCCCGCAGGCTCCCAATATTAACCCTTGCTGCGGGGGTACGATTGGGACCCCTGCGGCATGTTAAACTGTTTATCCCTGCAGCAGGAGTACTTCAAGAACCCCTGCAGCACCTTAAATTGACCACTCTATGCTGGGGGTCCCCATTGGGACTCCTGCAGTGTCCCCATATTACCTTGGGCATCAGGGGTCCCAATCGGGACCCCTGCTGCATTTAAAATTCAGAATTCCGTCCTTGCGGGTCCTTAAAGGTCCTTATAGGAAGTACCAGTTTTATACCCACCCACTTTTTACGGTTCCCTTTTGATATTATTAGAACTTCTTTTGAGAAAATTTCACTAACTCTTGAATGTACAAGACATACAGCCTGATATCTACCGCCATCCTGTCCTGGATAATGAGGTAGCGCCGGACTTGTTGGTATACTACAGTATAAATGTTACCGCACCCGTGCAATCACATCCTGTTTTTTGTGTGTGTGTTTGTTAAGTAAAAATGTAACCCTTTAATTACTGTAAGTACCCCCTCGGCACCTCATGAGCCTCTAATTAACCCCATCAGTCCCATAAGGGTTTATACAGGCCCTTATGTTACAATACTTAACCGTCACCATTAACACTATGAGTGCCATGAGGGTCCTCCAGGACCCTCATGACACAAAGTCTAAACACTACACTATTAACCCTTACCTACCCTATCCCATTCTATTAACTCCCTCTAACTAATTAACTCACACTCTATCCTATCCTATTAACCCCCTCTACTCTACCCAATTAACCCCCCCTCTACCCTACCCTATTAACCCCTATGCTACCTACCTAACCCCCTAATAAAATCCCTAGCACCCCACTAATTACACTAAATAAAAATACAACTTACAGAAATTAAAAAACCCTACAGTACACAAAATAAAAAAATACATCACAGAAAATAAAAACATATTACTGAAAATAAAAAACACTATAGTACAGCAAATAAACAAACCTACATTACAAAATCCTTACAAAAAATAAAATATGGGTAAATTAGACCACTTACCTTGCCAAAATGCCCCTCCAACGATGCTGGTCTTCAGTTCTTTGTCCCAGACAGGGCCCTCCATAAATGTCCACAGGTCCGATCCCACCTACAAAAAAAGAAACATTATAGTTAATGCAAAAACACATACAACATGTAATATAATAAATTATAAATATTCCACTTACTGTACCTGTCCAAAATGCCGCTCTAGCGATGCCCCAATCTTCATCCAGTCGTCGCAGGCAGGGCTCCTCCAAAAAATATACTGAAGTTTCCCAAAAAAATTAAAACCTAACGGAGCTCCTCCCTTGAGGAGATCCCCTCTGCAAATGGAGGTTCCTGCGCATGCTTCGCTCAAAAAATAGAATTGGCGTCTTCTGATTGGCTAAAATTGCTGTCAAACATTTTTCAGCCAATAAGAAGGTGCAAACGTGTGAGCCAATAAGAATGGGATACACACCTATATCCCATTCTGATTGGCTCCAAGCATCTGCACTTCTGATTGGCCAATCATATTGCAGCCATTTAGAAGGTGCAGATGCTTGGAGCCAATCAGAATGCGATATAGGGGTGTAAGTCCCGGGATGTAAGCTTTATGTCTGCAGGCCTGCTCTGGGCCCGCAGTGTGCTAGACTTACGGTGCTATTCAATTCAACAAGTCCGCAAGTTAGGGGCCAAAGACTCAAGCTTTTAAACTCTTGTTTCATATGTAACGCTTCCAGGTCTCCGGTCTGATAATTTGTGCCAAATACTAACAAGGTTGCAAGTTGCGAGCCAGACCCAGATCAATTAACCAATAGGAACATGATAGAGAGAGAGAGAGTGAGAGTGACTGAGAGAGAGATAGAGACAGAGAGATAGACAGAGCAAGTGAGAGATAGAGAGAGCAACACCGGAGGAGGAGGAGAGGTAGAGGCATGGAGAGAGGGAGGCCAGGAACCCCAGGCACAGACTGGACCTCAAGAAGCTATAGAGCGGCGGCAGTAGTGGGCCTCCCTGGACAGCTGGACTCTGTGTTTGCAGAAACACTGCAATGTGAGTACCATATACACCTTCACACCCTCATATGCACGCACATGAACCCCACGCACATAGATAACTAACATTGAATTGCACAGTAAGATTTCTGGTTGTGACTACAGATATATGGGGCAGCAATAACCATGTAAATCCAGTCTGACTAAATATAGTTGTCAGAATTGTTATCAATGTAATGTATGTACAACATCTTCAGCTACAACTGATTGTGAATGGCGTTTTGAAAATCAATTAATGCCAGTGTTATGTTCGCTGGTGGTTCAGAGTGCATATAAAGCATAAATTATTAAATCTCCATTGCAATGGTTCCCATATCCCTCTCTACCCATGTCACTATGATGTCAGGGAAATGGAAACACACAGCAAACAATTGTTCAGAACAACAATACTTAAATACAATTGTCTCATTTTAGTACCAAGCAGGCGTACCCTGGCCGCAGAGACCCAGTCAGTGGCTACCCAGGACAAGGGTGATTCTTCATAACCTCAGTTGTAGGAACCAGAGGGCCCTGCACCAACACAAGATGCTGGCCCATCAGCAGCGAAACCATTGGGGGCCACAGCAGATGGTCTCCCACCAGATGGGGCCACAGCAGATCGTGCCACCACCAGACCAGCAGGCCACACAGTTGCAGAGGTCCACACCATTGCAGAGGTCCAGACCATCACAGAGGTCCACCCCACTGTATCACCCTACACCATCGCCAGTTACACAACCTCTGGCCTCACTACAGCTCATACAGAGTCCAAGTGTGTCCAGTGTAACAACACACACCTTTGCACGAAGACCCTGGCAGGACTTCCTCAGTCACGTTGAGACAGATCATAAGCGCAATATCATATTCATGAAGCAGAGCAGAGGGCACTCCAGTAAGCAAGTGCACAGGCAAACTGCATCCGGCTTCTCTATTTTGAGATGAAAAGGCATAACAGGGTCATGGAGCGCTATGCGAGGATGGTTCATAGGGCCAGACTAGGCCAGTTACATGGAGCTAAGCGGTAGGTGCAATCGGTAGAGGTCCAGGTGAATACCATTCAGCCATCGGTTGCGCAGGCTCCACCATTTACCACCCAACCAGAGCCTTCCCCAGCCACTTCTCATCCCTTACCCCCAACGTCTGCTGCTGAACAGCCACCCATCTTGGACGCACCCATCACTCCAACACCTCGTGCCCGAGACAGAGGGAGGAAGCGCCCAGACACGGAGGATGGGGGCCCAGTACTCCGCAAGAGGAGGTAGGTGAGAACATCCCCTAAGTCAGTTGTTGATAAACCTCTCCTCAGGACCCACCAGACAGACCATGATGTAGGTGAAACACTTTGTGAATACACAGGAGAAGCTATTGTTGAATAATAGTTGAATAATAGTTGCCTCACTTTGTGTGCCCAAGTTCAACAAATATCATGCCCTGTGTGATGACTCCCGAGGAGAAGATAGAGAACCACTACCCTAATTCCTCCTCATTTTCTCTCTGCAATTAATATTATTTCCTATTATCATAGACACAATATTGGCTCACTACAGAGTGTGTACACATATGGTTATGTTAAATATATATGCAATTGATGCACAATATATATTGACGTTGAAATGAGGTGTTGCAGTCAATGCATATATTGTTGTAATTGATACCTTGTTCTTGTCTCTGTAGGTCTTAAACGCCCAGACACACAGCCATGAGATTCATGCACAGTCGTATGCAGATCAACATGTGCTCTGTATATCTAATAAAGTATGACCTATTCATACTGTTATCAGTGTTACTTTTTGTTTGTATTGTACCATGATTGTGAAATACCAGATTAATGTTCCAAAACAACATTATTGTGTTTGTACATAGATCTTCCTTCAATATACCCATCCTGTGTTAATGTAGGATTGAGGTAATAGCTCTGTCCCTAGTGCAGTTGATGCTAAATGTAATGTTCCTGAGTTTGATTCCAGCCACATCTATGTATGATATTCATGTTTCCTCACACATGGATATATTTATTCATGGTATATATTAGATCATATATCAGTATGAGGTGCAGTTGTCTAATGTTTATGTGTAGAATACAATATCTGTACACACAGTTGTTCATATTATATATCGATATATATAATATCCATAATAAATAGTGACCTTGCTAATAAGATGAACGTGGCAGGCAGCTATAACTCAGCAATAAGGATATATATATATATATATATATATATATATATATATATACATATATATATACACTGTACATATACAACCAGATGTTAACATAATAACTGTGCCACACTAACCCCCTGACACTTGCATAAACTGTATGTTCACTATTATTATGTGCACCAGTTATGAACACCTGTCTCATTTGATTTTTTGGCTTTCGTGTAATGGATCCAAAAGCTGAACTAGATTGTCAATACCTATCTCCCTTCATGGTTTTATTCAGTAATGCAAACACACTGTGAATATCACACCACTAACTGATGGTGCAGAGCACAGATCTTGACTTTCATGGTCCTTTCATTGGTGTTACGGAAATGTAATGGTATCAACATTGGCGAGTCACACACAATCAGCAGATCTGATAAATCATATATAATATTTTGCTAAATTAACAAATAAACTAATCAACAAAGCCACACAAGTATCATTGTAGAGGCGGGTAGGATGATAGTAGAGATATCCGACAAATCCTAGTCCACTAGAGAAGGAACCTCCAACCCAATCCAGTATCTTTGGCCTGCAAAGCTTGTAGAAATGTGCTGCAGTCCATAGGGTCAGGGAGAGTTGGACACGACTGAAAGACTGAAAAACAAATAATAAAATGTTCACCTGGTGTGAAGATTCCAGATAGGGGCACTATTTAGCTCCAAAACGTCATGACTTTTAGATACAGGAATTGCCCTTAATATGCTGGCAATCTTTGTTGAAGGAACAAGCCTCTCGGTGACCAGCAGTCATATCAATACTTCTTAAACAAATACACCATAGTCTATGTCTTTCAGAAGCATGGCTTTTAATATGGACTCTCTTACTTCATTTCTAAACAGCAACTGAACAACAGCCAAAAGTATTACCCTCCCCCAGTTACATCACAGTGGGCTGAACACATTCAGCCCTAGATTAGAATCTCCCAATAATATCAGTAGACAATTGGAGGCTTGGCTTTCCCACCATAGGGGGTGGAACACTGGGCCTATCCTACATAGCCTCAGAGCGGCAAATTGAACCTGTAATTACCCCAACCTCCTGCAGTGCCATCTTGTGTACAACAAATGGAATTACTTTCAGTTTGCAGTGATAGAATATCTTCACAGAAATATATCCCCACTCCCAAGTACAGTATATTATTACAGTAAAAGCACCATACCCACAATATCATAGCAAATGTCCTTTTCCTCAGTAACCAATATGGCTGTAACATGGTTTAATCTATAAGAGGAAAACTGAACTTCACACAGGTTCTTGATATATATGCCATGTGGCAGTAAAATATGGTCACTATTTGAGTTCCAAAATGTAGATGTGATGAGTAAGATCTATATCAGATGATGATTTTATGTTTACGGGCCACAATACAGCTTTTGTGAGTGAGAAAGTGTTGCAATTTAATGAGGTAGTGTGTCTTGACTTGCTTTCAGCATCTTCCAGCATGACTTTTCATATTTGCATATGCATGATAATTCCAACATATCACAATATAAATATTTGTTTTTATACATATTTGATCATTGTGGATTGTTGTGTAAGAAATTCTAATGCATTCCATTGCTTTTGCTATATTTTAAAGTCCCTCGTGTATTTTTTTTGTGTTTTACAGTGTTACAGATTTGTCTGTAAGCCCTTTGCAAGTACTCCTTGCAACCCGTAACTTGTGGACTGACTTTTGCCATTTGGGCCTTGGCAGGGTGGTTAGCGAGGGGGAATCGGAGCAATTGAATGGCGATTTGTGATTTTAGTAACCGTATCTCTTCTGCCCATGAAAGATCAAAGGCTTGGACGACCTTTAACTTGTGATGTTAACCATCGCAAGGAATTGGAGGCTGGAGCCGTAACCTAGTTGGAGCCCACAAAAAGATACCAATTGAATAGCAAAATAACTTGTGGCCTCCATTACGGAAGCCAGGATCTCCCAATGCCTCAACTGAATGAGGCTCTCAGTGTATATCTTTGTACAGAAACAACTACTTATATGCAATTCAGAACAATAATATCACATGTTTACATTTGCCTCTGGCTATTTAGGGCAACTACAAACATTTGCACATGGTGGAAGAAGGATGTTACAAAATTGGCAGGATGCGTGTGTGAGGGGAAGCAGTTAGCGCGAGCCTTGCAATCAGCGCCGAGATCTCACACCTCCATAAAAAATAATGTCTGCCCCTAACAACATTCCTTGACTTTCAATTCTATTGCTGTCATTTTTTGAAGGGCAGTTCGCTAGTATATATATATACTTGCAGTTGTTAACACAGAGGATTCACGGTTAAAGTGTAGTTGAAAATTAATTATTTTGATGAAAGGAATATTATTTGACAAATAATACCTGGTGATGTTAATCCCCTAAAAACATATTGCCACCTTTTGTTCTTTCCTTTGCCACCTTTGTTCAGTCACCCTGAAAGCTTTGTTGTTTCTCTTTAACAAAAAAAAAAGCATTCATCAAACGCAACATATTTATTGGCTGGTGTCATCGGTTTGGTTGCCTCATTTATTTGCCTTATGTTTGGTGTCTAATTTTATGAGCTATATGCCCAAAGTAACCTGACATTCTGGCCACTATTCTTTGGACCTTATACATTATTGACACTCTGGGCTTGTAAATCTTTTATCAATATCCATTTTTCCATTCAAATTATGAGCTTTTCCTACTTATCTACTCCTAACACAACTATATCTACAAAAAGACTCAGGAGGCTAAGTCCAGGTATGGTAACAAGGTGTTAATTAAGAAGCTAAATAAGTAAGCCAGAGATCAGGGCCAGCAGCATTCATACACCTCCAAGCAAAAATGTCAGAACCCAGGGAAATATGTCCTTAAAGAAAGACCAAATCACCTGCAGAACAAAGGTATTAAGACAGATATTTTGCAGGCTGGTATGGATAGATGGCAGTGAAGATACATGATCTGCATAATACTGTCAACCTCAGAAGCAAATGATGTTAAAGTAAGCACACTGGCAGCTGATATGGGTAGATGGAACAGCATCTGTCAAACTGATATTAATAGATTGGTTTTCATACTAGTAAGCCAGCTCGCTGTGCAAGCTAGATTGGTGTATCTGGGCACTGACTCTGTACACCAAGGGTGCTTCTTCCTAGTAAGTGCAAATGAGTCTGGGTTATTGCGCCGTAGGACTTATGAAAGGCAATTTATGTGAACAGGAATAGCTACAAAGTGGGCAATGCCTTTTGTAAAACACCAAAGTTAACCTAAAACCTAGCTAATCCTACCATCACAGCACATTTAATCTGCTGCACTAGTCCCCAGCCAAGCAGGCTAGCAACAACATACTCTCATGTGGGACTGTTATCTCCCCCCCAGGCAAGAATATCCAACCTGGACATCCCATATAAATATTTCTTCTCCCAGTGGTTGTACAGTTTTATTTTTGGGAAATATTTAAGAAAATACCTTACTGGGCTAATATAGTGAAGGTGATCGAACTGCCATATTATTACACCCTTGTAGCTCTGTGGTGGGTTTAGCCTATCACTGGAATACACCATCCACTCCTCCCAGACACAATGCAGTGTTTCACACTATTCAAAACTAGGTCCAGCTGTAGCTCCTGGGGACTATTTGTAATCTGTATCCTTAAAGGACTGCTATGATATAGTTTATTTGTTAATGCACTGCACTAATATCTAAAATGCAATCGTCTCTCACATCAAGAATTCATTGTCTTGTATCCATAGAATGCCAATTTTGGTTGGAAGCAAGCACGATCAACGATCAAAAAATAAATAAACAAATAAAAATAAATAGGAAACATGCTTCATAGTCTAAGAAAATGACATTGTGTCACACACAGACAGATTGTCAAATATATAAATATATAAATATTTTGTGACCTGTCGTGAAGGAAAACTCCACTGGGGAGACAGAACACAATGGAAGGAATAGGACAGATGATAGTTGAGGTTGAATAGTGTGGAATATTTTTACATTTTCTGGGCGGTTGACTGTCAAAAAGATGTTTGAGGTTATGATGCATTAAAGCACCAGGTGTTGCTGAATCATTGTCATTTAGAGAGAACATTTGAGAAGAGCATCATTTAATTAGAATACTGGATACAACGTAGCATTTCATTAATTTCTCTTTATTTTATGACATTTTTAGCAGATGCTGCTTCATGCACTAAATTGGAAAAAAAATACAGTTCTGGAAATTACATCTGCAGATTTGTGTAAATAAAAGAAATGAGAAGGGACTTTGCTAAAATGTTACATGGTCTACAAGCACCTTAAAGGGCAAGCTCTACCTAAAACAAGTTTCTTTTATATTAAAGATCTGACTTAGAGAATATTAACGATCTATCTAAAAGTCATGGAACTTGCCTAGTTTGCCAAGAATGTGGAGAGCAGAAGCTGCCATTTTAGAATTGAATATTAGTCACTGGACACTGAGCTCTGTGAGCTGATTGGGCTAAAAGTTCAAGAGGTCCCCCAAGAGTCAATCAAGCTGCAGCTGAGTTCTAATCAGAGCAAGATGAATTATCTGTGTCCTCAGCAGTGATTAGGGAGGCTTGGTGGCAGGGTAGGGGGCATACAAATATGGATGGGTCTAAACACCTAAATACCACCTTGAATTTTAACACTTCTGCAAGATAAACTCACCGTTTAGTGACTCTGGGTCTTTGTAACACATGGTTATTGTTTTTGTGTGCAAAGTTTGCTCTAAAACTATTCTTCCTAAATTAATTTCTCTGTGATTTGCTATGTGAGCTCCAAGAGAGTTTTAAAAATCCTGTGACCCAGAAACCACTCTCAAAGTAAGTTCAATTAAGTTTAGTCTCCATCTTAAAAATGTCTTGAAATTATTTAAATCCCATTTCTATAATTATTATCTTTATTATTATTTTTTTTCTTTGAAACATGCCAACATATTCTATAGTGCTATTATACAAGATATGAGACCTCTTTCCTGTATACCCTAATATCAGGTATCCTAATTGGGGAATATTTACAGTGTCATTTTTTTATCCGGCTTGATATGGCCCACTATGGACTTGTAAAGAGGGATCACCTGACATATTCTTCCATTTGACCTTCAAGTGGTTCTTTGTGGTCTCATTTTGTAACACTTGCTGTTTTTATAAGACAAATAGCGAAACTTGGCCTGTTATTTTAATCTATATGTATTTTCTTTGACGTTAAAATAAAAACAAGGTACTTTAAAAAAAGGCAAGTGCTTTCTAAAAACATGCTATTTTATATAATACCTTAATATATTGAGTCATAACTAAATATGTATTTTTAGCCTCATGCCTGAATGCATTTTTGTTCATAAAGACTTCCCCAAAAGCATTATTCTAAAAATGCATTTTATTATATATTACAGTATTAAAAGGTTTACTAATAAATTACATTTTAATTTCCCTGTCCTATATGCTGTAGCTATGTGCTCAATAACAACTCTTTAAAGGCAAAGTTGGCTCCCTAAGTTGTATTCCCTTTACAATATTACTGTATATGCACAGTACGTTTGAATTGCTGGAAAGAAAGTATATCTTCCCTTAGCTCAGCATACTTGCCAATGCTTTGATATAACATATCAACAAATGCTATTACACTTTCTTTCCCATTTCCAAAATTTCACAATATATTTTCGTGATGATGTCTGGATATGCATATGCTATACTCTCATTAATGCAAATGCAGCTAAAAATCAAACTAGCTACACAAAGAAAATGTGATTTATACATACAATATAGACTGTTTTTAAGATTATGTTCCTATAAAACCAGTTTCCGTGTTAGGTAATTTAAAATTCAAATATTTTTTAAGGCCATTAAAATTGTCCTTCTCTAACTAACCATTAGAGATCACAACCTGGTGTTGGAATCTGTAGATAATGGTGCAATTAAATACGCTTGTATACAGCCAGTTGCAGGAATAAGCACAACACAGCTTAGCTATATCTTATCTTAATGAGTCCTTTGCAGTAGGTAATTCTTATTTACCACCTCTGTACATCTCTAGAACTACAACTTTCCTTTTTTTCTTTGTGCTTTTCTGTTGTTAACCAATCCTAACATTATGGTTTTTGCTAAATCAGGTTGTTTGTTTAGTTATCTTAAAGATAATGATAAACTATATCAAGTACTACCCAATTGTTTCTAAAGTGAAACATTCCTGAGAAAGTTACCATTGTTTCTTCTGTATTTGTATGTACATGAATAGCTGGTGAATACTAATTAACAGCCTTATTAAATTGTGATTCGGCCAATTGAAAAGGACTCTATATAAGCACATAGCATATTTTTTTACAGAAGTTTTTAGTTAGTAAAGACCTTGCTTTTGGATAGAAGTTCACTAACTAAAAACTTCTCTAAAAAGAAAATATGCTCTGTGCTTATATAGAGCCCTATTCAGTTGTCCAAATCGCAATTTAATAAGGCTGTAAACGTATAAACTGTAGTGATTAAAAGTAGGGTTAGAGTCAGCTTGTCTGTCTCAGTAATGGCAAAAACAATAGTCCTCTTAGGCAGTCTTTTAGTTAGATCCCATCCCTCAACCTTATCAAGCACTCATAGCCACAAATTAGCATATTGAGCTGTACATTTGCTGCATAAACAATGCTGTGAAGTCCAGGAATCATTTATCGTAAATAAAAAGGATAATACAATATACATATTATTTTTTAATTACCTTTAAGAAGAAACCAACTTGTTATTGATTGGACAGTGTCCCTTTAAGTTCAGTGGAAGTGTATGATTTTGGCAGTATTATTAACAGAGTAGTGAATAGAGCAAGTAGTAAAACATTGGTTATACTTTTGAGGTAGCTCTCCTTTTTGTTTCCAAATAATAATTTAAATCAGAAGTGAAGAGACATTTTCGGTTATCTTCAGCAGATTGCCCATCCCAATAGAGTGTGTAAGTGCCAATGATCTTTTAAAGTTGAATAAAATTTTTTGGTTCATGATTAACCTGCCTGGTGGTCTGGCCGTGTCAGTGCCCCCGAGTATTAAAGCAGAGTGTTAAAGCTGCTAAGTAACATTAAAAGCAAAAAAAAGCAATTAAAAGCATTCAGAAGCAAAGAAAGGTTTTAGCGAGAAAATTAAAAATATAATTCCTCACAATAATCACCATTGCAGCATTCCCTTCTCTCTCTCAAACACAGTCATCATAGATTAAGTTAATTAAACAGGCCAAATTACTTGGATCATGCTAACTTTGTAGGGGTAGGGTTAAAGTATTACAGCCAAAGTCTCCTTCTTTTACAGAGCGTCCCATTCTGGATTGCTACCTTAGTGAATAGGCTTATGTATTTTAATGAAGCTGTAAGCTATGCCATGAACAGCCACCCTAGATGGACAGATCATGACAAGCAGCTCATATAAATTGGGGTCCACTAGAGAATGAACTGACGACCCACTGTTGTGTCTTTGCCTAGAGAATCATATGGATAAGCCCAACCAATGACATAGATCTTGTGTACGGAGAGTTGGACATGACTGAACAGCAATATATGATGACTGTTTAAAAACTCTTACACTAACCCTTTAAACGTAATACTCAACACATATAGAGTGTGTTTCCACGCCTGCACTAAGAGTTCCACAACAATTGGAGGGACTGATTTCTAACAGAGGTGTGACTTGCTGTAAATACAGGCTGAACAGGGTATGTTGTCCGTCACTCTGAGATCTACGTGTCACCACTTGGACATCTAGTTGTAGATGTAGAACTATGTGTTAAATGAGCATTGTATCAGAGGAGGCACAACTACTAAGTATTACTTGTACCAGAAACTAAAATAAATACCAATGTATAAGAATATGTTTTGAAGACAGATACAAATGAAAAGGACAATCTCATCTATCCATCCTCACTAAGGCTGTTTGACACATTATAAGGCTAGGATTCTCTTGCACCTTGTTTCATTTATTTAATTCCTCTCTACTTTTTATACCCTTGCACATCTCATTGGAATTTTTCTCCATGATCATCCTTTTTTGACCACAATACCTCTGTGTCAAATTTCTCCAACCCCACAGAAGTCTGTCACATGATGTTTGAATCCCTACCATCACATTATGGTCCTTTACAACGTGTATTCCCTCACATATGATGAATTGAATCGTAAGAATGATTAAAACAGGCTTGCTAACAATTATGAAGTTCTATGAGACAAAATGAGAGCAGTCCAGCTGGTTACTTAAAGAAATAAGATCTATCTATCTTGCTTTAGATATGTAATTGAGTGGTAGCCAGGTCCTACCTTTTTTAACAATTTTAAAAATACACTATAAAAGCAATATTTTATATTTTCTAATATAAAGAATCCCCCTCTGGATCGCTACCTTGTTGTGGTGAAAATGCTTGTGTACATCAATGAAGCTGTGAGCTATACCATGTAGGGTCACCAAAGATGGCCAAGTCATTGCAGAGAGGTCAGACAAATTGCGCCCCCTGGAGAAGGAACTGACACCTCATTCCAGTATCTCTGCCAAAATAACCTTATGGATGAGCAAAACCAGAGAAAGAACAATTGTGCCTTTGTGCTGCTGTCCATAGGGTCGCAGAGAGTTGGACATGACTGATCAACGTAACAACAACAACAACAATATAAATAATTATTTCACATTTACATGATGATTTCCCTGGAGTCACTTAGGCCCTCATTCAATTAGTAAGCATCTATCCAAAAGCAAGGTTTTCACTAACTAAAAACTTATTTAAAAAAAAAATGCTATGTGCTTATTTAGAGCCCTATTCAATTGGCCAAATCACAATTGAATGAGGGCCTAAGTGAATCTTCAGAATGAATGTTTACTTCACAAAGTTATTTACATACTATATTGCTTGTTACCATGATACAAAATGTAATGTTCTGGATGTTCCCTCCTATCCATATCAGCAATGACCTGAAAGATTGTTACACTATCAAAGACCACTGTGATATTGTTTTAATTTATTATTTGACCAAAATTCTGTTGCCAAGTTATTTACTTTCTGTCAGAACAATTATACACTCAATTCCTTATGTCCACTTACAGTTCTTTGTTTATTAACGATTAGAGATTTAAAAATATTTGCATCACTTGTGTCCTTACATGTGTCTGTATAATTGATTGATGTTAACTTTTTAGAGTTGTCATTGGAAGGATCCCATTGCAGCACTGTGCATGCAGTTTATTAGAGTTTTAAAGGTAAACTGCTTCCATTATGATCTGCCAAAGTGATTATTGGAGTGATAAAGGTAATGATCCAACCAGAATGGTCTTCACAGTTTGTAACTAAACTATTTATCACATTGTATGACAAAGCCAAGTGCACTTATGAGTCCTTTATTCCCCTTTTGAATACTATAAAACCTTGCAAAATACAATACAATTACATTTGAAATCCAAAGGGAAAGGTCATGGAAAAGGTTTAAAATTTCCATGCTCTTGTCATGTGCTGCTTGTCATCATGACAAAGTGACAAAATCCACAGTTGGAATTAAGTAAATATTATGCAAACAGTATTTGACAGAAATAATACAGCTACAATATTAGTCGGCTGTGACATACTGTTATCGTTCAATATATAGTGACTATGACAGAAGCACTTGAATTCTCATTTAAACCTATCTAATCATGTGTAGAGGACATGCTTAATTATTATTCTTATTATTATTCTTACTAGCGAATTGCCCGTCAAAAAATGACGGCAATGAAATTGTAAGGTAGCTAATGATGTTTGGTGTGTAATAATGAAATATATAATACATTAATAAATGAATATACTTTACCTATTGTGAAGCATTGTGTTGTAGAGCTGGCAATCTGTTTTGATGTTGCTGCAGCATTAGTGGTGTGGAGCTGCTGTATAAGCATGCTGAATGTGTGCAGTGTAACACTGTGCGTGCGCGAGACCAAACCGTTAGCGTAGTCGTGTACTTCCGCATTGGTGTAAAATGGCGAGTAATGTGTGGTATAGGTCTGTATCGGAATATCCGTAGGTGTTTTGTGGTGTTTTGCGAGTTTAGAGTGCTGTAGCCTCGTTTTCGTTTTGTTCGGCGGCCATTTTTTCTCTCGCTTAGATTTTTTTTTAGTCTCTAAACTGTTTTATTTCGAGTAAAATCGAGGTGTAAGTTGCATTTTTGAGGTCCTGGGTGCTCCCTCTTGGTGTAGGTAAGTTTTTTATGTATGTGCTGTGTGTATGTATTGTGTTTTAAATGTTTGTATGTCGGCGTGTTGCGTCCGATGTTTGCGAGGTCGTAATGTGTGGTAACGTGTTTCGTACGTTGTTTGCGTTCCTCGTAAAATTTAGCGAGTGTCGTGTTTTTTGAGTAGCGACGTGAATTTTGCGAGGGTTTGAGGCCCTTGCCCAGTGACCTCGCCAGCAACTGAGTCCCTCGCTTCGCGAGGGGCCTCAGTTGCTGGCATGGAGCGCCTTCGGCGCTCCATGCCAGCAACTGAGGCCCTTGCCCAGTGACCTCGCCAGCAACTGAGGCCCTCGCTTCGCGAGGGGCCTCAGTTGCTGACATGGAGCGCCTTCGGCGCTCCATGCCAGCAACTGAGGCCCGTGCCCAGTTACCTCGCCAGCAACTGAGGCCCTCGCTTCGCGAGGGGCCTCAGTTGCTGGCATGGAGCGCCTTCGGCGCTCCATGCCAGCAACTGAGGCCCTTGCCCAGTGACCTCGCTTCGCGAGGGCCGCGGGCTCGCTACGCGAGCCCGCAAGCGTGAGCAACGACTCGTACGCTCACAACTATATATGTGATTATTATTATTACCCTTTATTTATAATGCACCAACATTTTACAAAGTAGAATAGAATCGATACAATTAGCAGATTACAAATTCTAAGGTACATTGAAATACAAGTACAAATACAATGCAATAGAAATATAATACAAATGGGTCCACAGGCAACAGAAGTCAGGTCTCTACTCCGAAGAGCTTACAATCTTTTGCATCCTCTTTTAAGAAAACTACAAGTATGAATGGATTGATTTTTTATGAGAACTATTACATTCCTTAATTGTCACTTAACCACAACTCTTTTAAAAGCAATGGTAGTTTTTCCAATATTAATAAGACATGAAATATAGTATCTCATGCAAAATTGTGTTATTTAAAAGTAGAAATGTTACAATAGTTTACATGTATGTTGGAAAGTAATGTGTGTGTTAGCTCTGCTTACTTATAATGGTCCATAAAGAAACTTCACATTCATAGGTGATTCTCAAAGGGTTGATGGAAGCCTTTACATGCATTGTATTGAATACTTATTTAACCTGTTTTATGACTATTCACTTTTAAGAGAAAGGACAAAATACTATTGTCGATAAAGGACAATATTAATGAGTTTTTAGAGCATGAGTGATGAGTCATCTGATTATAGTAAGAGATATGGTGAAGGTTATATCTTGCATTTTGTAGTGATTGATTTTAAAAGTATACTCATAATATTTATAGGTAAAATTATATGACATATTTGTGATCTTTTGTCAATCTTCTCTGATCATATTTATAATTACTGTCCAAGTAAATTTTCTAAAAATAAACACAATTACATGGTTGTGAAAGTTACTTCTTCTAGCATGTCAGGGAAGAAATGGTCTGACACAAGATTATACACTGTCAATGAATTCAGATTTGCAAAAGTTTCTCATTTTATATTGAAAGGAACATGCATATTTATTATGTTGCGCGAAGTATTGTTCTCAAGTTTTAAAGTGTAATGTGGCAATAAATAAAAAAGTCTGTTGTCAGCGTGCATTGCATACAAATCTAATATTTATTGAAGCTCTGTATTGATGGAAAGAAATAATAATAGCAGACTATTAAGAACTTACCTTTGTATCAGGCTTTGACATTAATGATAGTATCACATAAATGGTCAATTGTATAGTAATTGTGCAGTAATGTCTATTAAATCCCATTTCTCAATAACAGCTGATAATTCTAACTTTCCCATTTTTCCTGGCAAGCTTCTGGCATAAGCTATCATACATTTCATGTTATGAGTCTGTAGTTATGAAGTGCATGCCACTGTACTTGAGTTACCTAGCAATAAAGCCCTATTGACTATACTAACCCTCCCCCATCTTCTCCCCTATGACTAGTTAATTCTTTCCTTAACCCACCTACACTTTCTACCCTATTACTTCTAACTAGTCCCTCCCCCACTTCTTCCATCCTTTGCCCTAGCACACAAGTTCGCTCATCATTAAGGTGCAATCCATCTCTGCTATAGTGTGTAAAGTCATCCCAAACCCCTCCTTAATGTACCACATTTTTAGCCACACATTAACCCCCCTAAGCTTCTTCTGTCACCCTGGTCTAGCACAGGGCACTGGTAGTGTCTCAGAAAAATATTACTGTTCTCCTGGCTGTTAGAGGGAACAGCTCTATCTGACATTGCCATTCATGAGTGCACATCCCCAACAGTTTCACTCAATCTGGCAAATCTGTTGGTGTTGCCAACTCAGAATTGGCCTGCCGCCTCCCACTGTCCCCCTGCTTTCCCTTGTAACTGTAACCCAGGTACCTCCCTGGACCTCCTCATTAGCCCCATCTCCACCCTCCATGCTAGGCCCAGCTAAACTGTGCTGCCTTTCCACTAACTGCTGCAATTCTCCAGTTCTCCAATCTGAGCTTCAAGATAGGCAATATGTTCACACCTCTCACAGAGGTATGAACTCTAGTTCGGCTGTTCCAGCAGTTCATACATGTGACAGGATGTACGCTAAGTGAGATTATCACTGGACTGACTCATAATTACCAATTATAAACTTACAGTGGGAAGGGAAATAAATAAATAAATAAATAAATTTGTAAGAAAGAATAATATATATATTTTTATTCCAACCTTGGCTTTGCATTAAAGCTGTGTAATACAGCATGCATAAGCTTAAAGGAAGCCATGTTTGATAATGGCTAAGGAATGAAGAGTGAGGCATTTGTGGCCATGTTTGTGTGTCCCAGCTCAACTTACCAGAATGCAGTGTAATAACTGTTTTTCTTGGAACTCTGAGCTGGAAGCAGGTTTTTTAACTTGCTTTAGACATTCAGATGTGAACACAGATGTACTTTTTATTTACTGTACTACTGTACGGTGGAGGGCTTCTATCACTCTTTTGCCCACCATATTATAAATGATTGTTGTGGTGAACTACCTACTCATAATTTCCACAACACAGGCTGAGATCCCGCTCCATGCTGATGATAGCCAGTAAGCTTGAAACATGTACATGTACATGGATTGGATACTCAGCCTGTGTTTATTCCAACCTTGGCTTTGCATTAAAGCTGTGTAATACAGCATGCATAAGCTTAAAGGAAGCCATGTTTGATAATGGCTAAGGAATGAAGAGTGAGGCATTTGTGGCCATGTTTGTGTGTCCCAGCTCAACTTCCCAGAATGCAGTGTAATAACTGTTTTTCTTGGAACTCTGAGCTGGAAGCAGGTTTTTTAACTTGCTTTAGACATTCAGATGTGAACACAGATGTACTTTTTATTTACTGTACTACTGTACGGTGGAGGGCTTCTATCACTCTTTTGCCCACCATATTATAAATGATTGTTGTGGTGAACTACCTACTCATAATTTCCACAACACAGGCTGAGATCCCGCTCCATGCTGATGATAGCCAGTAAGCTTGAAATATGTACATGGATTGGATACTCAGCCTGTGTTTATTCCAACCTTGGCTTTGCATTAAAGCTGTGTAATACAGCATGCATAAGCTTAAAGGAAGCCATGTTTGATAATGGCTAAGGAATGAAGAGTGAGGCATTTGTGGCCATGTTTGTGTGTCCCAGCTCAACTTCCCAGAATGCAGTGTAATAACTGTTTTTCTTGGAACTCTGAGCTGGAAGCAGGTTTTTTAACTTGCTTTAGACATTCAGATGTGAACACAGATGTACTTTTTATTTACTGTACTACTGTACGGTGGAGGGCTTCTATCACTCTTTTGCCCACCATATTATAAATGATTGTTGTGGTGAACTACCTACTCATAATTTCCACAACACAGGCTGAGATCCCGCTCCATGCTGATGATAGCCAGTAAGCTTGAAACATGTACATGGATTGGATACTCAGCCTGTGTTTATTCCAACCTTGGCTTTGCATTAAAGCTGTGTAATACAGCATGCATAAGCTTAAAGGAAGCCATGTTTGATAATGGCTAAGGAATGAAGAGTGAGGCATTTGTGGCCATGTTTGTGTGTCCCAGCTCAACTTCCCAGAATGCAGTTTAATAACTGTTTTTCTTGGAACTCTGAGCTGGAAGCAGGTTTTTTAACTTGCTTTAGACATTCAGATGTGAACACAGATGTACTTTTTATTTACTATATATATATATATATACACATATATATATATATATATATATATATATATATATATACATATATATATATATATATATATATATATATATATATATCCCCCCTTTTCTTCCCTTGCTTATTTCTTCTTGCACTACAAGTAACCCCTTTTCTTTGAATTCCTTCCTTTTATTTAAACTCCCACACTTATCCTAGAACTGCACTTTTCTTAGAATTTAGTTGCATGAGTAAAAAACGATAGCTGAGCTGCGCACTGAAGACGTATGACTGAAGATATATGACTGACCTGTTTAGGTGATTCAAGCAAGCCATGCTCTGCACAGATGGATTAGTTAAGGGTTATACTTTTGTTTTCTTTTGCTCACTACACAGAGCTCTAGCTGCGGGTCTGGCATGTGGGCAGCTTGTTTTACATGTAAACACAGTTTTGATTTTATTTGATTTCTCAGGGAAAAAATGTTCATATTTTCAAAATTCTAAATGTATTTCAAGATGTTTTTATAAGATCTTTATCGTGACGTGGTCTAAAGTGTGCTGAATTAAGTGGCATTTAAAGAGGCCTGCTACTAAAGCAACATATAATGATAAAGCCATCAATCCCTGTACCAACTAGTTGTAACTTGTGTTGAATAAAGAAGGTAAAAGAGTAAATCCTTGGTGCAACAAACTAGCCCAATTAGAACTTGGTAACAAAGCTGAGCTGAGCATTGGCATCTAATGAATTAAATTAGACTGTAGAAACAATAACTTAGCTGTGATTGGTAGCAAAGTCCTGCATGCACTTCTTAATAGACAAACTTAATATGTCTAATTATTAACAGTTTCTTTAAATCAAAGTAAATACAAAATAACAATATAACATATGTGAATACAGACTCTGTATGACTGCATGTGCGTGTCATGAACTAGCCTAACCCGGACCATGTCTCATCTGCATGTTAACAACCATTGCTGAGAATTGGTCACAGATTGGTCAGTCTCACACACTGCAGTAGATTCAGCTGAGTATGTGTCCTAATGAACTGCAGATGGCACAATGCAACACCATTACATATATTGATATGAGCCATTATCCAAAATGCTTGTGATGCAGGTCAATGTTTATCTGTGTAAAACAATCACCACAGCCAATTACAAGTGATCATGATGTCAGGGATATTGAAACACACAGCAAACAATTGTTTAGAGAATCAATACTCAAACACTATTGTCCTTTCATTTCAGTATCCAGGAGGCATATAACGCACACAGATACATAGACAGAGGATCCACAGGAGGAGGAACCCCATTGGTGGTGGAGGAAGCTGAGAACATTTTAGCGCGCCCAGGACATTCACAGAAAGCTGGCCCATTAGAAGCAAGACAGTCACCCACAATTACCATAATATAGATATCAGAGAAAGATTTTAAAAGTTGGGGATGAGATTGTAGTTTATAAAAACACATCTACTGTTCACAATGCTGATGATCATTTTTCTTTATAGTAAAGCTTTTTACTTAAATTTGTATGTATACTTATTTTATTACTTAGCAGTTCCATGGTTTCTAAAGTGATTAAAATAACTTTATCTGTCCCTTAAGAAATATGTTATCCATTGTGCTTTAATATTTGCAAATTTGCATTTGGGTTAAGATGCAGATGAAAATAAATTAAATATGTAGTTGCATATTATTAGAATGATTACAACAATTACTTAATGATTAATTCAGCAATGAAGTAGCTAGAAGCACTGTGTAGATTATCTTATTTATTCAGAAATGAGGATGTTATAATGTACAAATGAAATAATTAGGCCATCTGACTTCATTTACTTGATATTTTGATAGCTTTTCTAGATTTGAGCTTTAAGGTACATTTCCTTAAATAGAATCTTTAAGGAATCTTCAGAATCATTATTACCGGAATAAAAAAAGGTATTATTTGTTACTACTCAGAAATATGTTCAAACTGATTTGTAAAGTAATGTCATAATTATGGTTCAAACTTTAAAAAAATTACATCAAGATCAAATGATGTATTGATATCTAATCACTAAATTATTTAATTACACAATAATTATCATTTGACATGGAAGTTCATTAAATAAGAATTTAGTCATTTTATCCATTAAAAAATTAAGTTTTTTTTAAAAAACATATAAAAAAGTGGCATCATTTTTGGACATTAGAGATGTCGCGAATAGTTCGCCGGTGGACTGTTCCCGGCGAACATAGCATGTTCGCGTTTGCTGCAAAATGAGAACATATGCAATATTCAACCCGCCCCCTATACTTTATTATTGAGCAAACTTTGACCCTGCATGTCACAGTCAGCAGACACATTCCAGCCAATCAGCAGCATACACTCCCTTCCAGAGCCTTCTACCTCATCGACAGCAGCCATTTTGGAATCATAACTAACTTGCAGTCTTACTGAGAGGATGCTGAGTGTAGGTGATACTGCATCAATAGGGAAAACCATAGCTAGGCTACTGTACACAGTGTGCAATACAGTCCTGAAGGACTCTTTTTAACTCTGCTGCAAGGACACCCCTGTGTCTCTTCCCCCCCTTATCATCATCCTCCCCTCACCTTAGCACCCAACCCTAACACCCCTCACACTTATCCCTAAAACCTAAAACCCCTCACACTTATTCCTAACATGCCTCACCCTAACACTACTTACACTTATCCTTAACACCCCTCACCCTAACACCTAACCCGAACACCCCTCACACTTATCCCTAACACCCCTCACCCTAACCCTTACACCCCTCACACTTATGCCTAACACCCCTAACCCTAACACCCCTCACACTTATGCCTAACACCTAACCCTAACATCCCTCACCCTAACACCTAACCCTAACACCCCTTACACTTATCCCTAACACCCCTCACCCTAACACCTAACCCTAACACCCCTCACACTTATCCCTAACACCCCTCACCATAACCCTAACACCCCTCACACTTATCCCTAACACCCCTCACCCTAACACCTAACACTAACACCCCTCACACTTATCCCTAACACCCCTCACCCTAACACCTAACCCTAACACCCCTCACACTTATCCCTAACACCCCTCACCCTAACCCTAACACCCCTCACATTTATCCCTAACACCCCTAACCGTAACACCCTTCACACTTATCCTTAACACCTAACACTAACATCCCTCACCCTAACACCTAACCCTAACACCCCTTACACTTATCCCTAACACCCCTTACCCTAACCCTAACACCCCTCACACTTAACACCTAACCCTAACACCCCTTACACTTATCCCTAACACCCCTCACCCTAACACCCCTCACACTTATCCCTAAGACCTAACACCCCTCACACTTATTCCTAACATGCCTCACCCTAACACCCCTTACACTTATCCTTAACACTCCTCACCCTAACACCTAACCCTAACACCCCTCACACTTATCCCTAACACCCCTCACACTAACCCTAACACCCTTCACACGTATCCCTAACACCCCTCACCCTAACCCTAACACCCCTCACACTTATCCCTAACACCCCTCACCCTAACCCTAACACCCCTCATACTTATGCCTAACACCCTAACCCTAACACCCCTCACACTTATCCCTAACACCTAACCCTAACATTCCTCACCTTAACACCTAACCCTAACACCCCTTACACTTATCCCTAACACCCCTCACCCTAACACCTAACCCTAACACCCCTCACACTTATCCCTAACACCCCTTACCATAACCCTAACACCCCTCACACTTATCCCTAACACCCCTCACCCTAACACCTAACCCTAACACCCCTCACACTTATCCCTAACACCCCTCACCCTAACACCTAACCCTAACACCCCTCACACTTATCCCTAACACCCCTCACCCTAACCAAAACACCCCTCACATTTATCCCCAACACCCCTAATCCTAACACCCTTCACACTTATCCCTAACATCTAACCCTAACATCCCTCACCCTAACCCTAACACCCCTCACATTTATCCCCAACACCCCTAATCCTAACACCCTTCACACTTATCCCTAACATCTAACCCTAACATCCCTCACTCTAACACCTAACCCTAACACCCCTCACACTTATCCCTAACACCCCTCACCCTAACCCTAACACCCCTCACACTTATCCCTAACACCCTTCACCCTAACACCTAACCCTAACACCCCTCACACTTATCCCTAACACCCCTCACACCTAACCCTAACACCCCTCACATTTATCCCCAACACCCCTAATCCTAACACCCTTCACACTTATCCCTAACATCTAACCCTAACATCCCTCACTCTAACACCTAACCCTAACACCCCTCACACTTATCCCTAACACCCCTCACCCTAACCCTAACACCCCTCACACTTATCCCTAACACCCTTCACCCTAACACCTAACCCTAACACCCCTCACACTTATCCCTAACACCCCTTACCCTTGCCCTAACCCTAATAACCCTCACACTTATCCATAACACCCATCAACCTAACACCTAACCCTAACATTCTCACACTTATCCCTAAGACCTAACACCCCTCACACTTATTCCTAACATGCCTCACCCTAACACCCCTAACACTTATCCCTAACACCCCTCACCCTAACACCCCTCACACTTATCCCTAACACCCCTCACCCTAACCCTAACACCCCTCACACTTAACACCTAACTCTAACACCCCTTACACTTATCCCTAACACCCCTCACCCTAACCCTAACACCCCTCAAACTTATCCCTAAGACCTAACATCCCTCACTCTTATTCCTAACATGCCTCACCCTAACACTCCTTACACTTATCCTTAACACCCCTCACCCTTACACCTAACCCTAACACCCCTCACACTTATCCCTAACACCCCTCACCCTAACCCTAACACCCCTCACACTTATCCCTAACACCTAACCCTAACACCCCTCACCCTAACGCCTAACCCCTTTAACCTTATCCCTAACACCCCTTACCCTAACACCCCTCACACTTATCCCTGTGTCTCTTCCCCCCCTAATCATCAAGGGAGGGGGGAGGATGATGAAGGAGGGGGGAAAGAGACACCGGGTAAGGATGATGAGGGAGGGGGGGAAGAGACACAGGGGAAGATGATGAGGGAGGGGGAAAATAGACACAGGGGAGGATTATAAGTGAGGGGGGGAAAGAGACACAGGAGAGGATGATGATGGAGGGGGGAAGAGACACAGCGGAGGATGATGAGGGAGGGGGTAAAGAGATACAGGGGAGGATGATGAGGGAGGGGGGATGAGACACAGGGGAGGATGATGAGGATGGGGGAAAGAGACACAGGGGAAGATGATGAGGGAGGGGGTAAAGAGATACAGGGGAGGATGATGATGGAGGGGGATGTTAGGTTATTAATTCCCTTTATGGATTAAAACCAGACTCTGCATCAACTATGTCATTTTCCGTGGGAGTTTTGACATGGATCCCCCTCCGGCATGCCACAGTCCAGGTGTTAGTCCCCTTAAAACAACTTTTCCATCACTATTGTGGCCAGAAAAAGTCCCTGTGGGTTTTAAAATCTGCCTGCCTATTGAAGTCTATGGCGGTTTGCCGGGTTCGCCGGTTTCGCGAACATTTGCGGCGGTTCGCGTTCGCGGTTCGCGAACCGAAAATTTTATGTTCGCGACATCACTATTGGACATCAAACCTGAGAACTTAGCTACCTCTTATGACACTGTCACTGACCTCTTTCCAGGGCCTGGCTTTTAGCCCAGTGAGCTACCATAGACCATTGGAATATGGGTAGGGGAATTATATTGCCACCATGCTTCACGTTTCTGCCTTATCCTGCATACTGTATGTAATTCGCCATGTAATATTATTGTGTTCTGTGTCATGTTTAAAATAATTAATGAGTATAGTAACTGTCATGTATGTAATGTGCGTATATAGTTTGTGCCATGGTTTCTTGATTGCAATGTATATACTGTTATCGATATAAGGTGGCAGAAATGGGTTATGTGATAGTCCAGAGGTGCAATTACCAGATATTCCCTACCCCCATCCAAGTCCCTCATGCATGATGAAAGCAACAGCCATAACATTGAGTGTAAATAGAACAAGGGGAACAAACTTCCCCTCTAATGACATCTGATATTTACCAGATCAATGAGATCAGAGGGGAGAGGAAGAAATGTTGGTTGTGTTTTTGTTCTGTGTTTTGTCTGTAGTTAGTTGTCTGTTGAGGCGAATAAAGACAGTCCACTTCTGGAGACACATAGAAATCGTGTGTCTCTTATTTTGTTCCTGTTCTCCTGGATGGCTGCAGGGAGGTACTGAGAGACTCTGTAGGATCCTGCTGAGGTAGGTTTGACTGTAACAAGTCTTATCAAGCCCACTAAGAAGAAGCAGATCTGGAGTCTCTTGGTAGACTAGAAGTGCTGATTTCTGATGCAAGGATCCCAACCGATATAAAAGCCAGATATCAGGGTGCTGGTGCCTAGATTTCCAGAAACCCCATGGTCCTTGTTGGTAGTTAACCTGTAGTCTATAGCAGGTGGTCCTGGGCTTGTATAGCCCCTACCAGCTTGGATCGTCATAGGCACCCAGCCTTTTCAGCTAAAAGCATGAATCTGAGGCTCAAACCCTTACAGCATATTATTAGTGTTGAATGGAGTTTTGTTTTCGGGCTGACCGCTGATATCCATCAGTATATATGATTCTATTATGTATAATTAAAGGAATTTATTTGGGCTAGGAAGTTAAAATTGTTGGTCAACAACAAAACAAAATGTAAATGCTGCGCTGCAACTGGTAGTTTTTTCATTAAACTATATTTAGCGGTTACTCAATATTCAAGGCAATTTCAACTTAAACGAGAATTTACAACAAATTCTTCTTTAAGCAGTCATGCTGTGAATCTTTAAAATATAGTTTATGAAAATTCCAATAATATTATCAAAAAGTAAGCTCAATACACTGGAAGAATTGATTTAGGAAAATTGGTCTGAGAGAATAGAGGTCATTTTGACACACCTCCACAGGTATTCTAAAATCTGGTTATTTACAACTGAGTGAGATTTTAATAAGCCATATAAGAACACTAAGGCCCTCATTCAATTAAAATTTGGCCAATTGAATAGGGGTCTAAATAAGCACATAGCATATTTGTTTTAAAGAAGTTTTTAGTTAGTGAAAACCTTGCTTTTGAATAGATGCTTACTAGCTAAAAACTTCTTTAAAAAAAAATATGAGGGCCTAATGCTTTACTTTAGCAAAAATGTGTTATTTTTTCCCATGCAGTAAATGCACAGTCATTTGGATTTTGGATGATCTGTTTAATTACACAGTTTTGCTGTATTAAGAGGACAGAAAATCCTCTTATCCATCTTAGCCTCTCATGATCACGTATAGCAGCTTCTTCTTGACAGCCTCTTATGTAAAGTTCTTACAAGCAAATAACTTAAGAGAATATTCTTTGCTTAGGTATGAAGCATAGTAGGAGTACTATAAAAAGAGTAACTTTTAAACTGAAATATTTTTTCAAGGAAGACTGGTGGGAGTCTACAGATGAAAAATATCATCAGTTTCAGCTTTTGAACCTTAAACTCATCACACTGTTAGTTATGCATCAAAAAGAGACACAATTAAACATACAGTACATGCTGTTGTATTTCCCAACACCCCATCTCAATGGTATGTGCATGATTACCTCACATTCAGATTCTTTTGTAGTAAACAATAATGCTCCTTTGGCAACGGTTTGGTGTTTGCAGTCATCTCTTCTGATGGACAATACTGAATGTCAATAACTCCTTGCTCTTGAGTGTCCCTGAGCAGATGATTTTTTTACATCAATGTGCTTGGTTCTGGGATTTACCCTTTCCGATTGTGCCAATTTTATGCATCCCTGATTGTCTTCAACGATGCGTATGGGTTTAGACATGTCAAGTCCCATATCTAGTAGATGTTGCTTCTTGACATGCTTGTGCTGCTGCTACACATTCCTCTACAGTTGAAGATAGTGCAACAGTCACTTGTTTTCAACTAGACCGGCTTATTCTTCCTTCTCCATGCTGAAAGATTTAACCACTTGTAGATTTGCGGTCAGTGTTGTCTCCAGCCCAATTAGCATCTACATATCGGATTAATTTGGGGTTTGACATTGCTGGCAGTCGCAGCTTCATTCGAGTTGTTCCCTTTAAGTACTGTATTGCCCTCTTTACTGCATTCCAATCACGTGGACAAGGTGTTGCAACCCAAGCATACCCACTGCTGCTGCAAAGTCTGCTCATGTTACGGTAGCAATGTATAGAAATCTTCCAATAGCCTTGCGGTAATTATCATTGTTGGGTAACACGTTTTCTGTTCCATTGTTTTTCTGATAATCAGGTTCCATTGGTGTTTTCACTTTCTTTGCATCTTGCATGTGAAACTGTTCTAAAATTTTTGTAATTTTTTTGACTTTGGTTAAGAAGAAAGCTTCCATTTTCTTCCCTCTCTATTTGAATTCCTATGTAGTTAATGATGTTTCCTAGCTCTTTGATCTCAAAGTTCCATTTCAATTTGTGAACTATTTGGCCATAATCTCTATCTTATTCAAAACAAATTATAATGTCTTCAACGTAAATTAGATTGTATATCCATTTGTTTTCTTGATTCTTTGAATAAAGACATGGATCTGCTTTACTTCTTGAGAATCTTTCTTTTGAGACTATATCATTGACTTTTTCATTCCACATTCTCGCAGCCTGTTTTTGCCCATAGAGGCTCTTTTCAACTATACAAGCAAGGTTTTGTCCCTTTTCAAATCCATGTGGCTGTTCCATATGGGGATCCTCCTTGATGTCACCATATAGGAAAGAGTTTTTGACCTCCAGATGCAATGCTAAGGAGTGCTCTGATGGTTGTGTGCTTTACGACTGGAGCAAATGTTTTGTCATAATCCTCTCCAAATTTCTGGGGTTTCATTTGGCAACTAATCTTGCCTTGTATCTGAGGATATTTCCTTCTGCATAATATTTCACTTTGAAAGTCCATTTGCTTCCTATAGTTTTGTGATTAGTGGGGGGGGGGGGTCAGTGAGGGACCAGGTTTTGTTTTCCTGAAGTGATTTTATTTCTTCTTCGGCTGCCTTTCTCTATTGATTGGCTTCCCTTTTTGGTATTTTTTCTATGTCACTTATTGTGACCTTGTTGATCTTTGGTTGAAGGATTCTATATCCTTTACTTTGTTCACTAAAGCCCACCAGAATCCCTTCTACAGCTTTGTTCTCCAACTTGGAACGTTTCTCACTTAGGACATGGGCATATGCTTTATAGTTAAAATGGCCACAAAGGAAACCGCACATGCATCATGGAGTGGTACCTTTAAAGTAATTTAGAATAGCACATCACATGGATTGTGCATTGACTCAGTGGCAACAAGACACATGACAAGTGATGAAACGTTTTTTACAGAAATTGATTACAGTGCAAAAGACAAAGGGCCCTATTAAATTCACTAAAATCGCAGTTCCAGAAGCCCATAAAGGAGCCCACAAAAATTACAGCTATTAAATTGGCCTCTTAAATTGGCAGAAAATCCCTACGGGCTGTCAAAATCTGAACTCCGACCCATCTAAGCCTTTGATCTTTCAATCCCATAAATGTTACAATCGCAAATTGCTATTAAATTGCTACAAGTCCTCAAGTCACAACTATTTTCACACCCATAAATAGCAAATGTAGCCAAAAATTCCTACGGGTACAAGAGAGAAAGGGGGTTAAACTCCTGTCCGTAGCACTGTAAAAGCAAATATAAACACACTACTGTATTTTAAATTATAGGAAAAGCGATGAAAGGTATTAAAATGAATAGCACAACCTTCTCAAGCTCACAAATCTGCAATATTTTTTTTTTATTGTTTAATTAACATGCTATATCAGTCCCAGCAATCAATGTGTTAATACACATAATATAACTCGCATAGACTAGAATATTATAGTTATTTGTTTTTTCATTATGCATTATTTCTGGAATGCGGGTCCGATCGCAACTCAGACTTCAAAACCGTAAATATAACCTCCATGTTTTAGTGACGTAATGATGATGGTCTCTTTTACTATTGGCTCCGTCTAAACCCATAACTACGGGTTTGAATAATTTGCTACGTGCCGAAGCATGGTTTACGGATTTGGATTCTGGCCTTTTCCTTGCGAGCATTTCTAATTTAATCTCTATGTAACTCCTGCAAATGTCAAGCCTGCAGACATACATGATGCATCAAAAAGAGATACAATTAAACATACATTACATGCTTTTGTATTTCTCAGCACACACAACTGGAAATATTCACTTGGGATAAAGCTGTATATGAAGGAGATTTACAGCCTTATTAAATTGAGATTTGGCCAATTGAATAGGGCTCTGTATAAGCATAGAGCATATTTTTTTACAGAACTTTTTAGTTAGTGAAGACCTTGCTTTTGGATAGAAGTTCACTAACTAAAAACTTCTGTAAAAAAAAAATGTTCTGTGCTTATATAGAGCCCTATTCAATTGGACAAATCACAATTTAATAAGACTGTTGGTCTGTATGTACATTATTTGTCCTGACATCAGTGACTGTTTTATTCCCTTAATCAACATAACTATTCACAGTATGTTTATGTTTATTAGAGGAACATAATATCTCAACACAAAAATCAACAGGTTGTCGATTTTTCAAAATGATGCTCTATGAAGCACATGAATAAAATTATGCTCTAATAAAAGACACTGGGGGAGAAATAGGCAAAACAAAAAATACGTATTCCCTACTAAAATTAATGGTGTGTGTAGTACAGGTAGTCAGGATTGTGGGTGCGTTTTTAGTAATTTAAACCTGAAGTTTTCAGTATTACCAAACTTCTCTCAATTCACTATGTAACATTGTAAGATAATGGCATTTTTGTCAGAAATATTCATGTTTTTAATTATTATTATGAATTAAAGAGATAAATGTCAATCCTATAAAAATTTTTGCATATCAAACCTTTAAACGCCAATTTATTGACATGTAACTTGATCTTCTACTGCCGTAATGATGACGGTCTCAATTTCAATTGGCTGTTTCTCAATGGGTAGTTCACGCCCTGAAATGCAACATAAACAACCCATGAACCCGTACGTGGCACCCATACGAAGGCGCTCATTGCAGGCCTCGCAATGATAGCCAAAGACGCTCATCTCGAGGACTGAAAGCTACCAATTTGTCAGGGGCTACAAAGAGCGCTGAACAAAGTAGCTCATCACAAGGCCCGTACGTGACTGGCTTAATGGGGCAGCTTTGAGAACCGAAGGAGCTTATTGTGAGGCCCATAACGTAGAGGGGGGAAAAGGCTCCAAACGGCGTACAAGTTACCGTCTTCAAAAAAATTACAACTTTAATGGCGGCCATTTTATTCAAACCTGTAACTCGGATGCCATTGGGAAACTGCCTAAAGACGCCAATTCATTACAAAATTAACTTATAAACTCACACACAGCACAGGGGGAAAGGCAGGGAGCCTGTAAGTGAGTTTGCAAGCTAATTTGCTATTTAATTGGCGATTTTGGGAGGTCTCAGAATGACTATGCAAGGAAAAAAATGGTGGCCGTAAAGCCGTAATTTTTTTTCAAGCCCGTTAATCAGAAACCCGTTTCGGGCTTGTGGAAAATTATCAATTTCCTAAGCCTGCAAATGGTTTCACACCCATAAATAAAAACAAGTGCACAGAGGAGGGAGAGGGTGGGAGTCAGTGGAAAGAGACACAGGGGTGGGAAAGAGGCACAGGGGTGAGAGAGGGAGGGAAAAAGAAACAGGGGAGGGAGATAAGGGGGAGAAAACCCAGGGCAGGGAGAGGGGGCAAAGAGACTTGAGAGGGAGAGAGCGGGAAACAGACATGGAAGGGAGAGGGGGGGGAAAGAGACACAGGGATGAGAGAGTGGGGAGAGGCTCGCAATGAGCCAAAGGCACTTATTGCAATGCCTGAAAGTTGTGGCTTGGACAATGCCTGCAATGAACGGCAAAGCCGCTCATCACAAGGCCCGTAAAGTAGAAGGGAGGCTCGAAAAGTTGCGGGTTGGCTGAGGCCTGCAATGAGCGACCCATAAAATAGAGGGGCTCCCAATGAGCGCCGAAGCCGCTAATTGGCGAGGCCCGCTAGTTAGAGGGGGAGAGCCTTGCTTTATGTGGCAAATAGCATTGCCAGGTTTCAAATTTTATTGTCTGCATTTTTGCCGGGCAAGTCGCTAGTCTATTTACATATTTACAAATCAGATTCTATGTGGGATGTTTTCACCTGGATACCATATGATAAGTACTGACAATATATTCAAGTAACTAAAACCAACAAATCATTGTCATACTGAATTAATGTGTTTGAGCTTTCATCAAGATAGCACAATGGACAAAAAATCCAATTACATAGATCCATATAACAATTTACCAAAATGTCACAGCTAAAATACCTCAGCAATCAGCAGAAAGAGAAAAAAACAACTTATAATTAGTGATGTCGCGCCATAGACTTCAATGGGCAGGCAAATTTCAAAACCCACAGGGACTCTTTCTGGCCACAATAGTGATGGGAAAGTTGTTTCAAGGGGACTAACACCTGGACTGTGGAATGCCGGAGGGGGATCCATGGCAAAACTCCCACGGAAAATGACATAGTTGATGCAGAGTCTAGTTTTAAGCCATAAAGGGCATAAATCACCTAACATTCCTACATTGTTTGGAATAACATGCTTTAAAACATCAGGTATGATGTTGTATCAATCAGGTAGTGTAAGGGTTACACCCGCTTCACAGTAAAAGACCAATCTCCCCGTTTAATGCAACGCAAACAACCGCAAACAGTCCCTTTGCACAACCGCAAACTCCCCATTTGTACAAGGTTGGATACCAAGCTAGCCATGTCCCGTTCCTTGTCCTCACTGATGTCATTGAAGGTCTCTTCCTCCACCCAGCCACCAAGGGTCCCCGAAAGGTGACAACAAGCCCCCTGGGATGCCTGCTGTGTTTGGTCTTTCACCTCCTCAAAGCCACCTTCCTCCTCTGACTCCTCTTCTTCAGACTCCTCTCTCTGCGTTGCCTCTGTCTGTGTTATTATAAGGTGTGTACTGTTAAGTAGTACTATTCCTATCGGTTTAATCCCTGTTACGTCAACTATTAGGGGACGTGTATATGGCATGGATTTTTGGAACAGGGAGATGGAAAAAGATGCTTAGTCGGACCTCCTACTTTGAATTTGGGGCACTGCGCGTGCAATCTAAGGTGCCACCAGATAGGAGTGGTGTATTAAGTTGTACTATTCATTCCTATCAGTTTAAAACCTGTTATGTCACCTATCAGGGGACGTGTATATGGCATGGATTTTGGAACAGGGAGATGGAAAAAGATGCTTGGTCGGTCTTCCCACTTCAAATTTGGGACACTGCGCGTGCAATCTAAGGTGCCACCAGATAGGAGTGGTGTATTAAGTTGTACTATTCATTCCTGTCAGTTTAATACCTGTTACGTCACGTATCAGGGGCGTGTATATGGCATGGATTTTTGGAACAGGGAGATAGAAAAAGATGCTTGGTCAGGTCCTCCCACTTCGAATTTGGGGCACTGCACGTGCAATCTAAGGTGCCACCAGATAGGAGTGGTGTATTAAGTTGTACTATTCATTCCTATCAGTTTAATACCTGTTACGTCACCTATCAGGGGACATGTATATGGCATGGATTTTTGGAACGGAGATGGAAAAAGATGCTTGATCGGTCCTCCCACTTCAAATTTGGGGCACTGCGCGTGCAATCTAAGGTGCCACCAGATAGGAGTGGTGTATTAAGTTGTACTATTCATTCCTATCAGTTTAATACCTGTTACGTCACGTATCAGGGGACGTGTATATGGCATGGATTTTTGGAACAGGGAGTTGGAAAAAGATGCTTGGTCGGTCCTCCCACTTCAAATTTGGGGCACTGCGCGTGCAATTTAAGGTGCCATCAGATAGGAGTGGTGTTATAAGTTGTACTATTCATTCCTATCAGTTTAAAACCTGTTACGTCACCTATCAGGGGACGTGTATATGGCATGGATTTTTGGAACAGGGAGATATAAAAAGATGCTTGGTCGGTCCTCTCACTTCGAATTTGGGGCACTGCGCCTGCAATCTAAGGTGCCAAAAGATAGGAGTGGTGTTTTAAGTTGTACTATTCATTCCTATCAGTTTAATACCTGTTACGTCACCTATCAGGGGACGTGTATATGCCATGGATTTTTGGAACAGGGAGATGGAAAAAGGTTCTTGGTCGGACCTCCTACTTCGAATTTGGGGCACTGCACGTGCAATGTTTTGTGCCACCAGATAGGAGTGGTGTATTAAGTTGTACTATTCATTCCTATCAGTTTAATACCTGTTACGTCGCCTATCAGGGGACGTGTATATGGCATGGATTTTTGGAACAGGGAGATGGAAAAAGATGCTTGGTTGGTCCTCCCATTTCAAATTTGGGGCACTGCGCGTGCAATGTATTGTGCCACCAGATAGGAGTGGTGTATTAAGTTGTACTATTTATTCCTATCAGTTCAATACCTGTTACGTCACCTATCTTTCCTCCCAATAGCAAATTCTATATGTCATCAACCGGCCTGTGTGTATTTAGAGAACAACACTTTAAGGCCCTTAACCTGGGACAAGGTGGCTTGGCTATCAGAATTGCCTCCGAGCCTTAAAAACTCACCAAACGCCCTAATCAGACACTCACTATCATACTGGAAATGGGCCAAAAAACACTCGGTTTGTTCCCTGGATCCACCCAAATGACCCCAATTCTTGACCACCCTCAGGACCCGAAACACATGAGCACAACATCACAACACTGGTGGAGGTCAAGGAAACTAGATAGACTGGGAGACTGGTTAGTAAAGGGCCAGATGCTCACCTATGAGGAACTAAGGGACAAGCATGAGCTACCGCTGTCAGAACATTACAATTACTGTAGGCTGAGGCATTTCACACACTCCCTGACCCAGAAACAGGGGACACTGGTCTTAAATTGGTTCTCGAAAATTTGTAAAGATAAACCTCTATCAAGGGGGATCATTGGGTCGCTTTACAAATATAAAACATTTGTTACTGGTTGAAGCGACACTGGGGGAAGGACAGGAGTGGGGGAGCCCTGGAGACCCTTCAGAAGCAACCGGCAGCAAAATCATCCCAGGAAAGGAGAGGTCGCTTACTGAAGCCTGCCCTAGGGTAACCCAAGGGTGATTGCCCAGGTGAGATATTGTAAATAATAAGCTAATACTGCTGGAGGGATGATAGCTAATAGGACTTTGGTGTTTCCTGCAGATATACTCTTTACTATTGTCTGTTTTACCATGTTTTAGGTATCTCTTAAATTGCAATCACAGTAAAAAATAAGAAAAATTATTAACCTAAAAAGTAAAAATAAGAAGGAATAGCCAGATAACTTTCACAAAATATCTTTATTGTAAATATGTATTTTTGCACAACTGTTATGCAAGACTGTTAAAAAATAATTAATTTTTCATTACATGCTGTACGCCTTCTAAAATAAAATAATTTAAATTCAAAAATTAGGTATTGTTGCAGCGACCAGAAAAATTGATGTTAGGCAGAAAGTGCCCTAAAACATTGCGTCTTGAACCGTAGTTGGTGGCGGATAAGTCACGCAAGTCATCCGGCATTCAGGGATAAAATACAGCAGCGTGTGGACCATTATTAGCTCAAGGCAGCTCATCTATCAGGCCTTTTTTAATCGAATGTATCGCCCACTGTCAGTCCCTTCGGGATCCATCCCTCATTCATCTTAATAAAGGTGAGATAATCTAGACTTTTTTGACCTAGGCGACTTCTCTTATCAGTGACAAAACCTCCTGCTGCACTGAAGGTCCTTTCTGACAGAACACTTGAAGCGGGGCAGGACAGTAGTTCTATGGCAAATTGGGATAGCTCAGGCCACAGGGCAAGCATGCACACCCAGTAGTCAAGGGGTTCATCGCTCCTCATAGTGTCGATATCTGTAGTTATGGCGAGGTAGTCTGTTACCTGACGGTCGAGTCGTTCTCTGAGGGTGGACCCCGAAGGGCTGTGGCGATGCATAGGACTTAAAAAGCTCTGCATGTCCTCCATCAACAACACGTCTGTAAAGCGTCCTCTCCTTGCCGGCGTGGTCGTGGGAGGAGGATTATGTTCACCTCTTCCGCTGTTAGATTGCCGTTGTGCTGTGACATCACCCTTAAACGCTGTGTAAAGCATACTTTTTAATTTATTTTGGAAGTGCTGCATCCTTTCCGACTTGTGGTAATTCGGTAACATTTCAAGCACTTTCTGCTTATACCGGGGGTCTAGTAGCGTGGACACCCAGTACAAGTCGTTCTCCTTCATCCTTTTGATACGAGGGTCCCTCAACGACAGCATGAAAGACCCCATTTGCACAAGGTTGGATGCCAAGCTAGTCATGTCCCGTTCCTCGTCCTCAGTGATCTCACTGAAGGTATGTTTTCCCCACCAGCCACGTACAACACCACGGGTACCAGATAGGTGACAACGAGCACCCTGGGATGCCTGTTGTGGTTGGTCTTCCTACTCCTCCTCAAAGCCACATCCCTCCTCTGACTCCTCTTACTCACAATCCTCTTCCAGCGTTGCCGCAGGTCCAGCAAGCGATGCTGATAAGGATGATTCTGGTGGTGATGGTGACCACAACTCTTCCTTTTCTTCTTCACGCTCATCTATGGCCTGATCCAGCACTCTTCGCAGGGCACGCTCCAGGAAGAAAACAAATGGTATGATGTCGCTGATGGTGCCCTGGGTGCGACTGACCAGGTTTGTCACCTCCTCAAAAGGACGCATAAGCCTACAGGCATTGCGCATGAGCGTCCAGTAACGTGGCAAAAAAATCCCCAGCTCCGCAGAGGCTGTCCTAGCACCCCAATCATACAAATACTCGTTAACGGCCTTTTCTTGTTGGAGCAGGCGGTCGAACATTAGGGGTGTTGAATTCCAACGTGTCAGGCTGTCTAAAATCAAGCGCCTTGCTGGCATGTTGTTTCACCGCTGGATATCTGTAAGTGCGCCATGGCCGTGTAGGAACGCCTGAAATGGGCACACACCTTCCTGGCCTGCTTCAGGACGTCCTGTAAGCCTGGGTGATTATGCACAAAGCGTTGTACAATCAGATTACACACATGTGCCATGCACAGCACATGTGTCAACTTGTCCAAATTCAATGCCACCAACAAATTTCTTCCGTTGTCACAAACCACTTTGCCGATCTCCAGTTGGTGCGGAGTCAGCCACTGATCCGCCTGTGCGTTCAGGGCGGACAGGAGTGCTGGTTCGGTGTGACTCTCTGCTTTCAGGGAAGTCAACCCCAAGACGGCGTGACACTGCCGTATCTGGGATGTGGAATAGTACCTGTGGAGCTGGGGGGGGGGGGGGGGGTGCTGTTGATGTGGAACAAGACATAGCAGCAGCAGAAGAGGACTCAGCCGAGGAAGGTATGGAAGAGGATGGAGTAGGAGGAGTAGAGGAGGTGGCAGCAGGCCTGCCTGCAAGTCGTGGCAGTGTCACCAACTTCTCTGCAGAGCCACGTATTCCATGCTTGGCAGCCATCACCAGGTTTACCCAATGTGCAGTGTAGGTGATATACCTGCCCTGACCATGCTTTGCAGACCAGGTATCCGTGGTCAGATGGACCCTTGCCCCAACACTGTGTGCCAGAGATGCCATTACTTCCTTTTGCACAATCGAGAACAGGTTGGGGATTGCCTTTTGTGCAAAGAAATTTCGGCCGGGTACCTTCCACTGGGGTGTCCCAATAGCTACAAATTTTTTGAACGCCTCAAACTCCACCAGCTTGTATGGTAAAAGCTGGCGGGCTAAGAGTTCAGACAAGCCAGCTGTCAGTTGCCCGGGCAAGGGGGTGACTTTGTGACATTGGCTTTTTACGCTCAAACATGTCCTTGACAGACACCTGACTGTGGGCGGATGAGCAGGGAGACACAGAGTGGCGAATGGTTGAGAGGGGGAAAGCAGGGCAGCAGTGGTTGACGTGGCTGAAGATGCTGGACCAGGAGTAGGATGTCGGCTTTGACTTGTGCTGCTTGTACTCATGTGTTGCTCCCATAGGCGTTTGTGATGTGACATCATGTGCCTTCGCAAAGCAGTTGTACCTAGGTGGGTGTTGGACTTCCCACGACTCAGTTTCTTTTTGCACAGTTTGCAGATGGCATTGCTGTTGTCACAGGCAGACACACGAAAAAATTGCCACACTGCTGAGCTCTGCAATGACGGCATTCTGGTGGTGGCAACAGCATGCGTTGACTGGCGTGCTGTCTGGCTGACCCCGGGTGCCGATGCATGCTGTCTGACTATGCCACTAGCTACTTTCAACGACCTACTGCTGCATCCAACTCGTCTCCTCCTCCTCTCTGTCTCCCCATCTGAACTTTCCTCCTGTTCTTCTTCTCTTATAGCGGGCACCCACGTGACATCCACGGACGCATCGTCATCATCAACCGCTTCACTTGTATCTGACAACTCAACAAAGGAAGCAGCAACGGGTACAACATCATCATCATCATCAGACCGTACGTCCATGTGTGTAATGCTGCCTGACTGGGACATATCCCTGTTATCTACATCCTCTGGCACTAATGTTTGTGCATCACTCATTTCTTCCAACGGATGTGTAAATAACTCTGCTGATGGATCAAGTGAAGCGGCTGTGGTGCTAGTGTTGGTGGTGGAGGCAGGCGGGCGAGTGGTAATTGGAGAGGTGCCCGAAGCTAAGCTGGAGGTGGATGTTGCGTCTAGGTTCCAAGCGGAAGCTGTAGAAGATTGGGTGTCCTGTTTTAGCCCGTCAACCATGTCCTCAGAACTTTTCAAGTTCAGGGTACGTTGCCTCTGAAAACTGGGCATTATTCTAGGGCCAAAGGGAATCACAGCACCATGACCACGACGGCCCCTGCGGGGTGGCCTGCCTCTGTCTGTCATTTTTTTACGATTAGTGGTACTATGCGTGCAAGCTACTGTGACACCAGATATGAGTGTCACTGTGCACTGGCAAAAGTTGGCAGAGTAGGTGCTGTAGGCCTCACACACATGCCTGTAGGCAGGCAACTGATATTCAATCGATTACAGAAAAAAAAGGGTTGTTTTATTTCACTGTACACTGCGGTTGCACCAGATATGACCTATCACTGTGCACTGGCAAAAGTTGGCAGAGTAGATGCAATAGGCCTCACACACACGCCTGTAGGCAGGGAACTGATATTCAATCGATTACAGAAAAAAAGGTTGTTTTATGTCACTGTACACTACGGTTGCACCAGATATGAGTGTCACTGTGCACTGGCAAAAGTTGGCAGAGTAGATGCAATAGGCCTCACACAAACGCCTGTAGGCAGGCAACTGATATTCAATCGATTACTGAAAAAAAAGGGTTGTTTTATGTCACTGTACACTACGGTTGCACCAGATATGAGTGTCACTGTGCACTGGCAAAAGTTGGCAGAGTAGATGCAATAGGCCTCACACACACGCCGGTAGGCAGGCAACTGATATTCAATCGATTACAGAAAAAAAAGGGTTCTTTTATTTCACTGTACACTACGGTTGCACCAGATATGAGTGTCACTGTGCACTTGCAAAAGTTGGCAGAGTAGATGCAATAGGCTTCACACACACACCTGTAGGCAGGCAACTGATATTCAATCGATTACAGTCAAAAAAGTGTTGTTTTATGCCACTGTACACTACGGTTGCACTAGATATGAGTGTCACTGTGCACTTGCAAAAGTTGGCAGAGTAGATGCAATAGACCTCACACACACGCTAGCAGGTAGGCATATGCAATTATATTACACAGAAAAAAATAATCAAATAAAATAAATGATGTTCTAGCCCTAAAAAGGTCTTTTTGGGTTGCTTTCGTTGCAGCAGATATCAAATGAGTCCTTCAGGTGTGTAGTGAAAGCTAAATACACAGCCTGGCTATCTATTTCCCTATTAAATCAGCAGCAGGTAGAATATATGTCCTCTCTCAACGAATGTAGCTTCAGAATGATTCTAAAATGGAGGCTGTCCTTCAGATGGAAGGCCCTGGAAGGGAGTGTATGCTGCTGATTGGCTGGAATGTGTCTGCTGACTGTAAGGTGCAGGGTCAAAATTTCCTCAATGATAAAGAATAGGGGGCGGACCGAAAAGCGCATGTGTTCGCCGTTCGTTGCGAACGCGAACATGCGAAAATCGCCGCAAATAATTCTCCGGCGAACTGTTCGGTACATCACTACTTATAATTCATTTAAAAATCTACTGATACAAAACTCATAGGTATATTTCTTTCATTCTTATTATTGAGAATTGGCCAGTCAGTAAATGGACTGACTAGAAATAATGTGGGCTGTGTCACTGGTGAGACCTACCAAGTTCCATCATTCAATGCAGTCAATTGACTAACATAACATACATGTATGTATGTGTGTTTAGTATATTCCTAATTCTCAGCCACATATGAAAGCAGGAAATAAAGGATAACTGTTATTTGGGAAAAATATTTGTTTGTGACGAATAAACAAACACAATTAGCAGCTATGTAAGCCATGAGCATTAGAGTAATTATTAACATTAACAGTCTCTGCTTATGCCTGCTTATGAAAACATCCATTTTGGATAGCTAGTTTGCTTGGAGTTTGATGGGAAAGGTTAACTTACAAAGACTTGCACTCATTTTCAGTCCTATTATCATGAAGCTATTCATAGAGGCAGTCACATATTAAGGAAATCTAAATCCAAGGATTCTCCCATATTTCCTTTGTCAATACTTGGATGGGAGACCACCTAGGAATACCAGGAATTGTTTGCTGTGGCTCACTTGTGAAGGAACTGGCAACCCACTCCAATATCTCTGCCATTAATACCAAGTGGATCAGCATGGTTTGTAATGGTCCACAAGGTCACAGAGAGTCTGACACGACTGAGGGACACAAAACACAAACAAAGTTCTTATAAAATAAAAGGCATACTATACATATGACACTTCAGTGGTACTTTAACTGTGTTTTAGGAAAACTTAGTATAACATTGTGTTCATTGTCAGTGCTATATAGCAGAGTTCATTAAAATTTACTACTGAAAACAGGCTTATGTAATCTGTCCAATTTAGGGGCTTATACTTCATAGTCATAATTTATAAAAAGCAGATAAAATGCTATTTCTATTCAATGAAACATTTATATAAACATTTGTTCCAGTAACTTTGTAATCTTCAAACATTAATTTGCTTAATCTTTCAGCATTTTAATAATGAAAATATTTTTTTAATGAAATGATTTTTAATATCCACCCAAATTCCAAGAGCACACATGAGCAAAATGAATTGGTTAACTTGCCCTTCCAATTGTTAAGCACTTTAGTAATAAAACAGTTCCATATAAAGCAGTGGAAGATTGCCTCAAAAACATTTTCTTCTGAACAGTAAGTAAGTTTGGGTACTTGCGCAGTGATTAGTGGGCAGGTGAGTAGTAAGAACCTAATATAAACAGGGGAAGGAGCAAACTTTTGAGCTTGCGAACACTTCTAGTATAAGTGCAGTTCTAGTATAAGTGTAGGAGTTTAAATAAAAGGAGGGAGTGCAAAGTAAAGGGGAGCACTTTGTAGTGCTTTATACAATGTTTTTCCTAGTGTAATTAGTAATTATGAGTCAGTCCAGTGACAACCTCACTCAGTGTACATCCTGTCATATGTATGCACTGCTAAAAACAGATGATCCAGGGTCCAGACCTTTGTGAGAGGTGTGAGCATGTTGCCTGTCTTGAAGCTCAAATTGGAGTACTGGAAAGGAGAATTTCAGCACTTAGTGATATTGCTCCACTGTAAAGGTACTCACAGAGAACAGTTTTGCTGGGCCAAGCATGGAGGGTGGAGATGGGGCTAGTGAAGATGACCAGAGAGGTAGCTGGGTTACAGTTACAAGGGGAAGCAGGGGGAAAGGTAGAAAGAAGCGGGCCAGCTCTGAGTTGGCACACATCAACTGATATGCCAGATTGAGTGAAACTGTTGGGGATGTCCGTTCAGGAATGGCAATGCCAGATAGAACAGTTCTACTGGAGGAAAGTAGAGGGGGTGATTTGTCACCCAGATCCCAGCAATCGAACAGTTTGCTGTCTCCCGGGTGCTTGTGTTCAGCATGTTGTGGATCGGGTAGATATATTATTGAGAGGGGCTGGAAATGAATCGGCGGTTATGGTACATATTGGTACCAATGACTAATTTAGTGGAAGATGGAGAGTCCTAAAGAATGATTTTATAGAACATGGTAATAAGCTGAAGGCAAGGACCTCCAAGGTAGTATCTTAAGATGTACTACCAGTGCCACGTGCTAGCCTAGGGACAGAAGGATCTTAGGGAGGTTAATGAGTAGCAAAAAAAGTGGTGCAGTAAGGAGGGGTTTCATTTTTTAGAGCTATGGGCTAACTTGTCACTTGGGTACAATCTCTATAGCAGTGATGGATTGCACCTTAATGAAGATAGAGCTGGTGTGCTAGGGGAACGGATGGTTGAACGGCTGGGGAATTTTTTAAACTAGTAGGTGGGGGGAGGGAATAGATAGAAGTAATGGCATAGAAAGTGTAGAGGGGTAAGAAGCAAATTAACTAGTCATGGGGAGGAGATAGAGGAGGGTTAGTGTAGTCAATAGGGAGATATTGCTAAGAAATTCAAGAATATTGGCAAATGGGAGAGTTAGAATTATTAGCAGTTAAGGAGATATGGGATTTAATATGCATTACTGAAATGTGGTGGGATGAATCTCATGACTGGACTGTTAATCTGGATGGATATAACCTATTTAGGAAAGATAGGGGCCCATGATAAAAGAGGAGGAGGGGTTTGTCTGTATGCTAAGCCTGAATTTAAGCTTATAGTCAGAAAATATATTTATGGTGGAACTAGCGATAATGTTGAATGTTTGTGTGTAGAGTTAAATAGCGAAGGAGCAAATTCTAAAAGAATATTGGTTGGAGTATGCTATAAATCCCTAAATTTAATTGAAAGTGAGTGTTACAGATTGGAAATACAGCTAAGCATGGGCAAGTTTTAGTAATGGGAGATTTTAATTACCGTGAAAGAAACTGGATGAATGAGACCAGCAGTTCAGCTAAGGTTCTGAGTACTCTCAGGGATCATTACCTGGCCCAGGTTATACAAGAGCCTACTAGAAATGAGGCTATCTTGGATTTAGTCACCACAAATAATATGGATATAGTATCAAATGTTGAAATAGGGCAACCTTTGGGAAACAGTGATCACAACACATTCTCATTTGAGATTGAATAAAAAAAAAAACTGTAAACGTCCAACAAAAATTCTTAATTTTAAAAGGGTAGATTTTAACAGTCTAAGGGCAGCAATACAACATATAGACTGGGAAAAAAGAACTGACAGGTAAACACACTGAACATAAATGGACAACGTTCAAATCCATATTAAATATACATACTTATCACAATATACCATGTGGATATCAAAGTAGAAAAATTAAATCGCAACCCATGTGGCTTGAGCGTGGGTTAAATATGAAAATGAGGAGTAAAAAATAGGCATTTAAATTATGCAAACAAGAGGGGACAAGGACGGCTTTACGTGAGTACAAGGAAGTCAACAAGGCTTGCAAAAGGGCTATTAGACTGGCTAAAATAGAAAATGGAAAATTAGATGCAAAAGAGAGTAAGACAAACCCTAAAATATTTTTAAAATATATTAAAGGGTAAAAAGCCAGGAAGGAAGCTATAGGAACATTACAATGTGACACAGGCTGTCTGACAATTAATGACCAGAAATAGACAGATGAGCTAAAAAGGTTCTTTTTGAATAGGGAGCTACCAGCGGTTGGGACAATGCAACAAAATGGGGATTCACTACCATCACCAAACAATTGGTTAACGCAGGAAGAAATCCAAAAGAAGTTTGAAAAAATAAATGTTAATAAAGCCCCAGGTCCTAATGGAATACATCCACGGGTACTGAGGGAACTGGGCTCTGTAATAGCCATATCATTATATCTAAATTTTCAAGATTAACTCAACACATGGTCGCTACCAGATGATACCTATATTTAAAAAGGTAACAAGAGGGAAGTATAGGCCTTCTGTAGTGGGAAAGCTTTAAGAAGGGTTAATACATGATTGTATACAAGAATATGTATATTTCAACAAGATTATAAGTAGGAATCAACACTGATTTATGAGCGATAGGCCATGTCAAACAAACTTAATTCATTTCATGGATAAAGGCAACTCAGATAATGTAGTTTTTTTGATTTTGCAAAGGCTTTTGAAACAGTGCCACATGGAAGACTATTGTGCAAACTAAGGGATACAGGAATTGCAGTAAATATCTGCTCATAGATTGAGAGCTGGCTAAAAGACAGGAAGCAAAGTGTTGTTGTAAATGGAGCATACACCGATTGGACTAATGTGGTAAGTGGGGTTCCGCAGGGTGCAATATTAGGTCCTCTCCTTTTTAACATATTTATTAATGACTTAGAAGTAGGATTGGAAAGTATTGTCTCCATTTTTGCTGATGACACTATGTTGTGCAAGGTAATTAAATCAGATAATGATGTACTTTCCCTACAAAGGGATTTGCATAAAATAGAGAAATGGGCGACTAAATGGTAGATGTGATTTAATAAATATAAAGTTATGCATCTGGAAAGGAAAAATAGCCATGCAATTTACAGTGGATATAAAAAGTCTACACACCCCTGTTAAAATGTCAGGTTTCTGTGCTGTAAAAAAATGAAACAAAGATAAATAATTTCAGAACTTTTTCCACCTTTTAATGTGACCTATAAACTGTACAACTCAATTGAAAAACAAACTGAAATCTTTTAGGTAGAGGGAAGAAAAAATATAAAAAAAAAAAAAATATGGTTGCATAAGTATGCACACCCTTAAACTAATACTTTGTTGAAGCACCTTTTGATTGTATTACAGCACTCAGTATTTTTGGGTATGAGTCTATCAGCATGACACATTTTGACTTGGCAAGATTTGCCCACTCTTCTTTGCAAAAACACTCCAAATCTGTCAGATTGCGAGGGCATCTCCTGTGCACAGCCCTCTTCAGATCACCTCACAGATTTTCAATCGGATTCAGGTCTGGGCTCTGGCTGGGCCATTCCAAAACTGTAATCTTCTTCTGGTGAAGCCATTCCTTTGTTGATTTGGATGTATGCTTTGGGTCGTTGTCATGCTGAAAGATAAAGTTCCTCTTCATGTTCAGCTTTCTAGCAAAAGCCGGAAGGTTTTGTGCCAATATTGACTGGTATTTGGAACTGTTCATAATTCCCTCTATCTTAACTAAGGCCCCAGTTCCAGCTGAAGAAAAACAGCCCCAAAGCATGATGCTGCCACTACCATGCTTCACTGTGGGTATGGTGTTCTTTTGGTGATGTGCAGTGTTGTTTTTGTGCCAAACATATCTTTTGGAATTATGGCCACAAAGTTCAACCTTGGTTTCATTAGACCATAACACCTTTTCCCACATGCTTTTGGGAGACGTCAGATGTGGTTTTGCAAAATGTAGCCTGGCTTAGATGTCTTGCCACTCTACCCCATAACCCAGACATATGAAGAATACATGAGATTGTTGTCACATGTACCACACAGCCAGTACTTGCCAGATATTCCTGCAGCTCCTTTAATGTTGCTGTAGGCCTCTTGGTAGCCTCTCAGACCAGTTTTCTTCTCGTCTTTTCATCAATTTTGGATGGAGCTCCAGTTCTTGGTAATGTCACTGTTGTGCCATATTTTTTCCACTTGATGATGACTGTCTTCACTGTGTTCCATGGTATATCTAATGCCTTGGAAATTCTTTTGTGCCCTTCTCTTGACTGATACCTTTAACAATGAGATCCCTCTGATGCTTTGGAAGCTCTCTGTGGACCATGGCTTTTGCTGTGGGATGCAACTAAGAAAATTTCAGGAAAGACCAACTAGAGCAGCTGAACTTTATTTGGGGTCAATCAGCGGCACTTTAAATGATGGCAGGTGTATGCTGACTCCTATTTAACATGATTTGGAATGTGATTGCTTAATTCTGAACACAGCTACATCCCCAGTTATAAGAGGGTGTGCAGACTTATGCAACCACATTATTTTTATTTTTTATTTTTCTTCCCTCCACCTAAAAGATTTCAGTTTGTTTTTCAATTGAGTTGTACAGTTTATAGGTCACATTAAAGGTGGAAAAAGTTCTGAAATGATTTATCTTTGTCTCATTTTTTTTACAGCACAGAAACCTGACATTTTAACAGGGGTGTGTAGACTTTTTATATCCACTGTATAATCTAAGAGCTCAGTGCCAAGCAGCATCTGCAAAGGCAAATAAAATATTAGCATGTATTAAGAAGGGTATAGAAGCAAGGGTAGCAAAAATAGTTCTGCCACTTTACAAATCGCTAGCACGCCCTCATTTGGAATATGGAGTACAATTTTGGGCACCACTTCATAAAAAGCACATTTTAGAGTATAGAAAAGGGCAACAAAACTAACAAGGTGAATGTAAGGGCTAAGTTATGAAGTATTTAAACTTATTTACTCTAGAAATATGCAGCCTTATTAAATTGCGATTCAGTAAATTTAAAATGGCTCTATTTAAGCACACAGCATATTTTTTTACAGAAGTTTTTAGTTAGTGAAGACCTTGCTTGTGGATAGAAGTTTACTAACTAAAAACTTCTGTAAAAAAAATATGCTGTGTGCTTATATAGAGCCCTTTTAAATTTACCAAATCGCAATTTAATAAGGCTGATGGTGTCTAAAAGAGTATATGATTACTTTATATAAATATATCCAGGGCCAGTAAAAAAAAATGGCGGCCGAAAAAAAAATTCTGAAACAGGATGAAAATGAGGCTGAGCAACACCAGGCACGACGGGGAAAACAGTAAAACATGAACTACGCCAGCATGAGGGACTTTCGAAATAAAACCAACGGCAGTCAGCGCACGCCATGCAAAGATTCAGCACACACAGAGAAGAAAGACACCGGGAAGGGACAGGGGTGGGATGCTGGAAAGAGACACATGGCATTCCCAAGCCCAAAAGTTGCAGGTTAACAAGGTTGTCTCTCATTGCGAGCCACACGAAGAGCGCTGAAGGTGATCATTTTGGTGTATGAAAGTTGTGGGCTCACAAGGCCTGCAATGAGTGGCAATGAGAGATTTATAATTCTTATGTGTTCTGTATATTTTTCAGAAAAACTATTTGTTTGAGTTGGTAGGTTTTTAGATGTGTTGTTAGTAGAATTTAGGGCTAAATTTGTGTCGTTTCTTTTCTCTTCCTTTCGCTGTTGTATGTTGTTTTGCTGGAAGAGGCAGCTGAGTTTTTTATTTTTATTTTTTATAAATTCATGTTGTTGTTACTTGTGAATATGTTGTATTTCTTTGTCTACATGTTCAGCTTTATATATGTTCCTCTACTTTAGTTGTTGAAGGAGGCTTACTCTTTGGTGATTTAGATGATGTTGCTTTGTATAAAGTTGATGTATTAGGTGGTTTCTTAGTTTTTCACTTGTGTCTGCATACATTTTCAGCATATATTGAGATATGTGTAGATCTACATCCCCATATGTGTATTTACCTGATGATGTCAGATGCTGTTTCCACTCTCTCTGCATCTGCTGTTATTATTCAAACTGAGGGTTCCATCTCATGTATTATTGCTTGAGACTTGATAAAGGGAGGGTTAAGCCTCTCAAAAGCTCGTCATTATAAATAAGACGTTTGTCCAATACAAAAGGTATCAAATTATATTGCAATACTCATATATATATATATAGATTAATAATTACTAAATTACTATATATATATACATAAATATATACACAGTATATATATATATATATATATATACTAACAACTTGCCCGTCAAAAAATGACGGTCAATAAAATTTTCAAGCCATGGCAATGCTGTTTGCCACACGATGTGAAGTTTTTTGTACTGTGTGGACCTTCAGTGCTCATTGTGAGCCTCTTGAAAATCAAATTACACAACCCCCCCCCCCCCCACAAAAAAACATCACACACAGCACGGGGGAACAGCCAGGACATCTGGAAGTAAGGTGGAACATGAATTTAAGTCAATTTTAAAGAGTTTCAGGCAGTCGAACATCGGCTAAGCAGCGAGAAAGAAAATGTCGGCCCCAAAAAATGACCGCTCATCATGCCACCAACCACGTACCACTTTCACACAGGAACGTACGAGGTACAAAATACCCTACTACAAAGGATGCCAAATACTCGCGAACCGCGTAGCACATACACAAATGAGGCTACTTTACACTCCGAACTTGCACATCACAACATTACTCATCTACAGTGGCGCTTTACACAAATAAACCAACGGTTTGCCCTCTCGCTCACACCCTACTTCTAATGCACAGTTGGGACATTCTTAAAAAAAATTCCACAGGCCAGCAACAGTCCAACTGGACATTATATGCTGCGGGAAAATGATAAAAAGATTGTTAGCTCTTCAGCCTATTGATTGATGCATATATTAATTATAATTAGGTAAAGTATATTAATTAATTAAGTAACTAAGTAATTGATTATTATTTACAAAAATATAGACATATGTATCTGTCTTTCTGATGAGCGCAGAGGCTGCTCAGAGGAGCAAAAGTACACCAGAGGAGAGGCTCAAAATAAGCGCCGAAGGTCCTTGCAGTACAAAAACCTTCACATTGTGTGGCAAACAGCATTGCCATGGCTTCAAATTTTATTGCACCCGTCATTGTTTGACGGGCAAGTCGCTTGTATATATACATGTAACGGAGCTGGAACACGCAGTCTAATATCTCCGCTGGTATACGGTAAAATACCCAAGAGGCACTACAGTTTCACCATTCCCGACCTCCCATATTGGACGACACACAATTTGGGAGTCAAATGAATACTGACTTTATTTTGTTCTGCAGAAATATTTATACCCATCTCTTCCCACAGGCAATACACATGCCCATATTTGGCCACACAATACACATAAAGAGAACAATAGGTCTGGTCACACCTCCCCGAGGCTCCCTGGAAACTTTGATACAATCAGACATTGATTCAATTACACTTCTTTTTTCTTATCTGAGAATGAAAACACTGTATACAATAGACTTCCTTTATCTTATGCGGAGTCTCTGTAACAGGATTATCTCCCATGCCAAGTAGCTGCAAATGTCTGGGACAATATTCTGCAGAGCATAAACCAACATACATGCAGTATAATAGTAGGATCATATTTTAACCATAATAATCATAAAACAGGGTAAAACAGTGATGGGTTCCGTTACAATACATACTGTGTGTACATATATATAATGTTTGCATGGGGGGGATGGCGGCAATCTCAGGGAGAGCCACGGGTGGCAAAAGCTCTAGCTACGCCACTGGCTGCAAATCATGTTTATTTTGCATTGTAGCCAAATAGAACCTATCATAATGGCACCTTTGGCGCTCATCAAGAGCCTCTCCCTCCATCTGCTGTACGGGCCTCTCATTGACGCTCATTGCAGGCCTTGTGAACCCACAACTTTCATGCACCGCAATGATCACCTTCAACGCTCTTTGCGTGGCTCACAATGAGAGCCGAACTCGTTAACCTGCAACTTTTGTGCTTGGGAATGCCATGTGTTTCTTTCCAGCATCTCCCCCTGTCCCTTCCCTGTGTCTTTCTCATCTGCTGAATATTTGCATGGCGCTCGCTGACTGCCGTTGATTTTATTTTCAAAGTTCCACATGCTGGCATTGTTCGTGTTTTACTGTTTTTGCCGTTATGTATTTTCTAAGTCCCACGTGCCTGGCGTTGCTCAGACTAGTTTTTATCCTGATTCAGAATTTTATTCGGCCGCCATTTTTTTTCTCACTTAGGCGACCTTGCCAAAATAAATAAAATAAAAATGTTAAATAGAGCTCAAATTCGCTTGCAACATCACTCACATGCTTCTTGGCTCTCCCCTGTGCTGTGTGTAAGTGTGTTATTATTATTTTTTATTATTTTGCTGATTTGGGGGTCTTTCGGGTTACGCTCTTGAAACAATTTTGGCCATTAAATTATTAAACTGCATGCCTCGCGATCAGGGGCAAAGTGCTTTGTATTTCGGACGCTATCCCGGCCATCGTCACTAGTGCCTTCTGTGCTCATATCTAAGCTGTTTGAAAGTCCTGAGGGCCTCGCGATGAGCCTTCGTCGCTCATTGCAGCCTAATTCCTAAGTCCCACGCACCTGCAATGAGTGCCTTTAGTTCTTATTGCGGCGCGAGGGCAGCAATGCATGACTAACATTCCAAACGTTGCCAACATTCGTAAGATCCACAACTATATATGTGATATTGCAATATTTTCTATTGAGCATAAAGGAAGGTCTGCAGAGCCAAATTGGAATTTGGACTCCAATTTGTAGGCGCCCTATACTTATGGTTTTAGAGAAATGCCTCTAGGTACTTCTTTTTCATTTTATATTTTTCTCCATTAGCTCCTATTTTCGACTTAAAAGTGCAAATTGCAGCCCAAGGCAGTGCACAATGTTTATGTTGGAAAACATTATTCACTAATCACATGATATTAAAAGTTTTCCAGGAAAGCTAACTTAAATGGTCTTTTGGTGTTTTATGAGGTTATATGTATGGAACTTTATTTTTTAAGACATAAATTCACTGTAGTAGGTATATGAGATCATGAAACAAGCCTAAGAACTGATGTTCTATTTATCAGAAATCATACTGGGAATAAAAGAAAATGAATGAAGCAAGTTAATGTTTGTTTAAAAAAACAATAAAATTGCACGTATTAAGTAATTGCAATACAACTTAATTCACTTCTACTTTCATTATCATTTAATATTTATCCTTCAAGCCTTCTAAGATCAACAAACATAAAAAAAACATGGCTCGAATATATTACAGTTTTGTAAATATTTAAAAATGCAATACCTAAAAAATACACATCATAAAGTGTTCAAATATTATGAGCACATTGCAACACTAGTGTTGGTTATGTTTGGATATGAAAGTATTTATATTGGGATATTCACTATAAATGCATAATATCTGCGCAATAATTGCATTAATATTTATATTGGTAATCCATTAGTTAAATGTCAATACATACCAGTTAATCACTATTAACTCTTTTTCACAAAATCGTATAAAATATGTTAACAACTACATTTTAATAACATATGATAGGGAGATGTACCTATAACTGTAATTGTGACAATACATTTTATACCGTAAAAACCATAGATTTGCTATATAATTAAATTAATTTGTATGACTGTCTTGGCACTTTACATCACATCTGGTGGCAATGCCGGAAGTCGTATGTCTTTTGCAGTTCTAAAATTAATATTTATAATAATAATCATCATTCATAATAATTTATATTTGTTTTAAATTAGAATAGAAATGGTCTCTGACCTGCATCATTATTTATTGCCAAGAAAGAACCAGATTATTTTTTCAGTGTAATTAAAATCAATAATTTTTATATTTTATATATAAATCAAGATATACAGTTTTTATTTACTGCTTATAACAAGTCATACTATAAATTGATTACTCATGCATTGTCAAAACCAGTCTTTGCAGATTGCTAACAATGAAACAATTAATCTTCCTACTTGCAGAGATCTGCAGTTCTTATCTTTCATAAGGGTTATATTAATGATTAATGTCCACAACCTTTCCATCCTCAATTAAATTTCCTGTTACGAATACACACTAATTTAAATTAATTTGACATTTTGCTAAATTAAAAAAAAAGCAACTTCAACCTCATAGCATCTACATGTTTGGAACCTAATTATTATTATCTGATCTCACATTGTAGCAGAGCTTGAGTATAATAGAAGTCTGCAGATGTACTTTTAAACCACAGGGGGCCTCATTCAATTGCTACTTACTTGAGATCTGGGGCCGCAAGTAGAGATATAAAGTTACTTTGCTATTCAAATTCCTCCGACTTGCGAGCCCCGTTCAGGTTTCTTACTGCGCGCTACTTTCCCTTACTTTTCTCATAATCTCAAGTTACTTCCCTCAAAGTCTTTGATCTTTTACGGCCGCAAGAGTTGCAGCCACAAAAAACACGAATCGCTTTTCAATTGCTCCCATTTACCCTTTTGTCAAGCCCATAAATGGCTAAACATGAACAACAGGCTACTGGTACCATGGAGGTCTTGAAAAGGTCTTACTTACAAATCGTAGCACTAATTAAGCAAATAAAAAAGCAATCTTGTACTTTTATTAGAAGTGAAAGTGATGTTTGGTCTTAGAATGAATAGCACAGCATTCTCAAGCTTGCAAATCGGCAAAAATAACTACTTTACTTAAGGTTTAATTTTAGTCATCAATTCATACGGGCTTCAGCCTCCAAGCCCGTAGGACTTTGTAATCCGAACTTAATTTTTTTCATAAGTCCTACGTGCTTGAATAACGAGTTACGAGCTTGGAGGTCATTCAAGCCAGTAGGACTTTGGATCAAAATTAAACATGAAATAAAATATTTGATTTTGGTGATGTGTGAGCTTGAGAATGTTGCCCTCCTCTTTTGCTGCTGCCGTTCTGAGGGCCCAATAGACATAGGAGTGGCCCATGATCCTTATGGTGCAAGGTGTAGTTGCACCTGAAACAAATAGATGGAATAGAAGTATAGCATGGGATGAATGAGTGTTATTGATATCTGTTGAATTTGTAATCATCTATATCTTATTTTTTTATATATATTATTAGCAATTAAATAAATATATAAAACGGCAATATACAGATGGCAAGTAAGAAATAGGTAATTCAACTTTTGCCTCTCATTGCAGGCCTCAGCCAACCCGCCACTTTCATGCCTTGCAATGAGTACCTTCAGAGTTCATTTAAAGCTCCCTCTCCCCCCCTTGTGTCTCTTTCCCCCCTCTCCCTCCCCTTTGTCTCTCTCCCTGTGTCTCTTTTCCCACTCTCTCTCCCCTGTGTCTCTTCCCCCCTCTCTCTCTTCCCTGTGTATATTCCCCCCTCTCCCTCCCTTGTGTCTCTTTCCCCCCTCTCCTCCCTTGTGTCTCCTTCCCCCTCTCCCTCCCCTGTGTCTCTCCCCCTCTTCCTCCCCTGTGTCTCTTCCCACCTCTCCTTCCCCTGTGTCTCTTCTCCCTTTTCCCTTGTGTCTCCTTCCCCATCTCCCTCCCTTATGTCTCTTTCCCCCTCTCCCTTCCTTGAGTCTTCTAACCTCCCCTGTGCCTCTTTCCCCTCTCCATCCCTTATGTCTCTTTCCCCCTTCTCCCTCCCTTGTGTCTCTTTCCCCCTTCTCCCCCCTTGTGTCTTCCTGTACAATAGCATGCATGTCAAAAAAGTTTGTTTTAAAAAAAACAACGAATCATGAAGTGATGTATGTGCCCCATTGGTCACCCTGTGCCATGTGCTGTCAGCTCACAGGAGCAGTTGGAGATCAGCATACAGTGAGTACAGTGATATTACACTCAAGCAGTGCAGTTGGGTCATATAAGGATCCCTGGAATGTTTCTAAAGTACACAGACAGGGCCGCCCAGCACTGGGGAAAGTGGAGGAGGAAGGGGCTGAATGACTCCATCCTGCAGTCACTGTACGACACCCTCCCCCCTCAGAGCCTCACACAGCCCAGCTCACCTCCTCATACTGGTCTCACACTGTGCTTGCCCCTGTGTCTCTCCCCCCTCTCTCCCATGTGTCACCTTTCCCCCTATCCACTAACCTCGCTATCCCTACTGCTGCTCTTCTCTCCCCAGCAGCGCGTCTTCTTGCTGTGGCCGTATCCGGCTTATGCTAATGACGTGACGTCACATGCGCGTAACATCATTAGCATATGCCGGTTCCAGTCACAGCAAGAAGACACGCTGCTGGGGAGAGAAGAGCAGCAGGAGGTTATCGGACACAGTAACAAGAGAGGAGAAAGGAGATAGGGAGGTTAGTGGAGAGGGGGAAAGGGAGGAGGAGGATGTGGGGAAGAAGGGAGGAAGTTGCAAGCAAGGCCCGCAAGCGTGATGATGCAGTTTGACAACTATTATACGTAATACCATTACCCTCTGTGCTTGTTAGCCAATTATGACTGAGTGGAACAGCTTAAACTAAACACCCCCACATAAAATAAATGACTATTGTTGGTAAACTTAAGTAGCTTACTTTGCATGGACCAATTGTATATATATATATATTTAGAGAGTCAGTCATAGGCAAGACTCCATAAACCATCCAGACACAGAGTAGAGTGCACTGCGGCTGCTGGGGCGTATTCCCTAAAACAACGCCATTGTCCTCTTGAAAAAGAATCAGCAATCACATTGTTTGTTCCTGGAAAATGAACTGCCTTATATATCATATTTTTTCTTAAGCAGCCCAGCACAGACTACCTAAGAAGTTTCACTACGGGTAAAGATGAGGATGTCAAGCTGTTAAACGCCTGAACGGTTGACTAGTTGAAGACTACATGGTCATCCCTCAATTGATCGCCCCAAATGAACACCAACACTACTATGGGGAACAGCTCCAGGAAAGTTAAGTTCTTCATCAGGCTAAATCCAATCCACTGACTAGGCCATCTTTTCACACACCAATGACCTCTAAAATATGCACCAAAACCATGCATCACGATAAAGGTCTATATCTGCAGTTGCTACCTTTGTGGCTATAAAGAATAACTTGCCGTTAAACTGGTCCAGAAAAGAAAAACAAATATCCAGATCCTCTCTAAGAGACTTGCTTACTCTGATGAAGTGGTGAAGTTTTCTAATCCCTGTAGGGGCTATGGCTAGTCTTTTAGCAAAAATTCTACCCATTAGTATGATCCTACAGTCGAAATTCAGCTTACCTGGGGACTGTAAATCCTGCAGGGTCACTTTTTGAAAGAAGAAGTGTTTGCGATAGTGATACGCAAATCCTCAACTTTCTCAACAGGGAAAGATGACTCAAACTTTACTAAATCCAATGATATTCTCAAAAAGTGATAACTGTGAGAGGGCCTACTGTTTTTTCATGATGCCAAAATCATTCGCAGCCTGGATGAAACAGGTGCTGGCACCAATAGAAAGAAAGCTACCAACAGGAAATTGTCTAGTAATGAATGACGCACTTATATCCTGCTACCCTTACAAACAAAAGTTAATAATAATAATAATAATAATAATAATACCCTCCCTACTACCCAGTGTACAAAGGAGCTAAAAGTTTTGAAGTATGCGCATGAACTAGAACACCCCATAAGAAGGCATAAATCAATATAATAGTCACCGCCTAACTTGTACCCCAAAAGAAAATGTGAAGATGGATGAACTGGCAATAGTCTGAAGGCTGATCAAATTTGTCTAAATAAGCCCCTCTCTCGGCTAAAATTAAATGAGTTGCTTGATCAAATGATGCATAGCGAATGGAGGACAATGAACTTTCAATGCCATTGTTAACTGAGCAACCTTTTGGACAAGAGAGATTATGCATTAGTCTGAAATTCCCTATTTCCTTTTTTGGCACCACTCCCAGGGAGAAAACATGAAGATTAGAGATAGGTGGTACTTTAAAGGACCGGCCAGCCTATCCAGGGACAGCTCTTTAAGAAGTTTGCCATTTATAACCCCTTTATATTGCCTAGCTGAAATCAAGTTGGCCGTGTGTTTTTGGTGTAGGGACATTGTAGAAGGGATAGTAAAACATGTTGTAAAACCTGCTAACGATAACTGGTCACCTAGTGTATAACTTTAGCCAAGGTACCATCCTTTCTAATTGGATCGGTGTTACCACCCTTTGTATTAGCCTCTGATCCTGGCCTATTTTTTCTGAAACATCTGAATGAGGGATGCTGATTACCGCAGTCCCCACATTCATGTTTAAAACGACATGTGGGACCCCACTTAAAGACTCCCACGTTGAACTGAAAACGCTGTCCTCTCTTAATTGGGCCTGTCTGTGCAGAGCCTGTTGGCCTGAACGTGGTGGTCCAAAAGGAGCCTCCAGTCCTGGACAGAGTTACTATTCTCATCCATGACCCCATATCCTGTTCATCCCATCGCATGTCAGCTGTGACTGCCAAGTGCTATCTAAAATGTTCATCATACACCCTAGGGTTATGAGTCCTTGTTTGAGCACTTTTTTAGCAGCCTGCAGCTCTGTTTAGAGGGCCATACCTTCTGGTCCTATTTTGCCGTTGTATTTTTCTATGATTATATGACCTCTGATCATTACCCGTCCCACAAGCAGAGACAGGTTCACCGGTCCTGAGTTGTAGGTCCATCTCTGATGTGAAAGAAATAGAGGTAATGTTAGAGAAATTATCTTGATCCCCGTCCAGACCCTTGTCACCCGCCCGTTCCTCCTCATCTGAGAGGCATAAAGATAGGTCCTGATCACTGATGTCAGAGATGGCCTCTCTCTCTATACCTTCTAAGGCCTGCTGCTCCTTCTCTTCACCCCTAGTATAAATATGTTGCTGGATTTTTGTGACCCTCCCCCTCCACCCTGTGCGGTTTGCAATCCCTTCCTTCCATATTGTAAGCCCTCCCACTTCCCGCCCCTTTTCCCACCACCTTATGGCGATCTGCCATTCTTTGCTCCCCACTCATTGCGACCGCCATTTTGCATTGCGTCTGCCGCCTTTTTTTTGCAGCGCAGTGCCAATCTGTGCATTGGAACACCTCAGATAACGGGTAACCAACACCTTACAGCATTGCACTGACCCGGCGCCGTGATGTCCTCAGACAGCGTTGCGGCCATAGATGAGATGCTGCATCTGCCACGATCGTTGTCCCAGGGCTTTGACACTTCCTTGCCGCTTTACAACTGTAGAGTGCCCTCTAGCTGCAGGAACCGGCCTCGGAGAAGGAGAGTGATATTTTCTCACCACAGGAGAGGGGCTTAAATGCAAGGGGACTCTAAACCTCCTCCTGTGTCTAGTGGGTATGTGAGGAGGGAAAGGAAGATGGTCCAGGCTCCTCCATAGAATTAGAAGTGAAAGGGATGGCTAAATTTGTGTTGTAGGTAGAAAGAACAGTTAAAGCATCCCTCTGTTATCTCCTTATGAGCTCAGCTACAAATGGGGAAGCCATTTTAGTAGATTTTAATTGTAAGGGCTGAGCTGATCTGTAAGCTGAAGATCTATGACCTCTACTGACAAATCATACCACCACTTGGCCTTATAATGCCTCTTTTATTATGTACCCTAAACTCCTGCCTTAAGGTCCTCTCTATTTAACCCCTAACAGTCATTGACATCCTATTTCTAGCCTGGTCAAACCCCACTTATCCTTATCTGCGATGGGTAGTGGGTTTACTTTCTCCTAATACTGGAGCTGTTGTGGTTTGTGCAAATACAACATCTCTAATACATATATTAGAAACAGAAATCTATTGAAAATCCAAGGATTGCAAATAATTGTATGATATATTATCTGAAATAAAATTTAAAGTACTCTACAAATTATATCTGTCTGTAGAAATCCTTGATTTCCTCATCTGTGACAAAGTCAACATAATTTTGCACTGTATTGCTAAATTAACCTTTTTGTGTAAAATAATTCCCTAATGGATGTATCAGTTAGTTGGGTTGGTGTCAAAAAACAGGGCAGGGACATAACTGAAATTACAATCTTTTATTTTCAGTGGGGGGGAAAAGTATTTGATCCCCTGCTGATTTTGAACGTTTGTCCACTGACAAAGAAATGATCAGTCTATAATTTTAATTGTAGGTGTATTTTAACAGTGAGCAACAGAATAAAAAAAAAAAAACAAGAAAAACGCATGTCAAAAAAGTTATAAATTGATTTGCAGGTCAATGAGTGAAATAAGTATTCGACCGCTTTGACTTAGTACTTGGTGGCAAAACCCTTGTTGGCAATCACAGAGGTCAGATTTTTCTTGTAGTTGGCCACCAGGTTTCCAAACATCTCAGGAGCGATTTTGTCCCACTCCTCTTTGCAGATCCCCTCCAAACCATTAAGGTTTCAAGGCTGAAGTTTGCCAACTCGAACCTTCAGCTCTCTCCACATATTTTCTATGGGATTATGGTCTGGAGACTGACTTGGCTGTGTGTTTTGGGTCATTGCCATGCTGGAATACCCATTCACGATCCATTTTCAATGCCCTGGCTGAGGGAAGGAGGTTCTCACCCAAGATTTGACGGTACATGGCCCTGTACATTTGATGGGGTTTAGTTGTCCTGTCCCCTTAGCAGAAAAACTCCCCCAAAGCATAATGTTTCCACCTCCATGTTTGATAGTGGGGATGGTGTTCTTGCGGTTATAGGCAGCATTCTTCCTCCTCCAAACACGACAAATTGAGTTGATACCAAAGAGCTTGATTTTGGTCTCATCTGACCACAACACTTTCACCCAGTTCTCCTCTGAATCATTTAGTTGTTCATTGGCAGACTTCAGAGGAGCCTGTACATGTGCTTTCTTGAGCAGGGGGACCCTGCGGGCGCTGCAGGTTTTCATTTTTTTTTTTAAATAATTTTTATTGTTTTTACAAAAATATAACAATGCATCATATAATAGTTCTAAACATCATAAATAAGATTAATAACAAAGTGCATTGAGATAAGCAACAAAGAAAAGAGAGCGTACCATTCACATAACATAACATCTAAAAAAGACATTCACTCTACATGCATACACATTCATTTGTATGATCCCAAATGTTAAATATCAAGTTGACAAAGTTGATTGAGAGCAAAGATAATAAAAAAAAAACCCCAAAAAAAACCCGGCACAGGGAAAATAAAAAAGGTATTTCAAGAAGAAACCAAGCCGGGAACAGCAAAAATTTCCATTAGGCAAGCAAAGAAAAAAAAAAAAAGAAAAAAAACCCAGAAAAAATCATTTAATATATAGAAGTTTTAGCAGCACCGTTGGGGACAGAGCCCCTGACTTTCCACTTTAAGATGTTATTACGAGAGGTGCTTGTCCCTTCACAGTTAGTTTGTAAATCTCTTGAATCATTAGTAAGATTTCATTCCACGTAGAAATTTTATTAGATTTCCATTGAGAAATGATTGATCTTTTTATTGACATACAAATTAAAATAATGAAAGCTTTCTTGTCTATATTTATCACATTTGGGAAAATATGCAACAAACTACATTGTGGTAAAAAGGGAAGTTTAAAATCTATAGAGCGCTCAATAAACTCAAAACTTTCAAGCCATAAGGGTTAATGGGCATTCCCAGAATGTATGGAGAAAATCACCATGCATGCCACATTGCCTCCAACACATACTGTCTTGAAGATTGTGTGAAAACTGGTAAATTTGAGAAGGCACCATGTACCACCTATTTACCAGTTTGATATGGAGTTCTCTATCAGAAGGGTGTTTAACAATTCTATTTGTCCCATACAGTGAGGATTCCCATATCTCCCAGGAAAAGGAGATACCAAGATCCCTTTCCCAGTTTTCCATACCAGATGTTTTATTAAGCACCAAGGGCCTCCCTATGATATTATAACATTTAGATAATAAACGGCTATAATTGTTAGAATTAATATGTTTTTCCAAATATGTCAAACAACCCTCAGCGCTGCTTGATGGATAACGTGCGGATAAAAGCGGTGAGAATTGTTTAACTCTTAACCAACAGTTAGAAGGAAGCCCCTAGGTGGAAAACAATTGATCTAAAGAGAGCAAGCAGCCCTCATAATATAGATCTTTTATACATAATACCACTAGCTCTGTCTCATGACACAAACCGGGCTTGTGAAAAGTAAAAAGTGGGAGATTTTGAATTAAGATGCTAGTTGTTGGAATAAGCTGATATTTGTTATTTATTAGTCTCCACGAATTATAAATGTTCTTAACAATCTGCCAGCCAACTACGAAGTCTTTAGATATCTTGTTGCCCATAAAAAATAAGGATTTAAGATCCATATAAGGTAGCAAGGCTTTCTCAATTTGGGACCAAACATAGGACCCACTTGAATTAAGCCATTTTAGTTTATGTGTCAGCATATTGGCATCGTGGTATAATTGCAACATGGGATAAGATAATCCACCCTGAGAAAATTCTCTAGAAAGAGTTAATCTCTTAAGTCTAATATGTTTTGAGGAGTGGATGAACTTATCTATAATAGATTGAAATTTTTTAACCTGATATTGGGCGTTGCAGGATTTCAGTCCTTCACGGCGTAGTCGGTTACCAATTGTTTTCTTGGGGACTATGGTCCCAGTTGCCTTGAGATCATTAACAAGATGTTCCTGTGTAGTTCTGGGCTGAGTCCCCACCCTTCTCATGATCATTGAAACTCCATGAGGTGAGATCTTGCATAGAGCATCAGACCGAGGGAAACTGGCAGTTACTGTATTTTGCGTTTTTTCCATTTGCGAATAATCACACAAACTGTTGTCACCTTCTCACCAAGCTGCTTAGCGATAGTCTTGTAGCCTATTCCAATATTCTATAGGTCTACAATCTTGTCCCTGACATCCTTGGACAGCTCTTTGGTCTTGGCCATGGTGGAGATTTGGAATCTGATTGATTGCTTTTGTAGACAGCTGTCTTTTATACAGGTAACAAGCTGATATCAGGAGCACTCCCTTTAAGAAAGTGCTCCTAATCTCAGCTCGTTACCTGTATAAAAGACACCTGGGAGCCAGAAATCTTGCTGGTTGATAGGGGATCAAATACTTATTTCCCTCACTGACCTGCAAATGAATTTATAACTTTTTTGACATGCGTTTTTCTGGGGGTATTTTGTTATTCTATCTCTCACTGTTAAAAAACAACTACTATTGAAATTTTAGACTGATAATTTCTTTATCAGTGGACAAACGTTCAAAATAAGCAGAGGATCAAATACTTTTTTCCTCCACTGAATACAGTGTCATCAAAATTGGTGCTGCTGTATATAGATGTAACATAACTACAAAATTCAAGAATACAGTAATCGAAAAGGTACCCAAAAAATGTATAGGGAGGATATGGTGCATTGGAAAATAAGAAGTCATTTCTTAAAGGGAAACTGACAAACATGGTAGCTCATAGGGTTTATATCTGCATAGAAGGATGTTGGACAGCTTCTGAATAGCTACATTTTTATAAATGGATATGGTTCATTCAGCCAGCACTTGGCATGATACCTGACTTCACTGCCACACAAAAAATGTTTTTTTACTAAAGATCATTATTCCTAAAAGTAGGTCTTGTCTACAATTAATTAAACATGACCTCACTCATGGACATCCATACATATTCAGCACACATCAATGATTTTTGGAAGAGAATTGCACTAAATAGAGATGAGTAACAGTGATTTAACAGGTGAGAATAGAGCCATGTGTTGCAAGTGTTATAATAATTTAATGATGGAAACCCCAGAATAGATACACTTAAGGACTTGAAGCAGAATAGCAGTATTGATAGAATGCCAGTTTTCCATTGGTACATTTGGTGATTTAAAGCCCGCCCTGCAATTTTGATGACACTCCTAATTTACCCTAGAAATTGCGGTCCACTTGAGAAAGAACTGGCAACCCACTCCAGTTGCCATAAAAGATAAGATAAGCACAACAAGAAACAAGATGTGCCTGCCATGCTGCAGATGATAAGGTCCCGGAGAGTAGGAAATGACTGAACTATTAAACAACAAACAAAATAGGTAGTGTAGGATCTCTGGTAACTATGGCCCATCTTAGGTCATCATGGCCCATCACAACACATACAGTAGCTTCCACCTCTGATGCTTTTGTCAATGCTTATATAGACGGTGTATAATGTTTATATTTTTGATAGGGAACAACTCAGTTTTTTATTTTCTCCAGAAAAGTCTTTGCCACACTTAAAAATATGCTGTTTGATGTCAAACAATCAGTAGCACTTTTTGGAGTTTTATATGTGACATATTTTTACATTTGTATTGCCTATGAAACCCACAGAAAGATATTTATACATAGGAGTAGAAAAGGGGCATGGGAAATGTATTTTTACACAAAATGATTTCAAGAGCTTGTGAAACAAATTGTAATTTTTATGGGAAAAGCAAAACAGAATTTAATAATATATTAAATTATTTAACTAGGAGCATTTTCTAGATTGTCCCTCTCTCCAACATAATCATTTCAAACCAGCCACAGTTTGTTAATAAAGAAATGTAATATTTATAATATTCTCTTATGCAGAACTTGACCTAATAATGGGCAAAACATTTTTTGAAAGACTAAAATAAATAAATACAGCCTTAGAAAAATTATCAGTTATTTTTAATTTTATCGTTTTTGCTTAGACACCTAGGAAGAATAAGAGTCTGATTCAATTAGAAGCCTGCATCTCGCGATATACAGGCCGTATGTCTGCGGGCTTGCTGCCAGCTTGAACTCTTCTACAATTCCGGTGCTATTCAATTGAACAAGCCCGCAAGTTACGGGCTGAAAGCCTAAACCATAAACCATGCACTTGTACGTAGCATTTCAGCACAGGAACATGATCAATTAAGTAAGGCCGTAATCCATGTAGAAACAGCCAATAGAAAATGAGACCGCCATCATTATGGCAGTTACATGTTAATCAATTAGGGCCTCATTCTATTATCGTCCGTAGGAGATGCAGGGCCGCAAGGACCGGCCGCAGGCTATTTGCCTATTCTATTCCCTTCCGGCCGGGGACTCCGGCAGGCTTGTGGCCGGCGCCTTGTTATCCCTTGCAGCTGCACGCACCGGAGGAAAGCCTTTGATCTTAAACGGCTGCAAGAGTTTTGGCCGCAAGAAAATCCCGGTTGCTATTCAATTGCTCCGGGAACCCTCTCTGCAAGGCTAAAACCGAGCCGCAGCTTACTTGCAGCAAAAAGGTCCCACAAGCACACAATTAAGCACATAATAAAGCCATAATAAAGCCATCCTGCACTCTGATGAGACGATAAAGTGATTGTAGGTGTTAGCATTCATAGCACAACATTCCCCTACACTCAAATCCGTAAATAATTTTTATTTTAATTTATGTCAAATATCCATGGACAAAGTCCCGAGGGCTTGGAGCACCTCAGACCCGCCCATGCTGTGGGACGGAAAATAAACCGTTAATGAAATATCGGATTTGGGCTGATGTGCAAGCTTGAGAGGGGGTTGCTATTAATCCTCATGTCCCCCATTATAAACCCTAGCATTTACAGAGCTTTACAGTGCCGTCTTGAATTTATATTTGCTTTTAAAGTTTTCCTGAGATCTATATAACCCCAAAATGAATATATTGATATTTTTTTACTGCTGATTTGTGAGCTTGAGAATTCATCAATGTCTTTCATCAATTCAATATCTTCATCCCTTTCCCCATCATTTACAGTGCAGTATTGATTTTTTTATTTGCATTACAGTGCCATGGAAAGGGGATAAATCCCCTGGTGGGTCCTCTAGTGCACTCTCCTTTGCCATTTATGGGTGTGAAGACATTTGCGGGCCTGGGGAATTGTAGCAATTGAATAGCGATTTGCGATTTTAGTGATCGTAACTCTTGCGGACAGGAAAGATCAAAGGCTTTGGGAGGCTATAAATTCTGGGTTTACCAACCACAAAGTTTTCAAAGCCGTAACCCGTAAACTGTTTGAAGCCTGCAAAAGACGCCAATTGAATAGAAAATTGACTTACAGCCTCACTTACGGGCTCCAGCAACTTGCGATTGCTCAATTGAATCGGGCTCCATGTGTGACCTTCGGTTCAGATAATGTCTTTGCTCAGTATTGTTGAATTATTGTGACTCCGAAAAGACACCAGATAATAGGATTGAATAGAAAAGAAAGTTCATCCAACCCCTCAACATGTGGGTAAACTAGCTATTCAAGATGCAATATCTCAGAACATGATCAGAGTTTTCTACATTTTATATTTTCTTTTAAAATGCTTTTATGTTCATGGTTCATAGAGCAGCTAATGCTAATATGCTACATTCTTCCTAAACATGTGAAGTTTTTTCTAAACCACAGTGGTACTTTAAGTCTAACATAGGGCCTCATTCAATTGTGATTTAGACAATTGAATAGGGCCCTATATAACCACAGAGCATTTTTTTTTATAGATGTTTTTAGTTAGTGGATAGAAGTTCACTAACTAAAAACTTCTGTAAAAAAAATATTCTCTGTGCTTATATAGAGCCATATTCAATTGGGAAAATCATAATTGAATGACGCCCATAGTATTCAAGAAGTAGTTTGATGTCTAAATAGTTAGATAAGCAAAAGCTAGTTATTTAATTAGCAGCCAAATACCTAGTGGGTAAAAAGAAAACAATAGTTCATGTAGTGTCCTAACACATACAATAGTTGTCAAACTGCGAATCGTCATCACGCTTGCAAGCTGTTGAAGCACAGAAGTCTTACGAGCTCGGAGCACTTAGCCGATGAGCGCATTTGCAAAGCGAGTCAAGCAGTTGAGGCATGGAAACACGCGGGACTTAGCCTCCAAGAACTTAGGAAACGCGCAATCGCCTTATGCTGCAAGCAGTCGAGGAACGCAGGACTTAGAAAAAAAAGATTACGAGGTCGGAAAAATACGAAATTAACAGCCGAACCGCACAAATCGAAAAACACAGAAAACACAAAAAATAAAAAATAAAATACAAAAAAAATTCTTACACAGCACGGGGGGACAGCCAGGAAGTCTGAAAGTGAGGTTGCACGCAAATTTAAGTCGAATTTGCAGCGTTTCGGCACTCAAAACTCACCTAAGCAAGAAAAAAAAATGTGCCCCGAAAAAAAATGAAAACGAGGCTACACGCTTCACAACCCCGAACCGCGCAAAACACCGTCAGCCATGTACCACTTTTACCCAGGAACAAACGAGGTATAAAATACACCAATAGAAAGGATGGAAAATGCTTGCAGGCCGCGTAACACATAGACAAACAATGCCATTTTACAACACTAACTTGCAACTAATAACATTACGAATCTAAAATGCCGCTTTACATAACTAAACCAACGGTTTGCCCTTGCGCATGCAGCCTATTTCTAATGCGCAGTTGGGACATTGATGACACTTTCTCTTCAGGGCAGCAACAGGCCAACTGTACATTGTTTGCTGCAGGAAAATAAAAACAGATTGTTAGCTCTTCCGGCTATTTATTGCTGGATATATTAATTAGAAATAGGTAAAGTATATTAATTTATTAAGTAACTAATTTATTAATTATTATTTAAAAAAAATATATATATATATCTGTCTTGGTGATGAGCGCCGAAGATGCTCAGAGGAGCAAAAGTACACGAGAGGAGAGGCTTGCAATGAGCACCAAATGTCCTCAGAGTACAAAAAGCTTTACATTGTGTGGCAAACAGCATTGCCATGGCTTCAAATTTTATTGCCCCATCATTTTTGATGGGCAAGTCGCTAGTACTACATAATAAGTAAAATTAATATTGATTATTTTACCCTTTTTCAATTCTAAAATATTAATAATTTATAAATATGAGGTAAAAATTGGGGTTACAAGAACTTATTAATGGTTTATTGAGATTAAGTTGGATTGAATAAATGAAATATCCTTATTTTTGATTATGTTCGCTTGTTGGATAAACAGATTCCATAGGAAACAAAAGAAGTGAAAATGTTTAATTCCAACTTTTTTCCATTTATCAAAACTTTGATGAATATACCACTTTACATTTATCTTATTTCATACTTATAGATAGATTATCATTGTCAAATCACATTTATATATACATTTTATTTAATGTGTGTTTAAAATGTACCTTTATAGCAGCCTTTAAGATCGTTATGATATTTTAGATAATCTGCTGTATTTAAAAATTATTTTTTATTTTTTTATTTCAGAAAATGAGCACCTTGGCTTGAATACAATGTTTATTGTATAATGTTTATTACAGCTTGCACTATGTTTATTTTTATATTTACATTGTTTATTTTGAGGGTTAACTATTTAATGCAAAGGTTAATTATGATTGATGGTTTAGTTAATCATAAACACATATTATTCCCTTTAATTATTCAAATTTCTGTTCCGATACTCTGATTGGCTGGATAGTGATTGACAAATATCTCACACAATTAGACGTTTTAAAAGTCTCTATTTAACCCTCTAAAGGTCTACAGGTACAGAGCCCTTATGAGCAGGATCTTGTATTAATAATGGCAGATAATCAGCGGTGGTAAAACTGGAAAGAAGATTTTTATGAACTTCTGCCAATATTAAACAACAAAAAGAGACAAAGAAAGGTAGGGTAGCATGCCATACAATAAAACAATAAGGCACTGGGTAGAGTGAGCCAATACATAAAAAGGAGGATAAAAGTTAAAATGGGAAGAAAAATAAAGGGAGGTGAATAAAGCCATAAAAGGAGAATGGAAATAAAACAAAACAAATGACTTACAAAACTCAATAAATAGACAGGCAAGGGAGATATCTGTGATACACCAAAGATCAAAAAGAAATAAAAAAGAAAAAGTAAGAGCAGAAGATAAGAAAAATAATAGATAATCAAGTAAAGAAACAGAAGAGAAAAATGACAAGGGGCCTCATTATATTAACGGCCGTAGGAGATGCGGCGCCGCAAGGACCGGCCGCAAATAAATCGGCTATTCTATTCCCCTCCGGCCGGGGATTCCGTCAGGCTTGCGGCCGGCGCCTTGCTATCCCTTGCGGCCGCACGCGCCGGAGGAAAGCCCTTGATCTAAAACGGCCGCAAGAGTTTCGGCCGCAAGAAAAGCCCGGTTGCTATTCTATTGCTCCGGGAACCCTCTCTGCAAGGCTAAAAGCGAGCCGCAGCTTACTTGCAGGAAAAAGGTCCCGCTAGCACCAATAAAGCACATTATAAAGCAGAAATAAAGGCATCCTGCACTCTGAGGAGACTATAAAGTGATTGTAGGTGTTAGCAAAAATAGCACAACCTATACTCAAATCCTTAAAAAACATTTTTTTGATATATGTCAAATATCCATGTAAAAAGTCCAGAGTGCTTGGAGCACCTCAGACCCGGCCACGCTGCGGCCGGAAAATAAACAGTTAATGTAAACTCAGATTTGGGCTGATGTGCAAGCTTGAGAGTGGGTTACTATTAATCCTCATGTCCCCCAATATGATCCCTAGCATTTACAGAGCTTTACAGTGCTGTCTTGAATTTATTTTTGACTTTAAAGATTTCTGAGCTTACGGCCGGTTGCAAGATATACGGCCGGCCGTAAGAGGAGATCCTTGCGGGGCCGTTTAATAGAATTGCGAGGTAACGGAACCCCCGCAAGGAATCGCAGCCTTGCGGCCGTTTTACGGCCGATAATAGAATGAGGCCCAAGGGGAATAAGAGAAGAGTTAGTAGAACACTTGCTAAAAGATCATGGAGAAGTGACAAAAGAAGAGACACATTTTATTGATTTATTTGGTTGTATTTTATTTTGAGAGATAAGAGGCAGAGGAATAAAAATTGCCAAGTGAGAAAAGACATGATGGAGAAGATAGTGGCCTAGCGCAAGACATTTTCAGGAGGCAACCAGCTGATTAAAATCACCCATGAAATTCCTTCCGCCGCCTTGGGGCCTCATTCTATTAACGGCCGTAAAATGGCCGCAAAGTTGCGATTCCTTGCGGCAATCTTCCGGCCCCGTGTAGAGCTACTGCTACCTTGCTATTCAAATGGACGGCGCCGCAAGGATATACCCCTTACGGCCGGCCGCACATCATGCAAACGGCCGCAAACGTTTTTCCTGCACCCGTAAATCTTGTTTTCCGGCCACAAAGTCAGAAAACTGTAAATGCAAATATAAATTCAAGATGGCACTGTAAAGCTCCGTAAATGCTAGGCATCATAATGGGGGACATGAGGATTAATAGCAACACCCTCTCAAGCTTGCACATCGCCCAAACCTGATATATCATTTACGGTTTACTTTCCGTCCGTAGTCCGACGGGCTCGTCCTTGTTAAAACCCATACGGGTTCGGAGGTGGAGGGCCGCAAACAAAGCATTGTAGAAGCCAATATATATTCAATCCAGCACTGCAAAGCACTGTAAATGATGGGGAACATAATGGGGGGGCATGAGGATTAATAGCAAAACATTCTCAAGCTTGCACATCGCCAAATTGTACTTTGATTTTAAAATCCGTCCAAGTCCCACAGACTTCAATGATCAAGCCCGTAGCTCGTTTATTCAAGCCCGTAGCTACTTATTCAAACCCGTGCGGGCTTGCATGATAGATGAAGTTAAATATCTTTATTTGCGGATTTGAGAGTAGGGGAATGTTGAGCTATTAATTCTAAAACCAAACATCACTTTTACTTCTAATAAAAGTACAGGATGGCTTTTCTATGCTACGACTTGTAAGTAACGTATATACTCGAGTATAAGCCGAGTTTTTCAGCCCTTTTTTTAAGGCAAAAAGGGCCCACTCGGCTTATACTTCAGTCACTCTTCCCCCATGTCTCTTAATTCCCCCCCGTGTGTCTCTAACCCCCCCGTGTGTCTCTGTGTCTCTAACCCCCCCATGTGTCTCTGTGTCTCTAACCCCCCATGTGTCTCTCTACCCCCCGTGTCTCTTTCCCTCCCCCCGTGTCTCTTTCCCTCCCCCTGTGTCTCTTTCCCTCCCCCCGTGTCTCTTTCCCTCCCCCCTCCTCAGCATAAACCCCCCTCCTCCACCTAAACCCCCCTAAATACCTCCCCCTTCTCCCCTCACTTACCTGCTTGTGCTCCGGCCTCCGCTCCTTGACCCGGCATATGCCGCACCCGTTATATGCTAATGACGCAGCGTGCATGTGACGTCACATGCGCGCCGGGTCAAGGAGCGGAGGCCGGAGCACAAGCAGGTAAGTGAGGGGAGAGGGGGAGGTATTTAGGGGGGTTTATGTGGAGGAGAGGGGTTGAGGGAGGTTGAGGGGGGTTGAGGAGGTGGGTTGGGGTTGAGGGGGGTTGAGGAGGTGGGTTGGGGTTGAGGGGGGTTGAGGTTGAGGAGGGGGGTTGAGGGGGGTTGAGGTTGAGGTGGGAGGTTGAGGATGAGGATGGGGATGAGGAGGAAGGTTGAGGAGGGGGTTGAGGATGAGGAGGGAGGTTGAGGATGAGGAGGAGGGGTTGAGGAGGGGGGTTGAGGAGAGAGGATGAGGATGGGGGGGTTGAGGATGGGGGGTTGAGGACAGGGGGGTTGAGGATGAGGAGGGAGGTTGAGAATGAGGAGGAGGGGTTGAGGAGGGTGGTTGAGGATCAGGGGTTTAGGAGAGAGGATGAGGATGGGGGGGTTGAGGAAGGGGGGGGTTGAGGATGAGGAGGGAGGTTGATGAGGAGGGGTTGAGGAGGGGGTTGAGGATCAAGGGGTTTAGGGGAGAGGATGAGGATAGGGGGGGTTGAGGATGGAGGTTGAGGAGGGGGGTTGAAGGGGGGGTTGAGGAGGGTTGAGGTTGAGGATGGGGTTGAGGATGAGGATGGGGGGTTGAGGAGGAGGTTGAGGATGGGGGGGTTGAGGAGGGAGGTTGAGGAAGGGGTTGTGGAGGGAGGTTGAGGATGTGAAGGGAGGTTGAGGAGGGCGGCCGCAAGGGATAACAGGGCGCCGGCCGCAAGCCTGCCGGAGCCCTCGGCCGCAAAGGAATAGAATAGGCAAATAGCCTGCGGCCGGTCCTTGCGGCCACGCATCTCCTACGGCCGTTAATAGAATGAGGCCCATGGTATGCAGTGTCTTATAACCAAAAGGTGGGTTGACTACATAATTGGTGACACTTTAATCAGTAGATATATGGCTTTGATATTTAGTATTGTATGTGTTTGTTATAATACCTTTGGTGTGATTTTTTTTTTTACAGAATTTGAAAATCTCTTGAAAAAAAGTGTTTGTTAACTTAAATTAAAAAATAACTTGTAGTTGCAAAATCTATGGCCCTATTTAATTATCTACTCGCAAATGCCTTGAATACATTTGGCTTTGGGTGTTTTTTTTATAAATGTTTATATGCATTCTATTGACTTAAGAATTCATTAGTGCCAATAAGTGATATTTGCAGAATATGTAGCAATATTAAGAGTGATTTTAAGTGTGTATTAATGTACGAATTGGGCAATTGAATCAGGCCCTTTGTAAGTAGGTATCTTATGCTGTAAGACCTATTTTTAAGTTCTCTACAGTGTGTTCTTTCAATCGATATAACAGTTTAGAGATTGAGTTTGATACTTTCACCTTGTTAAGTATTGGCTTCTGCATTTATTTTCTGCACTACAGGGAAATCTGTTTGTGTTCTTCCATTTTTTTGCCTTAGTTGATGAGAAAATATATAAATACATCTATACATATTTGGTAACAGCTTGGTTAGTTTAAGTTGCAAAGATAGATCCCGTTTGTCTCCGATTAAGGTGCTATTCAATTGAAGGAGCCTGCAAGTTATGGACCAAAAGCCGACTCTGTAAACCCTGTACTCGTCCATAGCAGTTCAGGGCGGGTATATATTCAATTAAGCAAGACCATAACCTCCCATTTTGAAACAGCCAATAGAAAATGAGACTGCCATCATTACGGCAGTCAAACATAGAGGCTTACAAGTCAATCAATTAGGTTAGGCTGTACGATATGCGATCAGATTTGCAAACCCTCAAAATACAAAATGATAAAAATGAATGCCAATACTGTTCTAGCCCATATGGGTGGCCTGATATGTATTAACTGAAAACATTTGCGGCCTTGGAGAATTGAAGCAATTGAATATCAATTTGCGACTTTAACTCTTGCAGAAGTGAAAGATCAAAGGCTTCGGGAGGCTGTAAGTTCCGGGTTTAACTATCGCAAAGTTTTCAAGCCATTAACCTGTAAACCATCCGGAGTCTGCAAAAAAGACTGAAATTGAATAGCAAATTAACATACTGTCTCACTTACGGGCTCCGGTAACTTACTATTGCTCAATTTAATCGGGCCCATAGAATTTAGTTTGTTAAATGAACCCATGGCATCCCCCGCCAAAAGGACACACTTTCAAGGGTTGGTGAGACGCCTCGGCTCCATTGATGTGGAGTGCAAAAGTGTCCAAAACAAAAAATCAGACTCAGTCCATTATTTTCATTGTCATGGTCAAAGTGTCCAGAAAGAAAGTCTAAAGTGCGCTAGATAGGGTATCTGCCACACACGGCACCCCTACCTTTGCACACTGCAGAACAGCTCGCCATCATCAGGGCACCAAGAATTGCGCCCTAATGATGCTCTGCTCTCCAGCCTGCATCCCATCTGCCACAGAGGGTTCTCATACGCAAGCGCCTCCATCTTATATTTACTGGACCTGCTTGACAAGGTAAGGGCCTGACAGTGTGCCATATGGGCCAGGCATTGTTTCATGTGTCACTAGGAGCATGTTGCTTTGCATGTTTATCACACAGGACAGTGACATTACATACAATATGCTCCTAGTGACACATGCCAGTCCCACATGGCACACTCTTAGCCCTTTACCTTGGCCTTGGCAGCCTCCAGCAAGCAGGTCCAGTAAATATGAGATTAGGGCAGGCGCATGAGAAGCCTCTGGCAGATGGGATGCAGGCTGGAGTGCAGAGCACCATACGAGCGCAGTTCTTGGCGCCCTGATGACGGGAGCTTTCCTGAAGGACGTGCCACTGCCACATACACTAGCATAAGGCTAAGTGCTGAGGTGCACGTGAGTGTGCTCCCCAAACCTGTAAATTACAAAGTATCACTGAAGGAGAGAGCTAAAGAAAAAGGAGAGGGAGAAAGAGAGGTGGAGAGATAGGAAGGGGAGAAAGATGGAGGGAGAAGAAGAGAAAGATCGAGGGAGAGAGAGAAAGGGGAAGGAGAGAGAGAAAGAAGACAGAGAGAGGGGTAGAGAGAAGACAGAGGGAGGGAGAGAGAAAGGAGACAGAGAGAAAAAGGAGAGAGAGAGACATATAGTAGACAGAGGGAGAGTGAGAGAGGAAGGAGAGGGAGAGATAATGAAAGGAGAAAAGGAAGGAGAGAGAGATGGAGAAAGAGGAGATAGAGAGAGGAAGAGAGCTAGGGAGAGAGAGATATATAGAGATGTAGTAGAGAGAGAGGGAGAAGGGGGGGAGAGGGAGAAGGAAAGGGGAGAAGGGGGAAGAAATAGAGAGAAATAAGGTAGAGGGAGAAGGGAAAGACAGAATTTGGAAGGGGGAGGAGAGGGGATAAGGAGAGGGGGAGGGAGAAGGGAGATGATAATAATAGAGATAGAGGGAGCAGGGAGAGGCAAAAGAGAAAGGGAGAAGTAGAGTGTGGAGGAAAAGGAGAGTATTGACAAGGGAGAGAGAGAGTAGAGAATGGGAGAGGAAGAGAGAGAGAGAAGAGAAGGAGAGATAGATAGAGATAGACAAAGGAGGGACAGAGTGAGACATAGAAAGAGAAGAGGGAGGGAGAGATATGGCGAGAGAGAGACATGGGGTGAGAGAGAGAGGGAGGAAGAGATAGAAAGGAGAGAGAGGAGTGAGGGAGATGGACAGAGAGAGAAAGGAGAGATAGGGATGGGGAGAGAAAGGAGGGAGATAGAGAGAGAGAAAGAAGAGGAAGAGAGACATGGGAAGAGAGAGGGAGAAAGAGATCAAAAGGAGAGAGAGAGGGGAGGGAGAGAAAGAGAAGACAAAGAGGGAGAGAGGAGACAGGGGCGGTGAGAGAGGAAGGTGAGGGAGATGGAGAAAGAGGAGATAGAGGTAAAAATAGAGATAGGGAGAAGGGGGAGACAGGGAGAAGGAAATGGGGAGAAGGGAGAGAGACAGAAGGAAGAGGGGAGAGAGAGAGAGGAAGAAGGGAGAGGGAGATGGGAAAGACAGAAGTTAGAAGTAAAAGGGAAGAAGGAGAGGGGGAGGGAGAGAGGCTAGGAGGGAGATGGAGAAGAATAGAGGGAGCAGGGAGAGGGAAAAGACAAAGGGAGAGGGAGAAGTAGAGAGAGGGAGAAAGAGAGAAAGGAGGAGAGAGAGAGGAATAAGGCATAACAGACAAGTGAGAGGGAGAGTAGGGAGAGGAAGAAGGAGAGAATGGGAGAGAAAGGGATAAAGAGAGAGAGAGAGAAGAGAAGGAGAGATAGGGAGGGAGAGAGATGGAGAGAGAGAGAGAGGGAAAGAAGTGAGGAAGAGGAGAGAGAGGGAGATATAGGAGACAGCCCCGGGCGGCAAAAACTCTAGCTACGCCACTGTAGGACGCCCATCCTAGTGTAGTGGGGGCTGGTAGACTAAGGGGGAGATTTGAAGCAATAATTTCAGCTTTTATTTTAGTACATTACATCAACACAGTGGTGTACATTTACCCCCAAAACAATTTTGGAGTATTTTCTTATTTTGGAAGCATGCAACTGATTTTTTTTTCCATTTTCGCATTACTGCATTTTTGTCAAGGATTTACAAATAAGTAATGATATAAGTCTGCAGCGTTTCTCAAGTAAAATTTCCAAGTCTCCTGAAGTGGTTTAAGGCATTTGAGTCATGACATCCCTTTAGCAATGGCTGGATGTAAAATGTACCAACTACAAAAAAAATTAGTACCAGAACAGAGCTTGTGTAGTTTATGCTTAAGGACAACACAGTGATAGCAGGAATGTCTGTAGGAAATTGAATTCTATATAATTTTACCATTTTACTGCAGTGAACTAAACCATAAAAACATGTTTCTCGTTCTCTCCATCTCTCTTTACCGTGCAGTAAATATATTCATTTTGGGAATTTTACAAGACAGTATAAATGTAACGCTATCTATAAATCTGGACCATGCTGATTACTATGTCTCATCAAACTGTGTACAAATCAGACATACACTGCTTACCACTGTAAATAAAAATGAATAGAGTTTAAAAAAAAGTTCTCTGTTGTCATGTATGTGTGTTTTTCTGTGAAATACTGAGTTTTAGAATTTCCTTGGGAATTTACTGGCATATTGTTTTCCATACTTTATTATGTTATAAAATATATGGATTTATGTAAAGATTAGAGTATAAAAGGGATAGAAATAACACAAAAGATTTAATAGAGTTCCAAAAAATTGAAAACAAACATTCCCACATTTGAAGAAGTTAAGAGACAATTTCAGTGTATATATATATATATATATATATAAATATATATATATATATATATATACGATGAGTACAATTTCAGCAAAACTAAATAAAAATGATAAACAATGGGCATCCTGCTGAGACATATGGACTTTAGGCTGGAACTAAAAAAAGAGAAAGATAAAACTCAACGCCTCAACCTGCTTTATGGAGAGCATCCAAAAAAATGTCATACCCCCCATCTTTCCTACTCCCCTTTTTCCATATATTGTTATTGTTTTGTTTTTGTGTAATATCAGGCCTTAATCGTTAATAAAAATCAATAAGGAAAAAAAGAAAAGGAAAAAAAAAGAAAAGGTTTAAGATACATGGAGAAGTTTGATATACCATTATACTGTAACAAACTTGCAATGTATAATTAGATTTTATGTACTTTCCTTTTATTTCATTAAATAAAGACAAAATATTTCAGAAAAAGTGGAATTCAAGACCAAAAGATCATATTGTGAAGCTAGAGGGCAAACGGTTTAAGAGATGTCCTTCTCAGTGATTATAGATCTAGGTGTTTGGTTTCAAGACACCAGACAGGGCAGAGGCAGGAATGGCCTGAGTGGCCTATGTCCTGGAGTCTGAAGCCAAACTGTTACTACCACGATCCAGTATATGTGTCGAGATCTGTATAATAAACAGCTCTATGGTGTCCATGGTAAGTAGCCAGTGTTAGCAAGAAATTGAGAAGAGGGATGGGAAACAGAGTTTGTTGATAGCAAATAGGAATAGTCTACCTTTCGACAAAACAGAACTATAAATACAGTACAGAACTGAATAAAGAAAGAATAAACAGTACTGACTTGGGGCATAAAAGGAAATTTCAAGGTTTGGCAAAACAGGAAACAAACAGGAAATTTGACTCCTGTATTGTCTACCTTGAACAGGTCAAATTTGTTTCTCAACACACCAAAATTACATTATAAACCAGTGGGTATTGACTTGCTGCTTTAAATCATTTTTGTGTTGAGTGCTTGATAAATAAAGCATATTGTAATGTTCTATCACTCTGCACTAAGCTGTTGTCTACTGAAAGATAAAAAAAAAAACACTTTGCACTTTTCTCTTAGAACTTCATTTTTTCCACTTCCAAGCATCACTGATGTTTCAATCTTTGTGTCAGCTTTTATCACAATTTCACAATAATATACAATCCTTTTCCCAGTATGAATGGGTATTATATTAAAAACTTGACTGTCATGTTCCTCTTTTAGTGTTCATTACAGAAATACTATTTCTACTGCTAAATAATCAATATGACCTAGAGTTAATGTGTTATACTTCAGTCATGGATTTTGTGGCACTGTCCTACCAGATATCCATGACATTTAAAAAATAAAGTATATTATCTTACTATAGTTTATCACATACTATAAAATGTCAATGCATCCTGGTGGCTCTTTAAGAATAAATACATTTTGTTAATCATATTGCAGTTAATAAAACTACTGTGTTGAAAAAATCTGTCAATACTGGAGTTGCTTTGTATTGTGCAAATACAGCATCTTTATCTGTCTGTAGAATTTCCTGAGTTCCTCATCTGGTCAGTCTACATCAATGTGCACTGTAATAGCTAAATTAACCATTTTTGTGAATCATTCCCTAACAGATTTATCAGTTACTTGCCCAAAAACAAAGGAGTAACATCACTTAAATTGAAATATTTTGTTTATATGTTGTCATGAAAATGTATGGTGCTGTATGTAGATGTAACATAATCATAAAATTCAAGAATACAGTATTCGAAATGGTAACCAAAAAATCGTAACAAATCAACTTGAATTAGACAATATGGGGAGGATAAGGTGCATAGGGAAATAAGAGGTTTTGTGCAACTCTGACATAGAAACTGAAAAACATGGCAGCTCAGAGGCTGGTGGTTAATACAGACAAAACCTGGCATCAGAAATACCACTTCACTGCTACACATTTTTTTACTTTAGATCAGTATACCTAAAAGTAGGCTTTGTCTCTACAATTAATGAAAGATGAATCTGGTCTCACTCATGGCCATCCACAAAGCTTCAACACACATCTAGCATTTTTGGAAGAGAATTTCACTAAACAGAGATGAGTAACAGTGATTTAACCAGGTGAGAATGAAGGGCATGTACAAAGACTGAGAGCCATGTGCTGTGAGGGTTATAATAATTTAATAATGGAAACCCAAACATAAAATATGTCCTGTCTCTGGAATACTAAAAAGTTGCCATATACCTGTGTTAAATATAGTCCTTTTATACTGGAATTCTAACCGTATATCCTGACCAGTTAACTTACATCTGACTGCTATAAGAACTCCAAATACACTGGAAACTTATAAGTTAAAGTGTTTATTAACATACAAGAGTAGTGGTGAGATTGGCATCTGAAATACAAGGCTCTACCTATATAATACTAATGTGTGTACATACTAATGTGTGTATGCAAGAGTGTAGAGTATTCCTCTGTTCCTTTCCTAAGATAATTCTACCACCCAGCAAGTCTATGTGGCCAAGTTATACACATCATAGCCACACCTTGTAGATTGTTCCAGCCAACCAAATCTCATGTCCAGTGTCCTTAAGGTAATGATCACTAGATGTTACTGTAGTCCAAGATAATTATCCATTACACCTTTTCTCGACCCCCTTTCTCTTTTGGGTTGATTCCACTGCTTTGTGTCCATGATGCAAATACACCCCTGTGGCTTCTTTTGGTAAAGACCAGTTTCTGTTTAATTATCACCAGGGTGTTATTCAAGAAGTTTCTTTGCTTTGTTGTTTGATCACCAGCAGGGTATCATTCGGGAAAGTTAGCTTTCCTTTGTTTCTTATGACAGATAACATAACAGATAGCTGGACATCCACAAGCAAGACATTCAAGCATATTAACCTCTTCATTACAGCTCCAAAATTGGTTAAATACTCATATATTTATAACATTCCCCTCTTTGTGTCTGAATGACACACATTCGTCATGTGGTAAGAGATAGGACGTTGTTAACTGTGGTGGCAAAATCCTCTTCACAAGATGGGGCAAATCCTCTTCAGATTTGTGGCACCTAGTGTGGCATATGGATTACAAGCTAGGCCCTGAAGTGAAGTGTGGATACTACTATATATCTAACTTCTAAATAGTATAAAGCTAGCCTTGGATATCATACGCTTCACATCACCAGTGGACAATTTGTACATAAATCATTAATCATTAACATTAATCACAAATCATTAACAAAACGGTAAACAAAAACAATAGGTTTGAACATAAAACAAAAATAGAGTTTATACTAAAATGTTAAATACTGTAAAAGTTACTTTCACACTTTCTGTAAAACTAATACTTTGACATTTCCAATTCGAATGGTCTTTTTACATGTCTAAAATACGTGGTCCTAATAATGCTTTCAATTTGACATATGTAACAAGGAGTAACATAGAATATAAGGGCATTTCAAGGAAAATATACACGAATATGAACATTTGATTTTAAGCTCAAAGACAGGGCCCTCCATTCTTTTGCAAAGTGTTAATACTGTTTTGTCATGTACTTATGCCCTGTATAGCATTACAGAATATGTTGGCATGTTGCAAATAGTGTATAATAATACTATCAATAAATTACCTGGTCCACGATATTATTTATGTACTAACATTATAACACTACCATCAAATCAACTTAGGACCCAGGTCACCAACAGACATATAACATTAATCTGGAAAGTACACACTGAATAAAATACTATTTCTACATTTTGATCTAACACAAATAGGCAAACATTTTCAAAAACTAAGGAATTGGGTAACATTTTTAGGAATGCAAGTTTGGTGCATTCATGGAGCGTAATTATAACTTAAAAAATATGTCTTTCATAATTTGTGTTCAACATCCATTTAGATAACCGTAGTAAGCATATAATGTATGTCTACAGTGCACAAATGCACCATACAGAAATACATACCCTTTTATATGGATAATGCCAAATTTTGGTAATGACCTAAAATGTTGTAATGTAATTTAGTCTGTGAATTCATCTCACCTTAGATATGTACAACATAATAACATATACTTTAACTACAGAAACACTGAATGGGTTACTTAGGTCCTGTTAACATTTAAATCAATTAATTACAGACAGGACAGATTATATGAAACTAAATGAATATTAATAAATCTAAACCAATATTATTAATGAAACTGAACAATGGTCAATATCCCCCCTTTTATGGAGGCAAGAGTTTCTGCCTCCATAAACATTCATTAATAATATAAAAAAACTATGTGGACTTCTTAAAAATAAAAAATAAAACCACCCAGAATCAAAATTTATAGGGTTAGTTAAGATTAGTTATTTATCTTAAAGAAAAAAAAAATTAAATGAAATGTTAGTATCCAGTACATATCACAAAAATGGCAAATCAAATTGTATATTATGCTTATACTACAAACTTAGACACAAATAGAAACCAACAATAATGTAGATGTATTTCATTGGTAATGGTCATCCTTACTAAAATACTTAACAAAAGAAAAAATCACCTAAGAAGTATTTGAGTCCATTGATCTACCAATAATATAAACAAAAAAAATATATATGTTGATAAAAATCGATACTTATGGTTTCACGATAAAACTGCTTTGTCTCTCATATGCAGATATATATATATATATCGCCTATTCTAAGTTATTTTAATTGGACAGTTAGAATTGGACATATATATATTTACTTGTGTTAAGAAAAAAAATAATAAACTTTTGTTAGCAATTTTACTAAAATCAACCATTACTGAATGATATACATGTACCATATTTAATTAACGAACCTAACTATAAATTGTGTTATATATTTAAATATGCTCAATTGTACCCTTTAATACCTTGACTTTTCACTAAATGTAAATGTTTGATTTTACGTCTTTATTATCTAGGTGTTTCGGTCAGTACTTATAAACAAAAGAAATCAAGGCCATCAGTGTTTTGCTATCTGTTTACTGTGAGTGACTGCATCTGAATGTTAACAAAAAGTAAATAATCCTGCTTTGAAGTTAACGTTTTAGCCAAAGGCAAACACCTCCTACTGACCATAGATACCTATTGTTACACGGCATTTAACATCCTGGGGACATCTTTCTCCCAGCTGTTCTTTCGTTCAGAAAATCAGTATTAAAAAAAAAAAAACATAAATAAAAACTAAAAAAAAAAACTTTGTTCAGAAAAAAAACAAAAACGTATATATAAAACAAAATCCGACACCCAAAATATCACATATATGCTCACTCACACAGAAAATTCGGAGTGAAAAAAAAAAAAAAAATGTTTAAAAAAAATCATAGGTGCCATACATACAATGGTTCAAAACAAACTAAAAAAATAAATAAACCTATAATAAAAAAATTAATAATAATAAAAAAAAACACAAAACACAAGTCAAGGCACAATAAAAATTTCTTGTTTAAACCCTAGAATAAGTTTTTGAGGTAATAAAAAAAAAAAAGGAATGTTGCCAACGGAGTGTTCCTACAAAAATAAACAAAATTAATACAAGTGAATAAAATCTAGTTAAACATAAGAGAATCAAACACAATTTAAATGAACAAACTGAAATTCTAACAATTAAAAATTAAATTGTTTGCAAACAATTGTCCTATGAGCTCAGAATGGTACCACTTGGTTTTAGTAACTTATATTATATAATTTAGAGATTGCCAATATTTCATACTAATATTCATAGGTATTACTAAATATGTTGATACTCCCAATGCAGATAAAATGAGTATTACTTCCCTGCAAGAAAAAAACAAATGAAAAATTAGGTTCATTTCACAAATTTCAAACATGGCATCTCAAAATTCCTATAACCAACCATTTTGTTCTGTATACAAACAGCTCTCCAAGTTAGGAGCCAAAGAATATCTTCTATGCCCTTCATATTTGAAAGATTTTCTTTTAGTCTAATAAGGCTTTTTATTATGGTTCCAGTGCCCCACTTTGCCGTGATATCCCATAGCATATTCCTGGCCTGTTCCACATGTCCTGTACCAACAATACTTTGTCTTATGACCTTCTTTCCCACAAGAAAAGCAAACATGGCCACCATTAGTTGGATTTGAGGCTGTATGGTAACCTAAGGCATTAGTAGTAATGGGGACATACACAGATTTTGCTGTAGCAGCAGTATCCCTTCTCCAGTCTTCTAACGAAATTAAAAATTCTGAAAAGCTGCGTGCATTGCCTAATATATTCCGATTTGTAAAGTCCATGCCTTTGTATTTCCCAGCAAGTATTCGTAGCATCCTAGGATCCCCTATATCTAAGTCAGGTCTATGTGTGGCTTTACAGTAAATACTATGGAATTTGGAACAAAAAGCAAATGGGTCCTCATTTGGTTGGGGCACAATAGTATTTAAGAATGATGTATCTATAATGTCCACACCTGACAACTGTAAGACCTGATCACTGCGCTGTGCTTGGTCAGCCCATACTCCATCTTGCTGTAGCAGATGTAATGATTTGCTATAATGTGGGGGTAACCATATCTTAAGTAGCTGGCAAGCAGTTTGATCATCGAGGCTATATTGAGCCACATACTGTTCAAAGGTGACAAGATTTACCAGCATATGGACACTTGGGTCAAAAGGAGGAATAAGGGCTTTGATCTTTCTGGCATATTTCTTAAAAGGGTCCTCTGCTGTATTTACCTGAATAGAGGGAACCTGTACATTCATTCCTCTGGGCTCTTGGCTGTTACTGTTTGGACTTGCTAGTCTATCTGAGCACACTGGAATACATTCTGCACTGTCTGCATTTGTTACTGTATTAATGGCTAGACATGTGTTGGGTCTGAATCTTTCCTCCTCCATTTTGTTTGCCTGTTTCAATACCGTATGTATTGGCACTGTGGGATCTTCCAGGCAATCCACAATTTTACCATTGCAAAACTCGGTCTTAACTTCAATATCACAATTACATTTCAAAGGTCTAACATTTTCTGAGGTAACATTAGACACAGGTGGAATCTCTAACTTCTCTAAAGCACATTTGTACTGTAATACAAGCTTTGCTAAATTACTATTATACTTCTGTTTCTTATGTATCACAGATTTTCTTATTTTACGAACAGCATCCTCAAACTGCTTTAACAATTTATTAAGCAATTCTAATGCACTTAAATTACCTCTACACACATATTCTATTGTGCAATTATCTGCAAAACTATTAATTACTTCCATCTCACCACCTCAAGATGACCAGTTGTGAAGCCTCAGTGTAGTCCTCCTCATGGAACGGTACCTCTGCGTAGAGTGCCGCTTGTCCTGGGCGCACCAACCAATTTTCTTTAAACAGGAACGGTTCACTGGCCTGGCTCAGCCAATGTTAAATATAGTCCTTTTATACTGGAATTCTAACCGTATATCCTGACCAGTTAACTTACATCTGACTGCTATAAGAACTCCAAATACACTGGAAACTTATAAGTTAAAGTGTTTATTAACATACAAGAGTAGTGGTGAGATTGGCATCTGAAATACAAGTCTCTACCTATATAATACTAATGTGTGTACATACTAATGTGTGTATGCAAGAGTGTAGAGTATTCCTCTGTTCCTTTCCTAAGATAATTCTACCACCCAGCAAGTCCATGTGGCCAAGTTATACACATCATAGACACACCTTGTAGATTGTTCCAGCCAACCAAATCTCATGTCCAGTGTCCTTAAGGTAATGATCACTAGATGTTACTGTAGTCCAAGATAATTATCCATTTCACCTTTTCTCGACCCCCTTTCTCTTTTGGGTTGATTCCACTGCTTTGTGTCCATGATGCAAATACACCCCTGTGGCTTCTTTTGGTAAAGACCAGTTTCTGTTTAATTATCACCAGGGTGTTATTCAAGAAGTTTCTTTGCTTTGTTGTTTGATCACCAGCAGGGTATCATTCGGGAAAGTTAGCTTTCCTTTGTTTCTTATGATAGATAACATAACAGATAGCTGGACATCCACAAGCAAGACATTCAAGCATATTAACCTCTTCATTACAGCTCCAAAATTGGTTAAATACTCATATATTTATAACAACCTGACAATCAAAGGATTAAGAGTAAGCCACACCTTGTGACCCATTCTTCTGGTAGAGTTCCCCCAGGAAGAAACTCCTTTAGCTTTTTTTTAAGCTGCAGTTTTTTTGGGGGGGGAGAGATGGGCTTCTTTGCATGGGCCAAAGAATGGATATGATGGCATTGGTTGACAACACTGGAACTGGGATACATTTTTATTTATTTTGTTTATAGTTAAAAATACGTTTTGCTCCCAAACACTTTAGTACTACATCTTTGTCAAGGCTTTACAAATAAGTAATGATATAAGTCTGCAGCGCTTCTCAAACAAAATTAGCAAATCTTGTGTGGTGGTTTAAGGAATTTAAGTCTTGACATCCCTTTAGCAATGGCTGAATGTAAGTGTACCAGCTACAAAATATTTAGTACCAGAAAAGCTTGTGCAGTTTATACTTAAGGACAAGATAGTGATAGCAGGAATGTCTGTAGGAAATTGATTGAATTCCATATAACTATCTTACTGCAGTGAACAAAACCATAAAAAACACGTTTTTCATTCACTCCACCTCTCTTTACCATGCAGTAAATATATTCATTTTGAGAATTTTACAAGATAGAATAAATTTAACAGTATCTGGAGAATGCTGATTAATATGTCTCATCGAGCTGTGTACCAATCAGACATACCCTTCTTACCACTGTGAAAAAAATTAAACAAATAATAGAATGCTCTCTGTTGTCATGTACGTGTATTTTCCTGTGAAATACAGAGTTTTAGAATTTACCTGGGAATTTACTGGAAGATTAGAAATTGATTTTTATAAAGCTTCCTAAATACCCTTCTGCAAATACTTGACATGAAGACACTCAAGAGATTATTATTTACACAAGTATTTATGTTAGAATAAAATTATGCTCATCTGCCAAGAGTAAAGAATGCAAAATGAACAAACCCTTGATGGCCATGTTTGCTAAAAATGGGTGCTCTGTGGTTTTGATTCCTAACCTTTTTATTTCACATCCCCATTGATTCTATTATCCCATAGTTCATGCTTCCTTTTATTTCATTACAGCTTAATTCAATGTTATCATTATCACTTTTTAAAAGTTTGCTTTTTTATTTAAAGTTTCCTTTAATTCAATGACCCTTCTCAATTTCATTGATGCAGTTCGAATATGGGGTCCTCTTCATGTGCTACACGGGTAAGCCACTTATAATATGGTGTCAATGCATTATTACTTCAGTCAGTTTAAGGCCCCTATTAAATTGATACAATTTTAGAAATTGTAGCCCATATAGGAAGCTGGCAAGAGTTACAGCTATTAAATTGGCCTCTTTCAGCTACAAACAAATTAACTGCGGGTTACAGGCGGAAAAACCCTATAGGAGGTGAGAATCTCAGCTCCGTCCCAGCTAAGCCTTTGACGTGTCAAGGATATACAAACGCAAATCACTATTAAATTGCTACAAAACCCAAAGGACTTAAACCTGTAAATGGCAAATGGAGCCAAAAATCATACAGGTACTAGAGTGGACCCGCAAGGGGGTTAAAATCCTGTCCGTTAAAGCAAATTTAAACACAATACTGTATTTTAAATTAAAAGAAGTGATGCTAGGTAATAATATTAATAGCACATTATTCTCAGGCCTGCAAATCTGCAATAAAACGAATTAATTATTTTTTGTTTGATTTTGTTATATATATTGTTATATCGATCCCAGCAATCAATGTTTTAATACATATAATAGAACTCAGATGGAGTAGAATATCATATTGATTTTTTCATATTGCACTATTTCTGGAATGAGGGCTGGATTACAACTCGGACTTCAAAACGTAAGTGATTGAAATCTAACCTCCATTTCTTTAATGATGTAATGATGACGATCTCTTTTACTACTGGCTCTATCTAAATCCGTAACCACGGGTTTAACTAATTGATCATGTTCACAACCGCAAATGCAATGTGCAGAAGCATGGTTTACAGATTTAGATGTCGGCCACGTCTGTTGCGGGTTCCGCTAATTTTATCGCTCTGTAACGCCGCCGAATTTTAGGCCAGCAGGCTTTGCAGCTCTACCACGGCTGCTGTGAGCTTCATATTTCATAGGGTCCTAAGAGTCCCTGTAGTACCACTGCTTTCTGGCATTATGTTTATTTTGTAAATATCTGTTATGGAAAGCCAGATGTAGATTTGTAGCATGGAAGAGAGTTACTGTTCTTAGTGTGGTTGCTACAGTATCTTATTGTTTTTGCCTTTTTGACAAATGACTGAACCAATTTTTGTTTTTACAGGGTCATATGTATTATGTGTTACTGATTACTTGTTTTTTTCTTTTAGATTTTAGCGACTGTTGTCATACTGTTTATATGTAGATAGTGTTGTCCTGTATTTATTTTTATGTCATGTTTTGTTTCTTTTCTACTAAAAAAATATATTACATTCAGATTACAGGTCACTTTCCTTGGTGCTGCAGCAGTCAACTGATGAAATGTGATAGGGTGGTGACACATGATGTACCTGCATCTGGTGCTGAAGGTGACCAAGTGTCAGATAAGGATACTTCCACTAATATCACAATAACCTGCATCTTGAACCATAAATTAGGACATACAGTATATAAAATAAAATGAAGTTGTGTTAGAACTAAAGTAGATGTTATTTTACTCATTTTTCCAGACCTAGAATTACCGCTTAATATGTCATAAGCAATTGTTATACTAAAAAGTATGCATTAACCCTAATGTCACCACAATCAGAAAGTAGACTCACTTAAGCTAAATAAGGTATTGTAGTTACTGGGCCTTGTTGTTGTTGTTCAGTCCTCCAGTTGTGTCTGATTGTCAATCACCATATAGACGCAGCACACCAGGCACATCTGTCTGTTTCTGGTTATCCTCATCCATATGTTTTTCTTGGCAAAGATATTGGAGTGGGTTGCCAGTTTCTTCTCCAGTGGACCACAATTTGCCTGACTTCTCTGCTATGACCTGTGTGTCCTGTGTGATCCTACATGATATAGCTCACAGCTTCACTGTGGTACACAAGTCCCTTCACCTAAAAATAATGTGCTATTAATATTATTAACCTTATATCAGAGTTCCTGGCCCTTACAGTAAAAAGCACCTTTTCAGGTAATAAAGAACAACAGTGCTATAATGGAAATGGTTAATAAGTGTAAGGGGTATATAAACTGGTTAAAATGCCCTGGATTAATTAGAAGTTCTCCATGGGACCGTGAGCTGTTGCCCTGACCATTTGTCTCCATGTTGAACTGACCAAAGCTTACCAGCAGAGAGTGAGATGCTAATCTAGTTTGTGTTGCTGAGGTTTGCTACAAATTGCATTTATCCCATAACCCGAGCTAAGTAAACATAACTTGTGTGTCGGTTCTTTACATCACAGTTAAAGGTCAAACCAAAGAACATTCTGTTTGAGATGGTCCCCAGCACCTTCCTACTGGGCCACATCCACCTCCTCCCACAGCCACGATTGGCCTGGTTGGACCTTCATCCCTGTGAAAACCATTAGAGACCACCATAAGGGAGATGCTAGTCCTGATGCAGGAGCAAATGGATGTTATGCAGGGGCTCCAGACCAGCATCTCCACCCACCATGCCTCAGTGGGCTGCAGCCAAAGGAGACTATATAGGGAGGTCAGGAGCCAAATCCGCCGGATGGAGACCTACATTGCTAGGCTGCTCCAGGCGCTTCAGAACCAGAGCACACTCACCCAGCTGAGCATAGACATCACCCAGCATGCTCTGGTTGCTAGTACTCTGGCATGGGGAGTGTGGGCTGTGTGTCCAGGCGGAGGAGGAGATAGGTGCTGCACCTAGGTCAAACCCATTGATAATCTATTGGTCCAAATCTTAACATAATCTAGCCTTGCTACAGAGTGGAGGATCATTGTCTATGTGATGGTGCTATTTTCTAAACATATGGCTACCCACCATCACATGATCCATGATCCACTTGTCTCTGGACACATAGGGTTTTGTTTAACATTTCACCAATTGATGGTCACTGAGGAATGCCATTGAGAAGGCACAATTCAGGACAATGACAGCATCCTCTTCATCTGTAAGAAGTGATTCTAAATAATGTAAGTGAAATACATACACAGTGGCTATCAGCTAGCCATTCCATCAATTGCATGCCCCCAGCAGGATGATATAATATCACCATTAACAAAATCGCATATGATGTTTTCGAACCAATGGTTGTTTTTAAGTTCTTTATTAAGTTTAATTGAGGGGATCTTTTCAATAACGTTACTATTATCCATACTAAATGGGAAGAAAACAAGTATTACTTTCAGTGTTCAGCAACAAATCGTCACTATAAAGTTAAAGAGGTCCCATGTTGGAAAATGCTCTTGTGTATATTTCTTTGTAGCTGTGTATGTCTATGTGTGTTTGTCACTGTGTGTTAAAAAAAATATAAGCGTTTTTCTTTGGAAGGTAACAGTCTCTTTAGTGCTAAAGGCAGCCACTCGTGACAGCACAATTTGTATTAACTTGTGGACAAACTCCCGTTTAGTAGGACACTATATCATGATTTGTAATATCCTCAGTTAGCGTTTTGAAGTTGAAATAAAACCAGTTTGCAACTCAAACACCCCTCTGAGTTCCCTCAAGTTCATGTTCATTTCATAAATAATAGTTCCTATGCTGAATTGTTCTTTGCAGCAGCAAACTCCTTTCAATGCAAAGATATATCCACAGCAGGGTGTCCTCTCGTCTTTGGCCCAACCACATCATAAGAGCTGGCGCAACTCCTACCTTCTGACCTGAGGGGCTCATATTCAAGTGCCACTTAATTATGTCTCTGGATGTGCTTATTCATAAGGTTTTCTTGGCAAAGATACTGGAGTGGGTTGCCATTTTTTTCTTCAGCAGAGAACAATTTGTCTGACCTCTCTGCTATGATCTGTCCATCTTGGGTGACACTACAAGGTATAGCTCACAGCTTCATTAAGGTACACAAGTCCCTTTACCCCCCCCCCCCCCCCCAAGGTAGTGATGCAGAAAGGGTATCATTTAGTTACAGTAAGTAAAATCTTTATCCTGTTAAAATTGTGATACATTTTGAAATATGTTCATGCTCTTTTAACCTGCAAATGGATTGGTATAATTTTAAATTGTCAGCTTTGTGGATAAGTTAATGATTGCTAGGCAAGTTCCATAACTTCATCACGTACAATTAGACACAAACTAGGGTATTGACCTTTATAACATCATAATAGTGCAGCACAAGCAATACTGAATATCTTGTAAATTATTGTCTGCACATAAAACAAAATCACAATGTATAGTTGTATTGCTCTTTGAGAAGAAATAATATTTTTTGTTACAGTGACAGTGCATATTTACTTCCATATTTATAATATTCTGTTTGAAAAACTAATCTTGATCATTTATATAATGTAATGTGCTTTTTAATGTATTAAGTATTATGGGCAATTTTTCTTAAATGTACTCTGCCATTGAACCAATTGTTTATGCTGATTGCTCAGCACGGTATGTCCTTGTAACGTAATTAGATTTTCATTTGCTTTATTGACATCACTTAGGGTGGGTAAACATTTTTTTATATTGAAGTTATACGTTTCATTGACTTTAAGGACACAACATACCTCCAAGCAGATCTACAGATATAATGGTTTGTTAATTACTGAAATTATTGGCCCATTATCAAGTGCATTTTCACAAAGAAGCTTCCTGAAAATCCATATATTAAAGAGACCTGGAAGGTTTCTGGAAGTTATTAGATTTATAATATCCCTGTGTACCTGTTTACTTTTATGTACTTTATGTTATTAAGAGATGCTCTGTTTTTACTGCCTAAGATTAAACAAATAGTCCCTATATTGGTCTGCCTTCTATAGATCACAAAGACACAGAGCCACATTAAATAGAAGCCCATAGGTTTGGGGGTCCAATATGTGATCAGACTCGCAAACAATTCAAAAAAAATAATCATGAAAATGCCAAAACTGTTCTTGCCTAAATGGGTGGCCTGATATGTATTAACAGCCATATTACATTGCGATTCAGCCACCCGAATAGGGCTCTATATAAGCACAGAGCATATTTTTTTAGAGAAGTTTTTATTTAATGAAGACCTTACTTTTGGATAGAAGTTTACTAACTAAAAAACTTCTGTAAAAAAAATATGCTCTGTGCTTATATAGAGCCCTTTTCAATTGGCCAAATCGCAATTTAATAAGGCTGTAAGTCATTATTGGGAGAAGAAAGAAAAAGTATACCTTTAATTCCAATGATAATAATAACCCAAAGAGATATTCCAGAATAATTATTAGGTTGAAAAAATTGAAAAATTAACCAAATACCTTTTCTATATAAAATATAACTTTTATTAATATATAAAATGCAAAAAATAAAATTAATATTAAGAATATATCCAGGATGTCTCCACAGTAGATAATTGCATAGATAGCTTTAACAGTGACTTCAATGTTAATAACTTAAAGTGAATCCTATATGCATAAAAAGATTTATAGTAGCATAAATAAAAAAATACGTATGTACAGTGGTGCTATACATCTACTAATAAACCCCAAGCTCTGCCAATATATGAAGAAGAAAAACACAATATATCATAAATTAAAGGTGAATACCAATTGTATTTCTTTCTTGATATTATGTACAAATATTAGTGCTTTCAAAGTAACCAAATATGCAATACCACCTTCGTTGTCAGATGGGACGTATATAGGCGAGTAGGGGGAAACAAGGGAAGTTACCTCTGCGGCCCTAATTAACTAAATGGTAGCAGATTAAGACAGGAGGCCCATGATGTACCTCCCTATCTGCCTTACCGTATTAAGTCTACCCTCTCTATAATAAGACTATGCCCACCACTGGACCACTTACCCATCTGACAACGACCTATGCGGCAATAACGGGTACAGAATAGCACTGAACCAACTGCTTCAATTCAAGTAACGCTGAACTTGCAGAGCGATAGCGAGACCAGAAGGAGAAAACCGGAAGTGGATCCGACGCACACGTTTCGCGCCAGCTTCAACAGGGATCTTAATGATAATGTGGGCACTTCCTTATTTAAGGGAAATAGTTATAGAAATTAGACTCTGGTGTGTCAACTTGGATTTCTTTAATTTGCAGATAACATCCGGCAGACAGCATCTCAAAAAAGAGAAAAGCAACAAGATGATTACATATCCTCATCTTAAATGTATACAAACAACACAGAAAATCTAATTATATAGTAAAAATCTTTATGCTCATATTAGGTTTTCATAATGGAAATACATACTTCTGTGTATAGAAAAAATGTGTACAAAGGATATAAAAAAACATGCTGAATATATACAGTAGGTCCTGCCAAGATATAATAAATGACATTATTGTTTATAAACAATACATCCTAGAACAGGATGAAAGGAAATATTAAATAATACCAGTGCCAATATATTAAGCTAAAGGTTAATATGATTATTAAAGAATAGATTCTAAAGCCACCCAAAATGTAGGGGAAGTCCCTTAATTAGGACACAATCATCTATTTATAAATATATAGGGTAATGAATAATATATAATCTCATAAATTATGACTGACAATTACAATTGACAATCTTCAAAAAACTAAATGATATTTGATATGGATAAACAATAATGATATTGATGTACCGCCATCTTATGGTGATAAATGCGTCTGCAGATAGTGTTCAATATTAATTATTACTTCATAAAAGCTGCAAGAAGAATCAAGTGCTCATAACTGGATATATCCATCTATGCATACAATGAATCAAATGTACTAAAAAATCACATATGAAAAAATTATAACAGGAATATAACTGACATATATATATTTACTAGTGACTTGCCCGTCAAAAAATGAAGGCAATAAAATTGTAAGGCAGGTAAGGCTGTTTACCACAGAGAGTAAGTGTTTTGGTGGTCTGAGATCCTTGTGCACTCATTGTGAGGCTGGTGCTGAGCGCCTTTGGCGCTCATTGCGTGGCTCGCAATGAGCGCCTTTGGCCCTCATCGAGAGCCTCTGGCTTGGTGTATATGTTGATATCATAGGTGCTTTTGCGCTTATTGTATGGTCTGCAGAGATCTTGTTTTGTCACTTATGGCAAGGCTCTCTCCTGGTGTAGCTTGTGTCCTATGAGGAGCATTGGCGCTCCTTGTGGGTGGCGTGGTGAAGGTGTTTGTGGTTGTTTGCGCTAGTGTGGTGTTAATTTTTTTTTTTTGTGTCTATTTTTAATTTTTATGCTAATTAATTAATTAAATCATAAATTAATATACTTTACCTCTTTGTAATTAATATATGCAGCAAAGTATGTGCTAAAGAGCTAACAATCAGTTTTGATGTTCCTGCAGCATATAATGTAGATTTGCAGTGTTGAGCTGAGGTGTAAGTGTCAGCAATGTGTGCAGTGTGTAGTGTAAATAGGCTGTGTGCGCGAGGGGAAACCGTTAGTGTAGCTGTGTACTTCCGCATTCTGTAAGTTAGTGTTGTAAAATGGCAGTGAATGATTATGTGGTACTCTGGTTTGTATGATGAAGCGTCCTTGCTAATGGTGTATGTTGTAGGTCGTACAGGTTTTTGTAAAAGCCGTATTAGCTTTGCGGTATTTTGCGGCTTTAGGGGTCGTGTAGCCTCGTTGTCGTTTTTTTGTCAGCCATTTTTTCTCTTGCTTAAGCGATTTTCGAGTGTAAATTTGACTGAAATCAAGGTTTAACTTGTGTTGCAGAGTTCCTGGGTATCCCCCCTTTCTGTGGGTAAGGTTTAATTTTATTTTTGCGTGTATTTTTTAATGTTTGTCGCTGTGCGTGGGTTGTCTGTTAAGGTCTTATTTTTGCAAGTCCATAATGGATTTTTTCCAAGTCCCGCGGGTCGTAATTTTTTTTGTGTAAGTCTGCACTTTTTTATTTTCGAAGTTTCGCTGCTCGTATTTTTTTGTGTAAGCCCGTAGTTAGTAATTGCGTGTTTGTTGTTTTTTTTTTCAAAGTGCTGCTTGTGTGGTCATTTGTAACTGGTTGTGAGGCGCCATAGAGCCTCCAGCTTTGCAAATGCGGCCCCTTGCTTTGCGAGGGTCCGCATTTGCGGCCTGCACTAAGCCTGCGGCTCATTGCAGCCGACGTGAGAGCCTCCAGCTCTGCAAATACGGCCCATCTATATTTATATTATATTGGTTTTGCAAATAGAAACAACTTATAAATTATCTATTTGATGAAGTAGACAATATAAAGGAAATTCTGCTATCTCAAATGATTTTATAGGAACACACTGAAATTATTATTATCATTTAGCCCTCCAGGAACAACGATATTTAACAGAGCTATCCATTTACTCTCAGCTCTTAATAGTTCTAGTTCTAAATTCCCTTTTCTGATTCCTAAACTCATTTTTTCTAAAATCCAACATTTCAGAATAGATTTAGAATTATGTTTTTCGTGAAAATGTTGGGCCACAGAGGTAAGCCTTTTTACCTTTGCCTATATCGCTTGTACTATTACTTATGTTCCCTAGATGTTCGCCTAATCCCTTCCTTAACTCTCTGCTAGTGATCCCCACATACCTTAGGGTACATGGACATTCAAGGCAATATACTACTGCCGATGTACTGCAATTGTATAAGCTTTTTAGATAAAAGGTATTGCCAGTTCTATCAATTATTTTTTCTAGTTTGTACCGAATAGGGGGAAGACATTCTTAACAAACATATCAATATTCATAAAGCAGATCCCCAATTGACAACTATGATACAATTGCAGTACATCGGCAGTGGCCTGACATTTTCACGAAAAACATAATTTTAAACCTATTCTGAAATGTTAGATTTTAGAAAAAATCAGTTTAGGAATCAGAAAAGGGAATTTTGATCTAGAACTATTGAGAGCTGAGAGTAAATGGATAGCTCTGTTAAATACAATTGTTCCTGGAGGGCTAAATGAGAATAATAATTCCAGTGTGTTCCTATAAAATCATTTGAAATAACAGCATTTCTTTTATATTGTCTACTTCATTAAATAGATAATTTATAAGATGTTTCTATTTGCAAAACCAATACCATTCATATTGTGGCACTCTTGAGTTATATTATCATTCCCTAGGACCTATTTTCCCCATTGGACCAATCTTCTTGTGAGATTTGATGTGATCATCTTTCTAAATTTCTAATTTAGGAAATCACATATATAGTTGTCAGCAATACGGGTTGTTGCTAACGATTGCGAAGCGGGGGCCGCAGTTGCTGACAAGGAGCGGCGCAAAGTGATGGGCCGCATTTGCAGAGCTATAGGCTCCCACGTCAGCTGCAAATGCGGACCCTCACAAAGTGAAGGGCCACATTTGCAGAGGTGGAGGCTCTATGGTGCCTCACAACTAGTCAGAAACGACCACACAAGCGGCACTTTGAAAAAAAGATAACAAACACTCAATGACTAACTACGGACTTACACAAAAAAATACGAGCCACTGGACTTAGAAAATAAAAAATTGCGGACTTATACAAAAAAATTATGACCTTCGAGACTTGGAAAAAATCCATTACGGACTCGCGAAAGTACGACCTTAACAGACAACCCACACACAGCGACAAACATTAAAAAATACGCGCAAAAATAAAATAAAAACCTTACCCACAGGAAGGGGGGAGACCCAGGACCTCTGCAACACAAGTTAAACCTTGATTTCAGTCAAATTTACAAAGTTTAGACACTCGAAAATCCCCTAAGCGAGAGAAAAAATAGCTGACAAAAAAAACAACAACGAGGCTACACGACCCCTAAAGCCGCAAAATACCGCAAAGCTAATACGTCTTTTAAAAAAAAATCATACAACCTACAACATATACCATTAGCAAAGACACTAAATGAAACAAACCTGTCTACCACATACACATTCATCGCCATTTTACAACACTAACTTACAGAATGCGGAAGTACCCAGCCTCACAAACGGCTTCCCCTCGCGCACGCAGCCTATTTACACTACACACTGCACACATTGCTGACACTTACACCTCAGCTCAACAACACGGCAAAGCTACATTATATGCTGCAGGAACATCAAAACTGATTGTTAGCTCTTCAGCACATTCCTTGCTGCATATATTAATTACAAAGAGGTAAAGTATATTATTTTATGATTTCATTATTAATTAGCACAAAAATAAAACATAGACACAAAACAAAAAAAAATTAACACCACACTAGCGCAAACAACCACAAACACCTTCACCACGCCACCCACAAGGAGCACCAACGCTCCTCATAGGACACAAGCTACACCAGGGAAGAGCCTTGCAATAAGCGACAAAACGAGATCTCTGTGGTCCTTACAATAAGCGCAGAAGCGCCTATGATAACAACAAATACACAAAGCCAGAGGCTCGCAATGAGTGCCAAAGGCGCTCAATGCAAGCCACGCAATGAGCGCCAAAGGCGCTCAGCACCAGCCTCACAATGAGTGCACAAGGATCTCAGACCACCAAAACACTTACTCTCTGTGGCAAACAGAATTACCTGCCTTACAATTTTATTACCGTCATTTTTTGACGGGCAAATCGCTAGTAAATATATATATGTCAGTTATATTCCTGTTATAATTTTTTCATATGCGATTTTTTAGTACATTTGATTCATTGTATGCATAGATGGATATATCCAGTTATGATCACTGGATTCTTCTTGCAGCTTTTATGAAGTAATAATTAATATTGAACACTATCTGCAGACGCATTTATCACCATAAGATGGCGGTACATCAATATCATTATTGTTTATCCATATCAAATATCATTTAGTTTTTTGAAGATTTTCAATTGTAATTGTCAGTCATAATTTATGAGATTATATATTATTCATTACCCTATATATTTATAAATAGATGATTGTGTCCTAATTAAGAGACCTCCACTACATTTTGGGTGGCTTTAGAATCTATTCTTTAATAATTATATTAACCTTTAGCTTAATATATCGGCACAGCTATTATTTAATATTTCCTTTCATCCTGTTCTAGGATGTATTTTTTATTAACAATAATGTCATTTATTATATCTTGGCAGGACCTGTTTATTCAGCATGTTTTATTATATATCCTTTGTACACATTTTTTCTATACATAGAAGTATGTATTTCCATTATGAAAACCTAATATGATCATAAAGATATTTACAATATAATTAGATTTTCTGTGTTGTTTGTATGGATATACATTTGAGATGAGGATATGTAATCATCTTGTTGCTTTTCTCTTTTTTGAGATGCTGTCTGTCGGATGTTATCTGCACATGAAAGAAATCCAAGTTAACACACCAGTGTCTAATTTCTATAACTATTTACCTTTAAATAAGAAAGCGCCCACGTCATCATTACGATCCCTGTTGAAGCTAATTCGAAACAGACGCATCGAATACACGTCAGGTTTTCTCCTTCCGGTCTTGATATCGCTCTGCAAGTTCAGCGTTACTTGAATTGAAGCAGTTGTTTCAGTGCTATTCTGTACCCGTTATTGCCGCATAGGTCTTTGTCGGATGGGTCAGTGGGCCTGTGGTGGGCATAGTCTTATTATAGAGAGGGTAGACTTAATATGGTAAGGCAGATAGGGAGGTAAATACTGGGCCTCCTGTCTTAATCTGCTACCGTTTAGTTAATTAGGGCAACAGAGGTAATTTCCCTTGTTTTCCCCTACTCGCCTATATACTTCCCATCCGACAACGAAGGTGGTATTGCATATTTGGTTACTTTGAATGCACTAATATTTGTACATAATTTCAAGAAAGATATACAATTGGTATTCACCGGTAATTTATGATACATTGTTTTTTTTTTTCTTCATATATTGGCAGAGCTTGGGGTTTATTAGTAGCTGTATAGCACCACTGTACATAATAATTTTTAATTTATGCTACTATATATCTCTTTACGCATATAGGATTCACTTTAAGTTGTTAACATTGAAGTCCCTATTAAATCTATCTATGCAATTATCTACTGTGGAGATATCCTGGATATATTCTTAATATTAATTTAATTTTTTGCATTTTCTATATTAATAAAAGTTATATTTTATATAGAAAAAGTATCTGGTTAATTTTTTTTAATTTTTTCAACCTAATAATTATTCTGGAATATCTCTTTGGGTTATTATTATCATTGCAATTAAATGTGTACTTTTTCTTTCTTCTCTCTATAATGGCTTGATATGTTTACACTGCTGATGATAATTAATGTTGGTATAATTTTAGTAATTGGGATATGATAAACATCCCTAAATATCTTTATTGCAACAATCAATACCCAAGGTTTTAACTCTCTGGCTTTTCTCTTTCTTTATACTGATATGTATTAACTCATTGATACCCAAGATCGATTTAACCAACGAAATGACACATAAAAATATATTTTATTTCCTGACGATTTGCGAGCTTGAGACGGCTGTGCAATTCATTCTGTTTATCATCACTTTCCCCCTTTACAGTGCAGTATTGTTTTTGTATTTGCATTAACAGTGCTGCGAATAGGTATTCAACCCCCTTGCGGATCCTCTCTAGCACTTGTTGGATTTTCTCCTTCATTTGCCGTTTACGGGTGAGAAAACAATTGCTGGCTTGGGAAATTAAGCAATTGCATAGCGATTTGTGAATTCCCGGATCTTCCTAAACCTTAATTGAATGAGGCCCACAGACTCTGCTGTACTTGCAGTGCAGTTTTTTTTATACTAACCAGTGTGTGACCATCTCTCAGCAACATGCTGCAACATGCTGCTGAGATGTGGTCCCTGATAGGCTAGGACACTACTGTGCACATCCAGCCCTACAGGATCTGTGCCTACAGTATAGTCAGTAAAAACAGAGCTTATAAACACTTCTTAGTAAAATAAAGTACATAAAATTAAATAGATACACAGGAATATTATATACCTAGGAAAATCCAGAAACCTTCCATATCCATAAGTTTATTTTTGTTTTGTCTGTTTTACAGATTAAGGGCTGGCATGTGTATGAGAACATTTGTAATTAATAAGCACTATTTTGTGTTATTCTTTTAAAATACATAATTCCTTATTTCACTAAGCCTCACAGGTAGCTGTAAACCCTGTAATATCTATTACTTACACTGTAGTTTTAGTGAAGCACTTTACAGCCATTGAAAAGACTAGTGAATTTATGCATGTTGCATTTTCCATCTTTTAGAATAATTAATAAAATGATAATGCAATCCTAATTCTTCACACATTTCCGTGGTTGAATAAATTAGACAAATGGATTTACAACTTGTACAAATGTTGCCATAAATATATTTAATAATAACAAATGTTGTGCTGTCATTTATTGTGCATCCACAGCAGTACTATCTCCAGATGGCAGGTGCATTTTATGCTTCATTTGAGCAAATCATTTCCAAACCTCTCTTCTAAATGCATGAATCCTCTTTCCTTGACAAGCACATACTTTGGTATTTATTTGCAAAGTAGGCAGATGATCTGACATTTCTCCCATAATGGGTGAAAAATAATAGTTATCAAAGTTTTCATATTACAGGCTTAGACTTAAATACTATAGATTTTAATGGACTGTGAAATACATCACTTACGGCTGCTATGACAAATTTCTATGAGAAAATAGATGCCATAGCCTAAACCTACAATAGATCTCAAAGATTTCAACGAAGCCCTTCATAACCCCTGTGAAGTTTAATAAAGCTCATTTTGGGTTGGTCACATTAATACAATTCAACTTCCATTGAGATGCAAGCCTCTATTTATTGTTTTCTCATTGAAAAAAATGGCAAACTAGCCTTGCTCACAGTATTAACTGTTAAACCATAGCTAATACAATTTTTTTGCTAAAAATGTTACAAGGTAGTAGCCAAAAGCCTTACTTTGACAGTAAGCAAACAGAATTTAGTAATACCCCACGGAAAGACCAAGCAGTTCAGCTAACTATTCTGCATTTTCAACTTTGTGACCTACCAAACAGGAATAAAATACATCTATCTAAGGGCCAAGTCAAACTTCTCCAGGTAAACAATCAACAGAATTATCAGTAAGTACCACTCACAGAATGTAATGTTAATTATTTTTTGTAGAAAAGTAGAGAAAGTAAAGATATCCACAGCAACCTGATCTAGCAAAGAAAAGAGCACAATATGAGTGTTGAGTAAAAAAAAAATGAATATGTAGTTGGGAAAAGATAGCAGATATGCGCTTTTGATAATAATGTGAAGCAAGTAGCTGATAAGTTTGTTAATTTTCAATTAGAAAATGTAAGGTCATCCGATTATTAACTATAGGTTGAAATTGCTAACAATACAAACATAAAACTACTAAAAAAGAAGACTGCACTTAGCTGTTAATTTTAATTTTTAGCTTAGGACTTATCTATATTAATGTGTTCAAGACCCTTTTTCTGGTCCCGTAAACACACAAATTGGTACTTACAAAAATGAAATTGCTAATAACCAACCTATGACAAGTCAAGTCTAATCTGTATACATTCTACTGATTATTATCTCTGTCTTCCCGTTTATTTCTAACTTCTTGTTTGTTACTATATAAACTTCCATTTTATTTAATATTTTTTCTTAAACTATAGTTAGGTTAGACTTATATGGTCCAAATTCTAATCAGTAGAACTTCTGTGAAGGTTTATTTCTTCTATGCACCATCATTACTGTTATTTTGAACTTTAGAGAAAGGTCCCTACTGAACTCATTATAAAGATGATAAACCAAAAACAAATAATCAAATGCAATGTTATGATATTACATGATACCTAAAACATTACACATTTTACTTCTTGCTAGTGGCACAGCTAAAGAATGGAAGGCCCTGGTGCAAAAAATGTTTTGGGTCTCCTCCCCCAATGTTTGCACTGGGACCCCATCCCCCATTATTAACTCCTTCTTTGCCCTCTCCGTAACAGCTCCCCTCTCTAAGACAAATGCTCATAATAGCATCCCTCTCCAAGACCCTTTCCCATAGCTGCTACCCCCAAGACCCCTTTACATAGTTATTCCCCTTCCCTTACCTCCTGCCTTCGTGAAACACACATATATACACATATACACATATACTATGTCTACATAGCAGCCAGTCACTCTCAGCAGCCATCTTCACACAGCACCATGGGTGTAGGAACTGGGGAGGAAGGGGGAGTGTGGACAACCCCCCCCCCCCCCAGATATTTCAATGTTTGTATATACAGTATGTATATATACATTATTTTATGGCCTATGTATACAATGAGCTGTATCCCCCCCCAATAATTATTATGGCTCCTACACTCCTGCACAACACCCACCCCTCTTAGTACCCAACTCGTCATCCTGTACATTGCTCTCATCCAGACCTTGCTCTTTCTCACCCTGATACAAATCCTGAGCATGCTGAACTGCTCCACCCTGCTACCACTTGGAGCTCCGGATGAAATGTTCTACAAATAAAAAAATGCAAAAAAAAATCACAGCACTGGCTCCCATCGAGAAGGGCCCTGGTGCATTCCAGTACCTGCACCACTGGTAGCTCAGCCCCTGCTTATTGCCTTGTGTACTCATAGAATTCCATTGCTACATAAAGTTTCAATAAATTTGTTTGTTTTTTTATATTTTTTATATATAAAGATCACCTTTATTTCAAATGAAGCAGGGCTTTTTGTATTTTCCATTTTGCTGGAAGCAGAAGAGGAAATGTACTTATACTATTAGTGCTGTATGCAATTTAAGGCAAGCCATGAAATCCATTGCAATTTGGCTACAATAGACCACGCATTTGCCATAGATCAGCTTTGTATGCATTAGCTATAGCTATAGGTTATAGGGGTATACATTTTCAGGGCACCTGGAAGCCAGGACTATTAACATTTGTGCTTCTGGCTCATAAAAATTATTCCAATGTTTAAGGTATCTAGGAGATTCATTCCGAGCTCATAGAAACAGCTGCTCTGGCTCCCTTAACACTTACATTGGCTCCTAAATGTTAGATATTTTGTCCACTCCTGGCTTAATGCATTTATTTACTTAATTTGTTCTTTGTATCGCCATTCTACTTGTTTCCCAGCTGTTTCCTAAAATGTGTATTATTTGTATTCTTATAAGTTTACATGACCACTCTATTTTACTCTTCACTTATTTTTCTATTGTCTCTACTTTCCTCTTCATCTCCCCTCCTTTTGCCTGACCATAACTCCTTTAAACTCAATGTGTCCCCTTCTCTTTCCTCCAGCTAATTTTTTTTTATACAGTAAATACAGATATATTTGATTTTTTAGACCCTTTATGAGAATCCACTCATCTACCATTACTTTCATTTCATAGTTACACAGTAATAGAGATTGAAAAAATAATTTTAGTCCATCAAGTTCAATCTTTTAATATCTCCTCTGATCTGCAATATGCATATTAGTTGTTAATTGATTTAGAGGAAGGCAAACAGAAAAAAAAAATAGATGAGAAAATCCTATATTTTTATATTTTATGGAAGTTAGTCCTTTATTGTGTACATATTGTAAATATATGTAATACTGTAAACTTAAAATCACTGTAAACTTAAAATTGTGTTGACCAGTGTATCAATCAAAACATTCTGATAGACCACAGATGAGCAATATAAGTTATTATGGGAATTAGTGACAGTATTATTTTAGTTTTATAGAAATGATTTAACTGAGTTAATTCATTGATTTTATCCTCCTCAGTGTAATTATGATATAACATTTACACTTCACTCTTCTCCTTACCTGGATGGACGTCTTCACATGTGCATTGCGCTAATCTATATGATCTTCTATCTAAGTGGTTTTTTTTTGTTGTCTTCAATAAATTAAGTTTTTACTGATCAAATGTTTTATTTCTTTGACCTTCTACTCAATGCCCCTCAAATGTCCTTCCACATACAATGGAAGTGAAATGAATCTTTGTAGAGCTTTTTTTGTGGTCTTGAGGCATTGATTTGTGTGGATGTAATGGTTCTTAATTGTGTAGGTAATTGATAATTTTTAAAATAATAATAAAATAACTATTGTGATGACCTGCTGCTAGTGTTGGGCTTGATAAGAACCTAACTCAAACCTACCCAGTAGAACAGTCTAATTGTTTTTGTATATACCTGATAGGAGGAACAGACCAGACCCAGCTTACAGCCACCAAAAGACACAGGAATCAATATAGCCATCCAGCAAATTTTACCAAATGTAATGAGTCCCATGCAAGTTCAGCAGCAATAACCCCAGTAATAAGAATATTATAGTTCCTCAGAATGAAACCTACACATCAATTATGTAGTCCAGACTCACAACAACCTTTATTGATGGTGGTACAGTGTATTTATGCACATCACAGCCCAATCATGTTTAATCACCAACACTTCATCCCAAGGATGGGGTCAACCCCATAAAATATCAGGAATTTCCTTCCTACTCTCTGTACTTTGCAGGGGGCATTTGCTAATAACCTCTGCTGAGACATCAAGTCTGGGGGAGGGATTAATCCAGGGCCCTCCAATAGTCCAACAGTGCCTCAAAGTCTTGAACCCCCCGCCCTCCCACAGACATCACAATTATTTTGTAGTCTGTCATCTTAGTGGAGTCATTAACATACTTTCTTTAAATTTAAAGGTGACACCAGAAAATTAGCTTTCTTTATTCTGAGAGCTACTTACCATGTAATGTAAAACCAATCTATGGATGAGGTAGTGTTAGCTTTAGTGACTGTGTTAATATATTTTGAAAACAGGTTCTAGTTATATATAAAACACATATTGGGAAGGGTCCCTAAGAGAGTTATCTTTCATGGTGTTATCTTACTATATCAGTTATCTTATATATATATATATATATTTTATATAAATGTTATCTTATAGATCAGTTCCTCATTGGCTCACAGTTTTGTAACCTTATTATTTACAAGTAGCAATGCCAATCTAGTGTATATGACTATGTCTGAGCATATTAACATTAAGAACCATCATAACTTAATTACATTGTCATTCATTTTCTCTTGAAACCTAAATTTTTTTTTCAAAATAGTCACAAAGTTAAGGTTATTACATTTTATTAAACATGAAGCATATTTAATTGTAGGTAATTTGCATTAGTCTTTTGTGCTTATCTTCTATTAACACATGTGCCCCTATTCAATTGCAAGCTGCTTTCAAACAAGTCGTAAGTTGCAACAGTTATAGAGCGATTCAATTGATAAAGCCCGCAGTTACCAGGCTGAAAGGCTAAACCGTAATCCATGCACCCGTAAGTAGCATTTAAGTGCATGGTCATTGTCATGTCTGTAGCATGCCAAGTTACAAGCTGTGCAATACCTTACAGACTGATGCCCTCAGCCTTATAGGATATGTGTATTGTGCCAGGGACTTGAAAAGATAATTATTTCCTAATTTCCTACTTTACACTGTGAAAATTACAACTGAGAGGTAAGCTATAATATATTACATTTTATTATCAAGACAGGACAAACAAAAACACCTTTAACTATGAAAATGTCATTCATGTATAGTGACATGTGACACGCACATTTATGTGTATAGGCCTTACAACAAACTCATGTTAACTGAAACCAATTAAACAAGTATATTTAAATGACATTAATTTACTGCAACTCATAGCAAAAAATAATTTGACACTAATACATATGGAACCTGAAGCTGAATCTTTTTCCTTTTTTCACTATTCAAACAGACTCTGCATCAACAGCGTCACTAAAGAATTTGCACCGTGGACTGTGAAAGAGAATCCCTTTTAAAGCACACAAAGAAAAAAGAAGAGGTAAGATAGAAAAATACATTACATATTGAAACAGACCATGCTTTGCTAAATCAAAAAGAAGAAATATACAATTAACCATTTCCCTTTCTTTTTCAAACAGACACTACAAGAAGACTGGCTGATTAAGATTGGCAGGAGGGGACCCTCTGTCATTCGGACAAGAACAACACTTCAATCAAGGTATAGTATAAGAAGTAGAAAAAAAAAAGAAATATATATGTTTAATGGCCGCCAATATAAAAAGTAAAAGTACAAAAAAAAAAAAAAAACACAAATGTAATAAAGACTAAGGGCCTCATTCTATTATCGGCCGTAAATCGGCCGTAAGTCTGCGATTCCTTGCGGGGGTTCAGTTAACTCGCGATTCTATTATACGGCCACGCAAGGATCTCCTTTTACAGCTGGCCGCATATCTTGGAACCGGCCGTAATCTGTGAAATATAAAAACTCAAATATAAATTCAAGCCTGCACTGTACAGCTCTGTAAATGCTAGGGATCATATTGGGGGACATGAGGATTAAAAGGAACCCACTCTCAAGCTTGCACATCTGCCCAAACCCGAGTTCAAATTAACTGTTTATTTTCCGGCTGCGGCGTGGGTGTGTCTGAGGTGCTCCAAGCACTCTGGACTTTTTACATGGATATTTTACGGATATTAAAAATTAAATATTTTACGGATTTGAGTACAGGATAATTATGTGCTATTTTTTCTAACACCTAAAATCCCTTTATAGTCTTCTCAAAGTGCAGGATGGCTTTATTTGGGCTATTTTATGTGCTTAATTGGTGCTAGCGAGACCTCTTTCCTGCAAGTAAGCTGCGGCTCGTTTTTAGCCTTGCAGAGAGGTTTCCCGGAGCAATTGAATTGCAAAACTCTTGCGGCCGTTTCAGATCAAAGGCTTTCCTCTGGCGCGAGCGGCCGCAAGAGATAGCAAGGCACCGGCCGCAAGCCTGCCGGAGCCTCCGGCCGTAAGGGAATAGAATAGCCGAATAGCTTGCGGCCGGTCCTTGCGGCCCCGCAACGGCTGCGGCCGATAATAGAATGAGGCCCTTAAACAACACAGTTCCACAAACTTCACAGACACCTATACAATTTACAAAGAAAGACAGTTTCAGAGGGAAAAAAAAGAGGTGGTCACAAAACAGAATAGCATCCGAAACATTAGCAACATACATAAAACAAAAGTATTCCTCCTCTTTACTGTAAAATAAACTCCAATCATCACCCATAAGCCAAATGCAGCAACCAAAAAGTGGTGAACAAAGCAGGATAAAACAAAAAAGCCTACCATCATATAGAAAAGGCAATTAACATTAATTTTTACTGTCCAACATCATTTAATACTCATAAAGAAGACTAATTAAGCAAATAAAGTATGCAAAATATGGTGGACCCAAAACAGGATTGTACCAAAAATCACACAAACAGATAGAAAAGTTAAATAATGTTCTTCTTTATTGTTTAAGAACCTATAAGCCTTACAAAGAAGCCTAAATAAGCATACCAAAAGTGGTGGACACAAAACAGGATAATGCTAAAAACATTGTGAGCATATGCAAAATACAAGACTAATTAAGGAAATAAAGTATGCAAAATATGGTGGACTCAAAACTGGATTGTAGCAAAAAACACGAACATTTTTTTTAAAAAACAAACTTAACATCTCAAAATAAACTAATGAAACATTATTATTTTTTTCAGATTACCATGGCTGATAACGAGAGCAAACAAGAAAAGATAAGACGGCAAGCTAGAGAACGACGACAGAGATTGGACAGCCAGCAGACACCGGAGCAGAAGGAAATTCAACGAGAAAAAGAACGCAAAATAATTGCAAGCAAAAGACTATCACCTTCTAAAATTAAAGATACACCAAAACAAGTTACTAATTAAACAAAGCATTTAGCACCTGTTCCTGAAACATCAGATAAAAAAAAATATTACCTCAAGTTTACAATACTGATTAATTTAAAGTTCAACTGTTCTTACATTCAAATGTTAATACTTTTAATACAAAATGCTTTAACAGTTACTGTTGACCAAAACAACATTTTACAAAAATAAACATGTTTAATATCACAATAGCACTTATTTCATCATAACTAAAATCTTACAAATTTAAAATACGTATATTAATAACTAAACAACTTTCCAAACATACACATATCATTGCCGTCATTTTTTGACGGGCAAGTCGCTAGTAAATATATATTCTTCATATAAATGAGAGAGAGAGAGAGAGAGAAAGAGAGAGAGAGTCATTAATTTATAAATATATTCTCACATGGAAACTCTTTTGCACCAATTTAGTTTAAAAGACTCTCCAGACTTTCAACCAGAAATGTTGTGAATGGCACACATCATCTATAGTGAGAAATGTTATAATATGAATTTACAGATAGATAAATTGAAAGTTTATGCTGAGAATATGTTTATTTCTAAGGTTTTGTAATACTCTGAATTGTACCCTTACTGTAATTGTAGCAACTTATTGAATGTTAATGGTTTGATGCTGTATTTGAAATAAATATAGAAAATAAAGGGAAAAATATGTGCATTGAGATTTTATAAAGTGTTCAGAACTATGGATCCAAAATAATGCTCTAACAACAATTAGCATACATTTTATTTAAAGGTAATCAGTTGCAATGGATTTAAGTTTAACTTTGCTTTTATTGTTTAATTAAAGATTAACATATCTCTCATTTTATGATTCAGAAATGTTATTTGGCAAGCCAGATTGGTGGTCTAGAAAAAGTCCATGTATGAAATTTGTTAGGTTTTCTATTGACTCCAGATGAGATATAAAAGATTATAAATTCATACTAGTTAAACATATTGACAAAAATATATATATTACAAAAAAATATATATATATATAGAGAGCGCACTAACTTTAATAGTTTAGTTCTATGGACATGATTACCCACTCTAAGAGCAACTCTTTTAGCTTACATTTGCTCTTCACAGAGATAAATATTGTATAGTATATCAGTCTGGTCTCTTTTTGTTTTGTTTTTTTAAATATATGAGCTCAATCACAAGATACAAAATACAGTAATATTTTTTTTTTGTTACAGTTATAAACTAGAGATATAGGAAAAAAATGTAAAAATAATTCTTAATGGTGTCTTGCTGCCATCAGTAAAGAGAAAAAAATAAGACAAATGTTAACTATTTCATGCAAATTTAGTTATAAAGATATGAAGATTTTTCTGAGAAATTGTTTCAAAGAAAAGTTAAATTCAGAACATAGATTATTTATACTAGAAGAAAAGTGTTTCAAAGAAAAGTTAAATTCAGAACTGATTATTTATACTAGAAAAGGGAAAAAGGACCTTTAAGATTTTGAAGTACGAAATCTGACCAGAAATGACCTTTTATTGTGATACATAAACAAAAAATAAGATATTTTGAAAGGGCAAACAAAGACAATGATATTAATAGTTTAATGCACAACAGAAGAGAACTTTTAGTTCTTAGACCTTCCTCAAAACCATGAGGTGTTGAGGATGAAGTCAAGTGCAGATTGCTCCAGTGACATACAGAGATTGATTTTGTTAAGTTAATGCTAAAATGCACCTAGGACACCAAAATACATTTTGTGACAAGTCAACAGCCTCCTTTGGGTTTGTACACAGGTTTCAGGAACTTTGATAGAGGAACATATGATACAAAAGGCTGTATATATTTTCTAGGCTTTAATACATTTACAGTGAAAATATTAATAAAACAAATAAAAGAAAATAATAGGCCTAGCTTTCACTAAAGCACTGGCTAAACAATTAAGCAGTTTGTTACTATTAGCTCTCATCCAGCTGGGTGGAGAAAAATCAAAACAATACATATTCACTGGCATGTATATTTCTTCCAGATTTTCAAGTGTTTCACTGCTTCTCCAAGTGGCCATAGGCTGCATTCTCTCTCTTCTCTCTCTTGTTGTGGGGAGAGAATATGGGACAGATGAAGACAGAAATAGAGATGATGGAGAGGAATGGAAGGGGGCGGGGGGTAAAGTGGAGTATTGAGGACATTTCTTCTTTGCATTCTTTTTCCCATACTCCTATCAAACTTCCACAATTATTTAACTGCAAATAGAGCAGTCATTGGGGAATATAAGGTAGGGAAGCCTAATAGGCTTTTCACTGTGAGTATATTATGCAGAAAACATTTAATACATTCATATATATTCATACAATATATACAGTATATAATTCATATATTCATACAAAATGTGGTAGTTCAGTGCACTTTTAATCTCAACAACTGGTAGTTCAGCGCACTTTTAATCTCAACAACTATTCTTCATTCAAGATTCCAATTGCCTATTTCTGTTTGAATTATATATATATATATATATACATATATATATATATATATATATATATATATATTTGCATGCCCCTGCTCAGCTTTCCAGAATGCAGTGTAATAACTGTATTTTTCAGAGTTCTGAGCAGAAAGCAAGTTTTTTAACTATTTATATACTGTACTACTGTACAGTGGACAGTGGAGGGCTTCTACCCCTCTTTTGCCCACCATACATTAAATGATTGTTGTGGTGAACTACTTACTCATAAGATCCACAACACAAGCTGAGATCCCACTCCACGCTGATGATAGGCAGTAACCTTGAAACAGCTGTTCCTGTGTAGGACTCCCAGCTTGTGTATAATCCAACCTTGGCTTTGCATAACAGCTGTGTAATGCAGCGGACATAAGCTTAAAGGAAGCCATGTTTGAAATGGTTATGTATTGAAGAACAAAGCATTTATGGGCACATTTGCATGTCCCTGCTCAGCTTCCCAGAATGCAGTGTAATTACTTTTTTTCTCTGAATTCTGAGCTGGAAACAATATTTTTTTACTTGTTTTAGACATTCAAATGTGAATCCAAATGTACTATTTATATACTGTACTACTGTATGGTGGAGGGCTTCTATCGCTCTTTTACCCACCATATATTAAATGATTGTTGTGGTGAACTACCTACTCATAAGGTCCACAACACAAGCTGGGATCCCGCCCCATGCTGATGATAGGCAGTAACCTTGAAACGGCTGTCTGTGGGTAGGATTCCCAGCTTGTGTATAATACAGCCTTGGCTTTGCATAAAAGCTGTGTAATACAGCAGGCATACACTTAAAGGAAGTCCTGTTTAAAATGGCTATGGATTTAAGAAAAAAGTATTTGTGGGCGCATTTGCATGTCCTTGCTCAGCTTCCCAAAATGCAGTGTAATAACTGTATTTTTCTGACTGTAAGACTGTGTCTTTTCCCTCCTCTCCCCTCTCCTATGTCTTTCCCCCCTCCCCTGTGCCTTGTTCCCCCTTCACTGTGTCTTTCCCCCCTACTCTGTGTCTTCCTCCCCCTCTCCCCTGTGTGTTCATCCCCCTCTTCCCTCCCCTGTGTCTTCCTCTCACTCTCCCCTCCCCCTTTCCCCTGTGTCTTCCTCCCCCCTCTCCCCTGTGTCTTCCTCCCCCTTCCTTTGTGCATTCTTCTGCATCTTGCGGCTGTTGCCTGCAAGCTGCACATGCGCAGAATGCGCGCAGCTCTGTACAGACTTAAGAAGTACTGGTAAGTGTGCACATTGCCATGGAGAGTTACACACTTACCAGAATTATTATAGTTGAGATATATATATATATATATATATATATATATATATACACACAGTCCAGTCACATTATTATGACTACTAGCTAATATCTTTATCGCTAGACAGTGTGGTAGTGAGTCAATAAAATGCTGGAAGGTTGGCAAGGTTATCTGGAGCCATGCAGACTGCAGTGCATCCAACAGGTGCTGAAGAAGGCGTGGTGGAAGATTCATACGTTGAACATGGTTTTAAGGGTGATCCCTCAGGTGCTGGATGGCGGTTCAAGTCCAGGGAATTTGAAAGTACCTACCAGAGTTATGCGTGGACCCAGACAATGCCAAAAAAACATTCCCCAGACCATAGCACTGCATCCACCAACTTGTGTGGTTTGTTCTCTGAGGTTTCTCGCCTGGCATGCGAACATCTGTACAGTCAATGGAGCAAAAAATGTAAATCATCAGAGAAGGCAACTCTTTGCCAATCAGAAGAGGTCCAAGTTCGGTACTGTTGTGCAAATTCAAGCCGTGTCTGACGATGAACCCTCGTCAGCATGGGTGCAGTGACGAGCTGTTTGCTTCAGAGCACCATAAGCAAAAGGGTTGCCTGTACTGTCATTTTAAACACACGTCTGAAAGCCCCCTGGTTGATTTGGATGGTAAGTTGCCGTCACACATTCACAGCTGACGTTAACTTCTAACATCAATGGCACGTGCTGCTCTGCAGATTCGACCCCATTTATTCACAATGGTGGTATTGGTCTAGTCACAGTACACTTTAACCACAACAGCACGCAAACAGTTTACAAACTGTGCTGAAATACTGCCACCCTTGGTTCAAAAGCAAATGATCATCCACTTTTGAAAGTCGGCTAAATTGCATGTTTTACTCATGACAGCAATGCCTACATGTCACCTTATATACCCACCAAGCCAGCTCACAACACATCCGTATTTCACTGGCTATGATATATATATATATATATATATATATATATATATATATATATATATATATTAAGAAACATAATCTAAACAAGACCGCATGCAGCACAATAACAAATTTATTGTGTATTTCCTTTTCCAGCTGTCCCTCTAAATTAGTAAGCACTGCATCCTTTCTTTAAATCCTGTTTTTTTCAAACCTTTTCTTCGTCTGATCTCCAACTTTTATCTCTAATTGTCCTATATCATCAGAAGAACTTTAATGTTTCACAGCAGATTAATCTATACTGTGATACCTTCTTTTTCAAATCAGTTATGTTATTCACAGGAATATTGCATTATAGCTTTTGTTTGTTCTAAGAACATAAAATCATTTCCATTAGGTAGAAAATTCTAAACATTGAATTGCAAATTGTAGGCAATACTCAATGTGCAAATCAACAGAACACACTTGAGACTTGGATCCAATTTTTGATATATGTCCTAATAAACATACTGTTAGTGCAACTTATGTGTTCAGGAGAATATATTATAAATGTTATGGACAAAGATAGAAAAACAGTTTTCAAAACGCCAAAGAAGTATAACTTTTACCAATGTGAAAAGGAACACTCAAATATTGGAGCATAATTTACCATCCAATCAGCAGTGAAATATCATGAAACAGGAACAAAAGAGCAAAATATTCATACAAGAATGTATATTTCCCACCAAAGAAGAACAACCAAAGCATGTACTCGGATGCAATCAGATTTATTGACATACATATTTGTTGTTGCTTAGTCTTTTAGTTGTGTCCAACTCTCCATGACCCTATGGACCATATCATGCCAGGTACATCTGTCAGTCACTGCCCCTCTGATCTCCATCAAGTTCATGTTAATTGCTTCAGTAACCTCATCTCTCCATCTCCTACTCTGTCGTCCCCTTCTTTGTGTGCCTTCAATCTTTTCGAGCATCAGAAACATCTGAGGCCAAAATATCTGAGCTTGAATCTCATGATCATACCCTCCAGTTAACATTTTTTCTTGATTTCCTGAAGAACTGATTTGTTGGATCTTCTTGCAGTCCAAGAGATTCTAAGCAGTTGTGGCCAACACAAGTTATAGGCTTCAATCCTATGGCTTTGTTTGTGGTCCAGCTCTCACATCCATATGTTACTACTGGGAATATACCACAATTATTACTAACCATGCTGACCTTTGTTGATATTGTAATATCTTTACTTTTTTACTATCTTGTCCAAGCTTGCCATAGCTTTCCTCCCCTTTAGGAAACATCTTGGATCCTGGGAAGATAAAATCTGCCACTGCCTCCACTTCTTTCCCATCTATTTGCCAGAAACTGAGATTGCTGTTTGCCATGATCTTCATCTTGTTAATGTTGAGCAGCAGGCCAAATTTTGCACTCTCTTCTTGTACCCCTTAAATAGGTCCTTTAGTTCCTTCTCACTTTCGGCAATCAAAGAGATATCATCTGCGGATCTGGGGTTGTTGATATTTCTTCCAGCAATATTGATTTCGGCTTTGGATTTATCCAGCCGGCCTTAAGAATGATGTACATGGCATATAAGTTGAACAAATAAGTTGTCAATATACAACCTTGTTGCTCACCTTTTCCGATCTTGGACCATTCTGCTGTTCAATGGTTGGTTCTGACCGTGGCTTCCTGGTACACATACAGATTATTCAGGAGGTGGATGAGATGAATTGCTTTTAAGAGATTGCCCCATTTTGTTGTGATTCATACAGTTAAAGGCGTTTGAATAGTCTATGAGGCAGAAGTAAATGTTCTTCTGGAACTCTCTTGCTTTCTCTATTATCCATCAGATATTGGCAATATGATCTCTCGTGTCTCTTCCTCTGCTGAACCCAGCTTGCACATCTGGTAGTTCTCCTTTCCATATACTGTTGGAGTCATGCTTGTAGGACCTTAAGCATTGCCTTGCTGGTATGGGAAATGTGTGCAATTCTTCAATAACTGGAACACTCTTTGGCACTGCATTTTTGGGATTGAGATGTAGACTGACCTTTTCTAGTCTGTTTGGGCACTGTTGAGTTTTCCAAATTTGTTGGCATAAGGCAAGCAACACTTTCACAGCATTATCTTTTAGAATTTTGAATAGTTCAATTGGGATTCTATGAACACCTGCAGCCTTGTTATCAGCAAGGCATCCTAGTGCCCATCTCACTTCGCTCTCCAAGATGTCTGGCTCCAGCGCATTAGACAAACTATAGAGGTAATCACTGCTGTTAAGGTCCTTTCTGTATAGATCTTCAGTGTATTCCTTTCACTTCTTCTTTATCTGATCTTTTTCTGTTAAGTGTCTAGAATTTTTGTCTTTTATCAAGCCCACGTTGGCATGAAAGGTACCTTTGAGAACCCCAATTTTCTTGAAGAAATCACATATTTCACATATTTGGGAAAAACCATTATATAAACTCTATTATGCTGCCTCTGTTTAACTGATGCACTTTCTTCCCACTGTCCACATTCAGCAGGATGATACAAGAAACACATGCGATGGAGGGAGGGAACAGTGAACACCCTGCACCCTAGTCTGTGAACTGCAGTTTTTAAGCCAGAAATTATTTATTAGGGTTTTTTAAAGTTAAAAAAGGGGACCCCCTTCACAAGGAAGCACCCTTAGGCAGCTTTCTAGTTGGCCTAATGAGTAATCCTTCCATGAATGGACATTCAGTATAACTACAGGGACTAATAATAAGACAGTCTTAAAATATTCTCTAATTCAGTGGCTACCCCTCTGGTCCATCTACAATCTTTTGGGACTTTATACAAAGCTTCAATGTAGTGCTTAATTATGAGTTGGATATTAAAATAACTAAATAATTAAATGTGCTAGTGAATTTTTCATATACTGCCACCAGCGGTACTCATATTTATGTAGAAAGAGATGGAGAACAGTTATATTGGAACATTCCCATGTAAGTTTATATTCATAGTTACATAGTAATTGAGGTTGATAAAAGACTTGTAGCCCATCAAGTTCAATCTCTTGCGGATTAGTTTTCTTGTCTCAAAAGGGAAAAAAAAACATTCCTTCCTGACCCCACGCAACTGGGTTTCTCCCTGGATCATTACTCCCTCTCTAATTAACCAGGATAACCCTAAATACCCTTTTTATTTAAAAATATATCCAATGCCTTTTTAAAGTTATTTATTGAATCCACTGTTACCACCTGCCTTGGTAGTGAATTCCACATATTAACTACCCATACTGTGAAGAACCCTTTTCTTTCTTTAAGGTGGAATCTTTTTATTTTAACCTTAAAGGATTTCCTTGTGTCAAATAAAAACCTCTTGGCACAAAAAGCTGCCTTGACAGATAATTATACTGGCCCTGGAGGTATTTATATAGGGTAATCATATCTCCTCTTAGACGCCTTTTTTTTAGAGAAAATAGGTTCAATTTGGTTAGTCTTTATTCATAACTTAGCCCCCACATTCCCCTTATTAGTTTTGTTGCCCTTCTCTGTTTATGAAGTGGTGCCCAAAACTGTACTCTATATTCCTTCTAGGGATTTGTATTAGAATTATATTTGCTTCCCTTGCTTCAATACCGATCTTAATACATGCTAATAGTGTATTTGCCTTTCCAGCTGCTGCTTGGCATTGAGAACTGTTACGTAGGTGGTTGTCCACAATATCTGAAACCCCTAGATTTGTTTCATCAAGTTTATAAATTGCATGGTTATTTTTCTTTTCCTGATGCCTAACCTTTCATTTATTCGTATTAAATCTCATCTGCCATTAAATTGCCCAAGTACATCATTTTCGGATTTAATTATCTTGCACAACTTCATGTCATCAGCAAAAATGGAGACAATACTTTTGAGTCCTACTTCTAAGTCATTAATAAATATGTTTAAAAGGAGAGGACCTAATACTGAGCCCTGAGGAACCGCACTTACCCCATTACTCCAATGTGAGTATGTTCCATTTACAACAACCCTTTGCTTCCTGTCATTTATTCGTATTAAATCTCATCTGCCATTTAGTCACCAATTTCTCTAATTTATGCAAATCCCTTTGGAGGGAAAGTTCATAATTATCTGATTTAATTACCTTGTACAAATTAGTGTCATCAGCAAAAATAGACAATATTTTCCAGTCTTAATTCTAAGTTATTAATAAATATGCTAAAAAGGAGAGGACCTAATACTGAACCCTGAGGAACCCCACTTACCACATTAGTCCAATATGAGTATGTTCCATTTACAACAACCCTTTGCTTCCTGTCTTTTAGCCAGCTCTCAATCCATGTGCATATATTTACTGCAGTTTGTGTATCCCTTTGTTTACACAATAGTCTCCCATGTGGCACTGTATCAAAAGCCTTTGCAAAACCTAAAAAGACTACATCCACTGAGTTGCCTTGATCCAAGTTCCTACCAACCTCCTCATAGAAACTAATTAGATTTGTTTTACATGACCTGACCTTCATAAATCCATGTTGGCTCCCACTTATAATCCTGTTTGAATAGACATATTCTTGTATATTATCCCGTTTAACCCTTCTAAAATCTTTCCCACTACAGAAGTGAGCTGCTTACAGGTCTATAGCCCCCCTTGCTATCTTATAAAATATAGGTATCACCTCTGCTTTTCTCCAGTTATCTGGTAGAGACTTTGTGTTGAGTGAATCATGAAAAATTAGATATAATGGTTTGGCTATTAAAGAACAAAGTTACCTGAGTACCCATGGATGTATTCCATCCGGACCTGGAGCTTTATTAACAGTTTTCCAACCTCTTTTGGACTTCTTCCTGTGTTAACCAATTATTTAGAGATAGTGATGTCGCAAACATAACATTTTCGGTTTGCGAACCGCGAACGCGAACCGCCGCAAATGTTCGCAAACCGGCGAACCCGGCGAACCGCCATAGACTTCAATGGGCAGGCGGATTTTAAAACCCACAGGGACTCTTTCTGGCCACAATAGTGATGGAAAAGTTGTTTTAAGGGGACTAACACCTGGACTGTGGCATGCTGGAGCGGGATCCATGTCAAAACTCCCACGGAAAATTACATAGTTGATGTAGAGTCTGGTTTTAATCCATAAAGGGCATAAATAACCTAACATCCCCCTCCATCATCATCCTCCCCTGTATCTCTTTACCCCCTCCCTCATCATCCTCCCCTGTGTCTCTTTCCACCCTTCCTCATCACCCTCCCCTGTGTCTCATCCCCCCTCCTTCATCATCCTCCCACCTCCCTCATCATCCTCCCCTGTATCTCTTTACCCCCTCCCTCATCATCCTTCCCTGTGTCTCTTCCCCCCTCCATCATCATCCTCCCCTTTGTCTCTTTCCCCCCTCCCTCATCATCCTCTCCTGTGTCTCTTTTCCCCCTCCCTCATCATCTTCCCCTGTGTCTCTTCCCCCCCTCCCTCATCATCCTCCCCTGTGTCTCTTTCCCCCCTTCCTCATCACCCTCCCCGGTATCTCTTTACCCCCTCCCTCATCATCGTCCCCTGTGTCTGTTTCCCCCTCCCTCATCATCCTCCCCTGTGTCTCTTCCCCCCTCCCTCATCATCCTCCCCCCTCCCTTGATGATAAGGGGGGTAAGAGACACAGGGATAAGTGTGAGGGGTGTTAGGGTAAGGGGTGTTAGGGATAAGGGTGAGGGGGTTAGGTATTAGGGTGATGGGTGTTATGGATAAGTGTGAGGGGTGTTAGGGTTAGGGTAAGGGGTGTTAGGGATAAGTGTGATGGGTGTTAGGGTAAGGGATGTTAGGGTTAGGTGTTAGGGTAAGGGCTGTTAGGGATAAGTGTAAGGGGGTATTAGGGTTAGGTGTTAGGGTGAAGCATGTTAGGAATAAGTGTGAGGGGTGTTAGGTCTTACGGATAAGTGTGAGAATGTTAGGGTTAGGTGTTAGGTTGATGGGTGTTATGGATAAGTGTGAGGGGTGTTAGGGTTAGGGTAAGGGGTGTTAGGGATAAGTGTGATAGGTGTTAGGGTAAGGGATGTTAGGGTTAGGTGTTAGGGTAAGGGCTTTTAGGGATAAGTGTAAGGGGGTATTAGGGTTAGGTGTTACAGTTAGGGGTGTTAGGGATAAGTTAAGGGGTGTTAGGGTTAGATGTTAGGGTGAGGGGTGTTAGGGATAAGTGTAAGGGGTGTTAGGGTTAGGTGTTAGGGTGAGGGATGTTAGGGTTAGGTGTTAGCGATAAGTGTGAGGGGTGTTAGGGTTAGGGTAAGGGGTGTTAGGGATAAGTGTGAGGGGTGTTAGGGTTAGGGTGAGGGGTGTTAGGGATAAGAGTGAGGGGTGTTAGGGTTAGTTGTTAGGGATAAGTGTGAAGGGTGTTAGGGTTAGGGTAAGGGGTGTTAGGGATAAGTATGAGGGGTGTTAGGGTTAGGGGTGTTAATGTCCGGTGTTAGGGATAAGTGTGAGGGGTGTTAGGGTTAGGGTAAGGTGTGTTAGGGATAAGTGTGAGGGGTGTTAGGGTTAGGTTGAGGGGTGTTAGGGATAAGTGTGAGGGGTGTTAGGGTTATGTGTTAGGGTGAGGGGTGTTAGGGATAAGTGTAAGGGGTGTTAGGGTTAGGTGTTAGGGTGAGGGATGTTAGGGTTAGGTGTTAGGGATAAGTGTGAGGGGTGTTAGGGTTGGGTGCTAAGGTGAGGGGAGGATGATGATAAGGGGGGAAGAAACACATGGGTGTCCTTGCAGCAGAGATCAACAGAGTCCTTCAGGACACTGTGTACAGTAGCCTAGCTATGGTTTTCCCTATTGCAGTATCACCTACACTCAGACTCCTCTCAGTAAGACTGCAAGTTAGTTATGATTCCAAAATGGCTGCTGTCCATGAGGTAGAAGGGTGTGGAAGGCAGAGTATGATGCTGATTGGCTGGAATGTGTCTGCTGACTGTGAGTTGCAGGGTCAAAGTTTGCTCAATGATAAGGTATAGGGGGCGCCGCGAACGCGAACATGCTATGTTTGCCGGGAACAGTCCGCCGGCGAACTATTCGCGACATCTCTATTTAGAGATGGTAGTGTAGCCCCATTATGTTGCAGTGGTATCACTGGTATCTCCCTTGTATATACAGAAGAAAAAAAAACTATTTAGCTTATCTGCCTTTTCCTGGTCACTAATTGTCAGACGGCCTTTGTCACATTGTAATGCTCCTATAGCTTCCTTCCTGGCCTTCTTTCCATTTATATACTTAAAAAATATTTTAGGGTTGGTCTTTATCTCCTTTGCAACTAATTTTTCATTTTCTATTTTAGCCAGTCTAATCGCCCTTTTGCAAGCCTTGTTGATTTCCTTGTACTCACGTAAAAGCAGTCTCTGTCCGCTCTTGTTTGTAGAATTTAAATGCCTGTTATTTACTCTGTATCTTGATCTTTAAATCATTGTTAAGCCATGTTGGATGTAATTTACTCATTTTACTTTTATTCCCACATGGTATATGCCGATGTGTATGTATATTTAGTTCAGCTTTAGATGTTGTCCATTCAGCATTTTTACCTATCAGTTATCTGTCCCAGTCTATACCTTGTATTGCTGCCCTTAGACCGTTAAAATCTGCCCTTTTAAAATTCAGAGTTTTTGTTGGCCTCTTAAAGTTTTTTTTTATTTTTTATTCAATCTCAAATGATACTGTGTTGTGATCACTGTTTCCCAAAGCTTGCCCTATTTAAAAATTTGATACAATATCAATATTATTTGTGATTACTAAATCCAAGATAGCTTAATTTCTAGTAGACTCTTGTATAACCTGTGTCAGATAATTATCCCTGAGTGTACTCAAGAACCTGCTCCCCTTAATTGAGCTGCTGGTCTCATTCAACCAGTTTATTTCTGGGTAATTAAAGTCTCCCATTATTAGAACTTGCCCATGCTTAGCTCCATTTCCAATCTGTAATAATAATTGCATTTCCTCAATTTCAATTATATTTGGGGGTCTATGGTATACTCCTACCAATATTATTTTGGAATTTGCTGCTCCATTATTTAACTCTACCTACAAACATTCAATATTATCACTAGTTCAGGCATAAATATCTTCTCTGACTATAGGCTTAAATTCAGGCTTAACATACAGACAAATCCCTCCTCCCCTTTTACCATTGCCCCTATCTTTCCTAAATAGGTTATAACCATCCAGATTAACAGTCCAGTCATGAGAGTCATCCCCCCATATTTCAGTAATGCCTATTAAATCCCATTTCTCATTTACTGCTAATAATTCTAACTCTCCTACTTTCATTTCTGATTGTTTATTCAAAAAATTGTCTGACAACAGAATACTTTGAAAAGCCTTTTTTTAGGTTTTGATGTATCTGTATATCATCAATAAATATGTTTTAATTTAAAAAAACATTGCAGACAACAACTTATTTTGTATTGATGCTATATATAAAGATCAAATGGAACATACTAAACACACATCTTTGTGCCTTATGTTATACAGACAAAGGCTTCCATTAAATTGCAACAGTTATGGATCGATTCAATTGAAAAAAACTGCAGCTACATGGCTGAAAGCCTAAACCATAAACCATGCACCTGTAAGTAGCATTTCAGGGCATGATCATGATGAATTAAGCAAGCCCCTGTGGCGATCTGCTTTCTTCAGTCGGGCTTGATAAGGCTGTTATGGCCAAACCTACCCAGCAGATCCACCCAGTTCTTTTATTTCCCTTCACCAGGGCACTTACTCAGATGCAGCATTTAAAAATATGAACACAGGCTCAGCATTATAAAATTCAGAAAACTGCTTTTATTGCTGTAGAAACTTCATATCAGTTCTAATATATGTATATTTAAACTTCAACTGATAACATTCTGCGATAGTCTGTGAGACTTGTGGGTTTTGTATAAATTGGTAATACAATCTTTGACAATGTTTCATATACAAGCTATCATATCATCCACTCAATTAATTGTACAGGACTATGGCAGCTCATTTCTTTACTATGGTTTCTGAGACATATAAACAGTATATCCAGATATCTTTTCTCATATATATATTAATCCAGTCAGTGATAGCTCTTATCTTCTCTAAGGATCTTTTTTTATATAAATATATATATATATATATTGTTCCATATACATATCCACCTAGTCGGTGACTGTGATATCTGCTCCCCTCACTTTAAGAAGTCTGGATCATAACATAATATATTCTTTAGGACTGCTGACACATACATACAGTATATCTTCAAGATATATTACCTCCCTTGGTTTAGGAGCATATACATATTTCATTCAGAGCAGACTCTTCCACAGACAGGATTACCAACTGACTGACTACATAACTGAATCTATCTGGTAGTTACTGACTGACATCACAACATTCATGACTGTTCATTAACCTAACATAAAACAAATCGTAAGTCAAACACACAGAGGAGCAACATAACATACATAGGGTAATCAACATAAGATATTACATAACTATAAAACATATTAAAACATTACTGAGCCCAGTCCCACACTCACATAAATAAGAGTCCAAAGGGGGCAAGGTGATTAGGGGATAATGACACTACCGATTTAGAAACATCCAATAGAAAATGAGACCATCATCATGACGTCAGTAAAACTTGGAGGTTAAACCACAATCAATTAGAGTTTAGAAGTCTGATATGCGATGGGACTTGCAATCTGGCAATGTACAAAATAATAAAAATGAATGACGATACTGTTCTAGTCCATATGGGTGGCCTGATATGTCCTTTATTCCCGAGATTGATATAACACAAAAATAAAATGTAAAAAAAAAAAAAATTTTTGATTACAGATTTGCAAGCTTGAGACTATTGTGCAATTAATTCTAATGTTTTTTCATTGCTTTCCTCATTTGCAGTATTGATTTTCATATTTGCTTTTACAGTGCTACGAACAGCTGTTTAACCCCCTATCTGGTACTCGTAGGATTTTCTTATACATTCGCCATTTTCGGGCTTGAGGAATTGTAGCAATTGAATAGAGAATTGCGATTGTAACATTTATGGGCTTGAAAGATCAAAGGCTTAGATGGGTCAAAGTCACAATTTTGACAACCGCAGGAATTTGGGGCTTCTAACCAGCATACCGATTGGGGGTAGCTAAAAGATGCCAATTGAATAGTAAATTATTTTACGGGCTCTTGTAAGCAAAATTTGCTCAACTGAATGGAGGCCAAAGTATTGTTGTTCACAATGCAGCACAATATTATTTTAAATCCATTATTACCAATAAAAAAACTGTTAAAAATAACTGACTAAAGAAATTTATACAAATTTAAAGTCCTGGTTCCCTGCTGGTTTATTTTTCTGGTTTACACATGGAAGAATTTCCATGCTGTCATGCTGAAGTATGCTACTATAGGTCTCCAAAATATCTGATTGTTGTGCTTTTTGGCAATTAACATGGTGATATTAGTAATATCAATAACATTTATTATCATTAATTCTAATTACATATCTTACATATTTGCCAATTTTTAATTATCTGAATTCTTACTGCACAATATATATATAAACTTTGGCCTCATGAAATAAATAGATCTGTAATATGTGAAATATATTTATTATAATGAATACAAATAATATCAAAACAGCTAAAATAACAATCAAGAAAAAAAGAATAGTATCACATATCATATCAAGGTACAACAAATTATGAAGTATTTGTTATTATTACATAGTCCACATAATCATATAAGACATGCCTAATATGCTTAATATAATTGATATGGTAATTATGATATCAGAGATGGTTTTTGGTATGTATTACAAATATCTATTTATTAAGATACAATAACATGTTATTATTATATAAAATTTGTAATCTAATTATGTTATTATCTCAAATTCAAAAAGAAAATATTTTTCATTTCAATTAGGTACTAAATCAAAATTTGTTGGATTGCAATCTACTTTATAAGGAATTAACAAAATATTTCCATAATTGTAATGAATTAAATGATTAGTCCCCAGGAAGTCTGAACTATTTCTTTGTTTCAAAATTAGTTTCTGTTCTTTGTATGTAGGTGTGTAAATTTGTCCTAAGCCTCCTCCAAAGTTTTCTTCTAATTCTTTTACATTTCCTTCTAACTTAATTATAGACAAGCTTAATTTTCTTATCAGGAATTCTAATCAAGTCAGAAACCATGATGATGTCAAAGCCGTCCAAGCAATTAGAAAAATGTATTCTTGTCCCATATAATCCTATGGGACAAACCACAATGTCAAACACTAGATGGCGCCCTTGTACTTTCAAATTACAATTAGAACTAAAAAATAAAATTACCCATAACCTTTTGACCTAAACCATAAATGAATCTGTATCTACTTACATTTTTTTATTTCAATGTAAAACTGCCACATGTTACGTACCATAGACACATTTATTAAATAGGAAACCAGTCACGTACACTCTACAGAAAAACATTTATGACTATTTATCTATGGGAATTGTTAGAGAGTATTTTTCTAAGTTACAAACTTAGAGCACCATTCAATTGGCCGAATTTGAGATCCGATGGAATGCAAGTGAGGTTGCAAGAAAATTTGCTAATCAATTGGCTTTCTTTGCAGGCTTGGATCGAGTTACAGCCTTGTGAAAATGGCGGCCGTCAAACTCGTGACTTACACCGTCCAGAAGACTTCATCTGCCACTTTCCTATTCAATTGCCCAATTCCCCCAGCTCGTAAACGTATCCTAACTTGTAAATAGCAAATAAAGGACGAAGTCCTACATGTGCTAGAGAGGACCCGCAAGGGCTTTAGAAGTCCTTACGTATGCTCCCCCAAATGTCCCTACTGCTCCTAACACCACCCCACACACTACAAAATGAAACCCCCATGATGCAGGGGTCTCGATCGGGACTATCCCCAGGGTCCACACATTAACCCCTTGCTGCGGTGGTCCCAAATGGGAAACCCGCAGGGTTCCCACATTACCCCTTGCTGTTGGTTTTCAATCAGGACCCCCGCAGCAGGGAGTTAATGTGGGAAACCTGGGGGGAGGGTCCTTATCAGGACCCAATCTGGACCACTGCAGCAGGGTTTCATATAGTGAGCCTGCGGAAGCACCCGCAAGTTTCATTGCCTTCATGATGACTGTCTCATTTCCTATTGCCTCATTGTAAGCAGTAGCTATGGGCTCTGCTTACTTTGGTCACTGGAATTTCTGATTTCGGATATCGGGCAGCGAGTTTCAACCTTGGCCCATTGAATAGCCTCGGAAACAGAGGGGAACAGGAGCTCGCAACTCAATCGCAGACATGCGGCCATCGGCGAGCAAGTTGCAGGTTTGGAATTGAATGAGGCCCATTATTTCTTAAGATCAAGGAAGACTGGAGTAATGTCTCTTAGCAGAAAATAATTACCAATTGAAATACTATTTCAGTGAGAAACTGGAAATCCTTTACACAGATGTACATACATGCATGTATAGATAAATGTATGAATGAATATAAAATAATATACATGGATATATAAAATATATCATAAAAATATAACATTAGATTATAATAACAACATTCAAAAAAGCAGAGCATGTGCATTGCTCGCTGCAAGAGGGGGGAGAGAGAAGCCGCGCTAAGGTGCATGAGCAAGCATGGCTTCACCACACTAATGCACATGGGCAATCGCGAATATGGGGGGGGGTTAGGGGAAAGGGTGGGAGAGAGACAGGGGAGAGGGTGGGAGAGAGACATGAGGGGGGAAATAGGGGAGAGGAGTTTGGGGACACATGAGGGGAGAGAGACAGAGGAGAGGGTGGGAGAGAAACATGGGGGGAGAAACATTGAGGGGAGAGAGACAGGGGGTGGGAGAGAGACATGGAAGAGGGGAAAAGAGAGACATGGGGGAGAGATGGGAGAGGTGGGAGACACAGGTGAGAGGGGGAGAGAAACATAGGTGGGGAGAGACAGGGGAGAAGGTGAGGGTACTTATTTGTTAAGTTGATGCACACAATATATGATTCCAGAACTAAGAGATGTAGTGCTCATATTTTATTTCCTCTTAATTTCTCAAATTTCCTCTTAAGGAAGATATTTATATGTCCTGCATGTTGTGCATGCCTTTATATCCAGTACCATAACTAATACCTATAGTAGATGTGGGCTACAACTAGACACAAAAAGTAATTGTCGTGGCTTAACTAATTTGGAAAAAAACATTAAAATATCCATCATATGGGTTTAAAATGTATAGTGACTATACTGTATATGGAACATTTCCAATTGAATCTCCTTAGATTAGATGTGTGTCCCACAATGCTGCTTTATTGTGTTTTTTTCAATAAACAAATATTACAATAGTGCTCTGTAATCTATATTCTTGCTTTTTTTGCTAATTCCTTGTAGGTTTGTATCATGTGTTACATTAAACTTAACATGATTAATGTTAGAAAGTGAGTAGAGCTTGAATCCAAAAGCTTGCCAGGTTATTAGCTTCCAAATATTAATGTTTTACTTTTCCCTTACGGTTTAATGTTAAAACAGTTTTAAAATATCTAATATATGAATATGAATAAACCTAAGCAATTGATTTATGGCTACTGGCAGCTCAGTGCCTCTATTCATGTTGCAAGTCAAGCAGATTAGGAGATCCGAGGTGGCACCTAGTTAATGATGGCTAGGTGATAGATGATAATGAAATCATTTGATGGGACTGCTGACATATGAATTATTTTTCTTTTATAATATTTATTAAGCACTGAGGTGTATTTTTCACCTTCAGTATGGGCATCATTAACAGTGAAAGGAAATAATGTATTGAAGTATAAATGAGCACAAATGATTGAAAAAAACATTTTTAACAAAATATAAATGGAGAGTAACCACAAGGGATGAAAGAAAAAAAGCATAAATAACTGCTTATAAAGATTAAATCAGAAACTGATAGAGCTATTAACATCAGGTTACTGAAATCAGGTCTATATATTGAAAATTGTATTGTCCTATACAAGAAGAACACCACACAGCTGTTTTTTTTTTATTTTTAATATTAAGTGGAGTTAAATAAAATGTTAACTTACAGTAAAAAAATACTGTTTTAAACAAATACAGTGAACTGATATATTTCCATTTTATTCAGACGTATGCTGGTAGTCAACAACTAGGTCAGAAACTCATAGCATCCTCCATGTAATATATTATCATACTCTGAGCATGACAGTAGTGTTCATAACACATTTTCGGGTAGGTGAAATAAAGTGATAATTTTACAATGGCTTCATATGAAGTGCTGATGAAGTGATATAATCTGCTGGTTCATTAATACCTAGTTTCATATTAAACAATTAAGAAATGAAATCAAATTGAAAATGGCAGGATTTTTCAGATACAAACTAATGTCTTTGCTTTTATCTATCCCTATAAAAAGAGATTAAATTACTGGTAGTATGTGAAGTATCCATGTTGTGTTTATTTTATTACTGGCTGTATATTTCCACTCAATGAGTTGATATTGAGATATTAAAAGCTCTATACTTAATATATGAATATATTTTATATTACTCAGCACAGAAAGTATTGTATTCTTTGAAATTATTGCCAGTATAAAGAAACTGTTATATTTTACAAAACAAATGGAAGAAGACAAATCTTGGCTCCCTGCTGGTTTATCTTTCCAGTTTACTAATCTCTTTATCCCCATGCTGTCATACAGAACTATTCTGCTTTAGTTCTCTGGAATATCTGATTAAACTTGAACACCTTTGTATGGCTCCACTTAATTCTTCTTGACCTTGAGAACACAGATTTGCTTATCTTCTATATCAAGCTTTCTGAACCTTGGTGCCTTATGGCTTGTTAACGTATCTGTTTGTTGAACTTCCAGCTGTTACCAAATCTGTTCTGTGCAGGAATTCTGTTTATTATATCTGAAATATCTTTATATTCCAATGAAATAATGACCCAGGGTATAAATAATAAACGTACACACAATAAATAAATAGTGTAAAAAGTTATCAGTCTTCTCTGGGTTTGTGCCCATGATTCAAGTACCGTACTTTGAAGGAGTAACACAATACAAGAATATGTATATCATTTTCCAAGTTTTACTAAAAATGTATCCAGTGAAATAAAACAATATGCCTAGCTTCCACTAAGACACTCTCAACCAGGGTGGAGTAAAACAGTTCAATAATTTGAAAAGTCACTGGCCTGTATATGTCTTCAGATTTTCAGGTCTCCACTCAGTTCCAAATGGTCATAAGTTGCAGGCTGCTAGATATCATGATATTGCTGTAACAATGACTACAATAAAATATAAACAACACACTACATCAGTCACTGGTGACAAATTATTACATTGATGAAAGAGATAATGAAAGCTTCCCAAAATTATTATTTAAAACTCATATGAATTTATGATCTATATAAATAACGTATCATGGGCCTTTATCATAGGCTTTTCCATATTGTGATATTCACTCTAATAAACAAAAAATAATTACATGCACAGAAGGATTTTGAACAAATAATCATTGTTGTAGTGTCTATTATGTCTTGTATTGAAATAAAATGGTTGTATTTTAGATTTTGATTTATGTTGCTATGAAAATGTTAATGACAAAGCGTAAAAATCTTGGTTCTCAATTTGATTTCTGACAGTGAAATTATCTGATTAGATAAATTAACAGATAAATACAAAGGTTTTGTAGTAAAGGACAGCTGTGTTTTTTCTTAAAGGAGAAGTTTTACCTAAATATAAGTTGTTCTTGAATGAAAGAGTTCACTAACAGAAGGTCTTAGTAGAGCCACCTTTTGTGGCAATCACAGCTCCATGATGCTTTGGATGAGTCTCTATGAGCTTGTCCCATCTTACCACTGGGATTTTTGCCAATTCATCCTTGCAAAACTGCTTCAGCTCTTTCAAGTTGGATGGTTTTCGCTTGTGAACAGCAATCTTTAAGTCTGACCACAGATTTTCTATTGGATTGAGGTCTGGGCTTTGACTAGGCCATTCCAACACATTTACATATTTCCCCTTAAACCACCCAAGTGTTGCTTTAGCTGTATGTTTGGGGCCATTGTCCTGCTGGAAGGTGAACCTCCGTCCTAGCCTCAAATCACGCACAGAGTGGTACGGGTTTTGCTCAAGAATAATCCTGTATTTAGCACCATCCATCTTTCCCTCAACTCTGACCAGTTTCCCAGTCCCAGCTGCTGATAAACATCCCCACAGCATGATGCTGCCACCACCAAGTTTCACTGTGGGGATGGTGTTCTTTGGGTGATTTGATGTGTTGTGTTTGTGCCAGACATAGCATTTTCTTTAATGGCCTAAAAGTTTAATTTTAGTCTCATCAGACCAGAGCACCTTCTTCCATACGTTTTAAGAGTCTCCCACATGCCTTTTTCACAAACTCAAAATGGGACATTTAGTTTTTTGCTGAAAGTAATGGCTTTATTCTGGCCACTCTGCCATAAAGCCCAACTCTATGGAGCGTACGGCTTATTGTCATCCTATGTACAGATACTCCAGACTCTGCTGTGGAACTCTGCACCAGAGCTTTTTATGGGCTTCATAACAAAGGGGGTGAATACATACGCACATGACAATTTTCTGTTTTCTATTTCTAAAAAAATAGTTTTATGTAGATATATATATTGGGTTCTGATCCGCTCATTGCAGGCCTCTTCGAACCCAAAACTTTCATGCATCGCAATGAGCACCTTCGCAATGAGCACCTCCTCTCTACTTCATTATAGACACTGTCCAACCCGCCACTTTTCTGCCTTGCGATAAGCGCCTTCGCCGCTGATCGCAAGGTAAGCAATAAGCACCAAAGGAGCTCATGATGAGCCTCTCCCCACTCTCTGACCCCTGTGCCTCCGTTTCATGTGTCTGTTTCCCCCTCTCTCCCTCCCCCCTGTCCCTGCTGTTGGGTTTTCCCCTTCTTATTTCCCTCACCTGTGTCTCTTTTCACCCCTCTTTCACCCCTGTGTCTCTTTCCACTATGTCCCCCCTCTCCCTTCCCTGTGTCTTTCTCCTCTCTGTCATAGTTACATAGTTACATAGTTACATAGTTACATAGTTACATAGTAATTAAAGTTGAAAAAAGACTTTCAGTCCATCAAGTTCAACCTGTTAAGATCTCCTCTGATCTGCAATATGCGGATGTTATTAATTAAATTATTGATTAAATAATTATTAATAGTATAGAATTGGAGAATGAATAAAGAGTTAGTCCATCAAGTTCAACCTTTTTAGATCTCTATTGATCTTTTTAATTTGGACTATTTATTATTATTGTTAATTGTTAATTATTGTTAATTGATCCAGAGGAAGGCAAACATAAAAAAAAAACCCATTGAAACTTTGCCAATTGTCTCATAAGGGGAAAAAAAAGCAAAATTCCTTCCTGACCCCAGAAACTGGCGATCGAATTTCTCCCTGGATCAATATTCCTTGCTAGTTATCTAGGATAGCCTTGAATGCCCTCTTTATTCAGAAATATATCTAACCCCTTTTTGAAGTTGTCTATCGAATTTGCTGTCACCACCTCCTTTGGTAGAGAATTCCACAGTTTAACCACCCTAACTGTGAAGAACCCTTTTCTTTGTTTAAGGTGAAATCTTTTTTCCTCTAACCTCAACGGATGTCCTCTTGTCAGTTGAAAATCTCTTGCTACAAAAAGTTCACTTGACAAAGCCTTATATTGACCCTGGATGTATTTAAATAACGTAATCATATCTCCTCTTAGACGCCTTTTTTCTAGCGAAAATAAGTTTAATTTTGCTAGTCTTTCTTCATAACTTAGCCCCTCCATTCCCCTTATTAGTTTTGTAGCCCTTCTCTGTACTTTTTCCAGCTCTAAAATGTCTTTTTTGTGAGGTGGTGCCCAAAATTGTACTCCATATTCCAAATGAGGGCGTACTAGAGATTTGTATAGTGGCAGAATTATATCTTCTTCCCTGGCTTCTATACCCTTTCTAATACATGCTAATATTTTATTTGCCTTTGCAGCCGCTGCTTGGCTTTGAGCGCTGTTACCTAGGTGGTTGTCCACTAGTACTCCCAAATCCCTTTCAATATCCGATACCCCTAGATTTGCTCCATTAAGATTATAGATTGCTTGGTTATTGTTCCTTCCCAAATGCATAACCTTACATTTATTTGTATTAAATCTCATCTGCCATTTAGCCGCCCATTTCTCTAATTTATGCAAATCCTTTTGTAGGGAAAGTACATCATTATCTGATTTTATTACCTTGCACAACTTAGTGTCATCAGCAAAAATGGAGACACTACATTCGAGTCCTACTTCAATGTCATTAATAAATATGTTAAAAAGGAGAGGACCCAATACTGAGCCCTGAGGAACCCCACTTATCACATTAGACCAATCGGAGTATGTTCCATTTACAACAACCCTGTGCTTCCTGTCTTTTAGCCAGCTCTCGATCCATGAGCAGATATTTACTGCAATTCCTGTATCCCTTAGTTTGCTCACTAGTCTTCCATGTGGCACTGTATCAAATGCCTTTGAAAAATCTAAAAAGACTACATCCACTGAGTTGCCCTGATCCAAGTTCCTACTAACCTCCTCATAAAAACTAATTAGATTGGTCTGACACGACCTTTCCTTCATAAATCCATGTTGACTGCTACCTATGATCCTGTTCAAATAGACATATTCTTGTATTCTGTCCCTTATTAACCCTTCTAAAAGCTTCCCAACTACAGAAGTGAGGCTCACTGGTCTATAATTCCCCGGATTTGCTCTAGATCCCTTCTTAAATATAGGTATCACCTCTGCTTTTCTCCAGTCATCTGGTAGAGACCCTGTAGTGAGCGAGTCTTTAAGGATTAGATATAATGGTTTGGCTATTACAGAACCCAGCTCCCTCAGTACCCTTGGATGTATTCCATCAGGACCTGGGGCTTTATTAACATTTATTTTCTCCAACCTCTTTTGTATTTCTTCCTGCGTTAACCAATTATTTAGTAAAGGTAGTGTAGCCCCATTATGTTGCAGTGTCCCAACCACTGGTACCTCCCTTGTGTAAACCGACGAAAAGAACCTATTTAGCTCATCTGCCTTTTCCTGGTCACTAATTATCAAATGGCCTGTGTCACATTGTAATGGTCCTATCGATTCCTTCCTGGCCTTCTTCCCATTAATATATTTATAAAATATTTTAGGGTTAGTCTTACTTTCCATTGCAACTGACTTCTCATTTTCTATTTTAGCCAGTCTAATAGCCCTTTTGCAAGCCTTGTTGATTTCCTTATAGTCACATAAAGATGCCTCTGTTCCCTCCTTCTTGTATAATTTAAATGCATATTTCTTTTTCCTCATCATGATCTTTAAGTCATTGTTAAGCCACATGGGATGTGATTTACTCCTATTTATTTTATTTCCACATGGTACATGCTGATGAGTATGTTTATTTAGTAAGGATTTGAATGTTGTCCATTTATTTTCAGTATTCTTCCCTGTAAGTTCTTTGTCCCAGTCTATATGTTGTATTGCTGCCCGTAGCCCATTAAAGTTAGCCCTTTTAAAATTTAGAGTTTTTGTTGGCCCCTTACAACTCTGTTTTTTGTATTCAATCTCAAATGAGACTGTGTTGTGATCACTGTTCCCCAAGGGTTCCCCTATTTTTACATTTGATATTATATCAATATTACTTGTGATGACTAAATCCAAGATGGCCCCATTTCTAGTAGGTTCTTGTATTACCTGGGCTAGATAATGATCCCTGAGTGTACTCAAGAACCTGCTCCCCTTAGCTGAGCTGCTGGTCTCGTTTATCCAGTTTATATCAGGGTAATTAAAGTCTCCCATTATTAGAACTTGCCCATGCTTAGCTGCATTTCCAATCTGTAACAATAATTGTATTTCCTCACTTTCAGCTATATTTGGGGGTTTATAGCATACTCCCACCAATATGCATTTAGAATTAGCTCCTCCACTATTTAGCTCAACCCACAAGGATTCAATGATGCCGTTAGTGCCAGCATAAATATCTTCTCTAACTATAGGCTTAAATTCAGGCTTAACATAAAGACAGATCCCTCCTCCTCTTTTACCATTTCCCCTATCTTTCCTAAATAGGTTATAACCATCCAGATTAACAGTCCAGTCATGAGATTCATCCCACCATGTTTCCGTAATGCCTATTAAGCCCCATTTTTCTTGTACTGCTAATATTTCTAGCTCATCCATTTTCCCAGGCAAACTTCTTGCGTTTGCAATCATACACTTTATGTTGCTATGGCTCTGCTGATGTGAAGTGCCTGACACTGTATTTGAGGCCCCTATTAATATCTCCCTACTTTCTATTGTAACCCTCCCCCCTTCTCCTCCCCCATGGGTAAATAATTCATCCCTTTCCCTCTCTACCCTATTTACCCCAATACTTCTATATAGTCCCTCCCCCCCACCTACAAGTTTAAAAACTCCCCCAGCCGTTCTACCATCCTATTCCCTAGCACAAAAGCGCCCTCATCATTAAGGTGCAATCCATCCCTGCTATAGAGATTGTACCCAAGTGAGAAGTCAGCCCAGTGCTCTAAAAACCCAAAACCCTCTGCACTGCACCACTTTTTTAGCCACGCATTAACCTCCCTAAGCTCCTTCTGCCTCCCTGGGCTAGCACGTGGCACTGGTAGTATCTCAGAAAATACTACCTTGGAGGTCCTTGCTTTAAGCTTATTCCCTAATTCTCTAAAATCATTCTTTAGGACGCTCCATCTTCCACTAACTTTGTCATTGGTACCAATGTGTACTAAGACCGCCGGTTCATTACCAGCCCCTCCCAATAATTTATCCACCCGATCCACAACATGCCGAACCCGAGCACCCGGGAGACAGCAAACTGTTCGATTGCTGGGATCTGGGTGACAAATTACCCTGTCTACCTTCCTAATAATAGAGTCCCCTACCACCAAAACATGTCTGTTGCTCTGCCTATTCTGCCCTCCCTCTTCTCCAGTAGAGCTGTTCGCCCGGCTGTTAGAGGGAACAGCTCTATCTGGCATTGCCATTCCTGAATGGACATCGCCAACAGTTTCACTCAATCTGGCAAATCTGTTGTTGTTTGCCAACTCAGAACTGGCCTGCCTCCTCCTGTACCCTCTGATTCCCCTTCTAACTGTAACCCAGCTACCTCCCTGGCCATCCTCACTAGCCCCAGCTCCTCCCTCCATACTAGGCCCAGCTAAACTGTGCTCCGTGAGCACCAACTCCCTTTCCAGTGGAGCAATATCACTAAGTGCTGCAATTCTCCTCTCCAGATCTTCAATTTGAGCTTCCAAAGAGGCAACATGCTCACACCTGTCACAGAGGTATGGACCCTGGATCATCTGTTCCAGTAGTGCATACATTTGACAGGATGTACACTGAATAAGGTTGCCACTGGACTGACTCATAATTATTATTATTGTCTACGAAATTTCAGTGGGAAAAATAAACAATATAATATAATATATTTATATAAAGTTTTCCTCCTTTGCACTATAAATCTGCCCTCCCTTTTCTTTGAAGGCCCTCCTTTTATTTAAACTCCTAGGCTTTTACTAGAATTGCACTTGATACTGAAAATGTTCGCAAGCTCACCAGTTCCCCTTCTCCGGTTTCTATTAACTTCTGCCTTCTCGCCTGGGCACAATTAGTGCACTCTGCAATTTATCAGCCTTTACTTTTTAAGGTAAATCCACTTGTAAACAGACCCCAAACCAGCTCACAAACCTTTTATACAAGTTTAACAGTCAAGCCACACCCCTCTCACCTGGGCACAATTAGTGCACTCTGCAGTTTATCAGCCTTTACTTTTTAAGGTAAATCCACTTGTAAACAGACCCCAAACCAGCTCACAAACCTTTTATACAAGTTTAACAGTCAAGCCACACCCCTCTCACCTGGGCACAATTAGTGCACTCTGCAATTTATCAGCCTTTACTTTTTAAGGTAAATCCACTTGTAAACAGACCCCAAACCAGCTCACAAACCTTTTATACAAGTTTAACAGTCAAGCCACACCCTTCTCACCTGGGCACAATTAGTGCACTCTGCAATTTATCAGCCTTTACTTTTTAAGGTAAATCCACTTGTAAACAGACCCCAAACCAGCTCACAAACCTTTTATACAAGTTTAACAGTCAAGCCACACCCCTCTCACCTGGGCACAATTAGTGCACTCTGCAGTTTATCAGCCTTTACTTTTTAAGGTAAATCCACTTGTAAACAGACCCCAAACCAGCTCACAAACCTTTTATACAAGTTTAACAGTCAAGCCACACCCCTCTCACCTGGGCACAATTAGTGCACTCTGCAATTTATCAGCCTTTACTTTTTAAGGTAAATCCACTTGTAAACAGACCCCAAACCAGCTCACAAACCTTTTATACAAGTTTAACAGTCAAGCCACACCCCTCTCACCTGGGCACAATTAGTGCACTCTGCAATTTATCAGCCTTTACTTTTTAAGGTAAATCCACTTGTAAACAGACCCCAAACCAGCTCACAAACCTTTTATACAAGTTTAACAGTCAAGCCACACCCCTCTCACCTGGGCACAATTAGTGCACTCTGCAGTTTATCAGCCTTTACTTTTTAAGGTAAATCCACTTGTAAACTGTCCCTGATCAAGTTTTCCGTGGCTCCCATTGATCGCCTATCTATCCTTTTTTAGTCTTGCTTGACTTTCGTTGAGCGCCGTTGCTTTTATTTTGAAAATCTTGTGGGTTACGGCCTCATTTTGATCCTTTCTTAAAGCATTTACGTCTTTACGGGCGGCATTTTTTTTCCTGCTTAGCATAATTCCGAGCTCCGAAAAACAACAATTCAGCATCAAACTAGTTTGCAACCTCATTCACGGGCTCCTTGGCTCTCCCCATGAGCTGTGTGTGAGGTTTTTAAGTTCGTTTTTAAATTATTTGGTATTTTTTGTGGGGTATTCTGGGTTACATGCTTGAAAAATATCAGCCGTTAAATTCGTAATTTTTTCCAAGTCTTGCATGCTTTGTGTTCAGTGGCAAAGTCCTGCAGCCTTCATCGCAGATTGCGTGCATCGCCATGAGAGCCTTCAATCTCTTTCCATCCTCCATCGGTGGAGCGTCCTTGGCCAAATTACAGCTATGATGGGACATAGGACCCTTAGAGAGATCCTGAAAGAGCCCAAAATGAAAAAAAAGCATAGCACCCCCCCCCCCCCAACAAGGAGGGCCCTTGTGCATTGCATCACCTCAACACTGATAGCTCTGTACCTGGCACCTAGTGAAACGTATATAACACAAAACTATTTGCCTAAATGTGTGCCTTAAATTCTTCAACTGTCTCTTTTCACTGCTGTCTGGAGCTTCATTGACTGAGGACCTGAGAGCTTGTCTTCATAGACTCTGCATATATGCGGGTGCAGCTAAACATCAGATAACAGGCAATTTAAATAATATTTGGGCAATACATTTCTAAAACTTGAATAACAGTGAAAATACATTCAGAGGATTTTTTACAGCTTTCCCACTCAATTCTTATTTTTTTAACATGATGCGGAAAAGCAATATGGATTCAGTGTCCTTTTAATTCTGAGAGTCACCATGGACATGTTCAGTCTAATACTAAATGTTATTATATAGCACTTGCCTAGCAGACAATGTACATTTTAACCTCAGAAACACATGTATCATACAGAGAAGTGAATGTCTCCACTCTGCTTTTCTTTAGCTTTCATTCAGAGCTTTATTTAGGTCACTGAGAGACAGCTTAAATGGCAATGATCCATATTCACTTTACTCACTAAAATAAAAACGTGTTACATTTTACATTTACAAAAATGCTCTATGTTTACCTTTTACATTGTTTTCTTAGTACCATTATATATATTCCAAATATATATTTTAGTATATACACTAAGCCAATATTACACTTTAAATAGCCACTTTGGTCCCCATTTTTCTGTAATGTCTTTAAAAGTATATGGTCCCTATTAAATTTGCTCTGTAACTTTTGCAAATTTCAAGCCTTGAACTTACGGCCTGTATGAGGTCAACTACAGGCTTATAATTTGCAACAGTTAAAGAGCGATTAAATTGATTAAGCCCGCAGCTACCTGGCCGAAAGCCAAAACCGTAAACCATGTAACCGTGAGTAGCATTTCAGAGCCTGATCATGATCAATTAAGCAAGCCTGTAACTACTGATTTAGAAACAGCCAATAGTAATTGAGTCCATCATCATGACATCAGTAAAACATGGAAGTTAAACCACAATCAATTAGTGTTTAGAAGTCCGATTTGCGATCGAATCCGCAATCCAGAAACGTTACAATCTAAAAAAAATCTATAAATTTACTACTAATGCAAGTTCAATGATATGTATTAACACATTAATTGCAGGAATCGATATAACATGGAAATTACACATAAACATTTTTATTTGCATTTACAGTGCTATGAGCAGGTGTTTAACCCCCTTTGCAAGTCCTCTCTATTACTTGGATTTTTGGTTACATTTGCCATTTACAGGTGTGAAAACAATTGCGGGATGGAGGAATTGTAGCAATTTAATAGCGATTTGTGATTTTAGCGATTGCGGGCTAGACAGATCAAAGGCTTAGCTGGGTCGGAGTTTTGATTTTGACAACAGTAGGGATTTTCAGCCTGTTACCAGCAGATCAATTGCTAAAAGAGGCCAATTTAATAGCAGTAACTTTTGCTGGCTAGATTATCGGCTACAGTAACTACAAGTTGGACAATTTAATAGAGGCCTATGTTTTTTCAAGCATTGAAAATGTTTTATGCAAAATTAATTATTTATTGTGTAGAACAATTACACTAAAGGGATGTGGAAGTTTTCTGGATTTTACTAGGTATATAATATACCTGTGTATCTATTTACTTTTATGCTTTTTATTTTATTAAGAAGTGCTTATAAGCTCTGTTTTCACTGCATATAATTAAATAAATATTACCAGCCAACATGCTGCTTGAGAGAAGTCACTGACAGGCTTATTTGAAACACTGCACTTCCCAGTCTGTATATTCATGAGCTGCATGAGCTACAGAGGGCAGACCCAAAAAAATACAAATTGCCAAATTTTAGGCAGAAATAAAAGAACTTATAAGCACTTCTTAATAAAATATCCTATATACACATAAATAGATAAATTAAATAAAAATGGGGGGGGGGGGGGGGGGCGCGGATAAGCACAATCTATCTAAGTGTAGATGAGATCTAGAGACTAATCTGGTACCCTGGATCCCCAAGGAGCATGGCCTGTGAGTATTCAGACCTACTAAGAATTGTTTATAATGTTTAGTGTTCAGGTTGTGGTTAGGACATGACACTGTTAGGCCAAGTCCCTTTTCAAAGTACCTTTTAAAAGTAATGCTATAATGTTTAGAATAGTGATTTGTTCTAATAGGGTGGTTTGAGTCATTATATAAAGTTTAAATCATGCATTTGTGGTAGAAGCAGGCCCTAGGGTATGCTAATATTATATAAAGTTACTTCAGTCACTTATGGACCAAAATATATTTTATGACCTATTGGAATGTGTGTTCTATCAGAGTGAGCACTCGGGGGAGAAATAGGTTAATGCACTATGCAGAAAGACTATTAAAATGGACATGAAACTTGTTGTGGGGACTGTGAAATTATGTTTTTTGTGTGAAGTGTAGCATGGACCACAATAATTAAGGTTGGGGTTACTACATTGTGTTATAAGCAGTTTAATAATGTTATCTTACGTGTAACTAGCGAAGATACATTTTCTGCCATAATTGTTAGTGGGACAACAAAGGGTTACGTTTTTACAAGAATTTATATGGATATCCAATCCTTGACAGTAGCCAGGCATACACTCTCTCTGGCCCTCAGATAGTTGTAAAAGCTCACCAGACATAGAACTGGTGGGGGATGGTTTGTTTTGTGATATATTTCTATGCAAGCAAGAATAAAGTCTCAGTCTGTTTTGCACTAAGCAACTGTGCATGTGTTCTTCTTGTATACTAACAAAAGGGATCTTATTGTGCCTTCCACTTCAGGAATGATGTCCTGATCTGAATTGAATTGCTGGGTGCTGAGATTGAACACAAACAAACTACATAGAAGGAGAAATTTGAGTAGCACGTGGCCCCTTAACTTTGGGTCGTAACAAGGTATATTAAGCACAGCAGGAAAGTTCCAATGTTTGGTCAGCTTGATAATCTTGCTGCTCCCTTCTACTTCTGTACTTCTCTCCTTCCATTGATAGTAGTTATTGGTTCTGACTACTAGAGCCATTATTAGTCTCTATTGCCCTCATTCAATTGCAATTTGGCCAATTGAATAGGGCTCTAAATAAGCACATAACATATTTTTTTAAGAAGGTTTTAGTTAGTAAGCATCTATCCAAAAACAAGGTTTTCACTAACTAAAAACTTCTTTAAAATAAATATGGTATGTGCTTATTTAAAACCCTATTCAATTGGCCAAATCGCAATTGAATTAGGGCCTATGTGTATAACTTCTGATAATCTATATGACTGGTCCCCTTTTCTCAATGTTCTTATATTTCAATATGACCAATCTTGGTCAAAACTTCTCTGTATTGCTAATGGTAGCTCAACCCAAAACAATGCAACGCAAGCCAGGATGTATATAAATACATGTTCACTAGAGATGTCGCGGATAGTTCGCCGGCGGATTGTTCCCGGCAAACATAGCATGTTCGCGTTCGATGCGAACAGCGAACATATGCGAGATTCAACCCGCCCCCAATACTTTATCATTGAGCAAACTTTGACCCTGCATGTCACAGTCAGCAGACACATTCCAGCCAATCAGCAGCATACACTCCCTTCCAGAGCCTTCTAACTCATGGACAGCAGCAATTTTGGAATCATAACTAACTTGCAGTCTTACTGAGAGGAGGGAGAGTGTAGGAGATACTGATTGAATAGGGAAATCAATAGCTAGGCAAGTTTATTCAGTGTCCAGTGCAGTGCTGAAGGACTCTTGTGCATTATTATTATTATTATTACTACTATATAATGTGTAGATGTACCAGCTGGGCATGCTCTTGTGCATTATTATTATTATTATTATTATTATTATTATTATTATTATTATTATTATTATTATTATTATTATATAATGTGTAGATGTACCGGCTGGGCATGCTCTTGTGCATTATTATTATTATTATTATTATTATTATTATTATTATTATTATTATTACTACTATATAATGTGTAGATGTACCAGCTGGGCATGCTCTTGTGCATTATTATTATTATTATTATTATTATTATTATTACAACTATATAATGTGTAGATGTACAAGCTGGGCATGCTCTTGTGCATTATTATTATTATTATTATTACTACTATATAATGTGTAGATGTACCAGCTGGGCATGCTCTTGTGCATTATTATTATTATTATTACTACTATATAATGTGTAGATGTACCAGCTGGGCATGCTCTTGTGCATTATTATTATTATTATTATTATTATTATTATTATTATTATTATTATTATATAATGTGTAGATGTACCGGCTGGGCATGCACTAGTGCATTATTATTATTATTATTATTATTACTACTATATAATGTGTGGATGTACCAGCTGGGCATGCTCTTGTGCATTATTATTAATATTATTATTATTACTACTATATAATGTGTAGATGTACCAGCTGGGTATGCTCTTGTGCATTATTATTATTATTATTATTATTATTATTATTATTATTATTATTATTATTATTATTACTATATAATGTGTAGATGTACCGGCTGGGCATGCTCTTGTGCATTATTATTATTATTATTATTATTATTATTATTATTATTATTACTACTATATAATGTGTAGATGTACCAGCTGGGAATGCTCTTGTGCATTATTATTATTATTATTATTATTATTACTTCTATATAATGTGTAGATGTACCAGCTGGGCATGCTCTTGTGCATTATTATTATTATTATTATTATTATTATTATTATTATTATTATTATTATTATTACTACTACTATATAATGTGTAGATGTACCAACTGGGCATGCTCTTGTGCATTATTATTATTATTATTATTATTGTTATTATTACAACTATATAATGTGTAGATGTACAAGCTGGGCATGCTCTTGTGCATTATTATTATTATTATTATTATTATTACTACTATATAATGTGTAGATGTACCAGCTCGGCATGCTCTTGTGCATTATTATTATTATTATTACTACTATATAATGTGTAGATGTACCAGCTGGGCATGCTCTTGTGCATTATTATTATTATTATTATTATTATTATTATTATTATTATTATTATTATATAATGTGTAGATGTACCGGCTGGGCATGCTCTTGTGCATTATTATTATTATTATTATTATTATTATTATTATTATTACTACTATATAATGTGTAGATGTACCAGCTGGGCATGCTCTTGTGCATTATTATTATTATTATTATTATTATTATTGTTATTATTACAACTATATAATGTGTAGATGTACAAGCTGGGCATGCTCTTGTGCATTATTATTATTATTATTATTACTACTATATAATGTGTAGATGTACCAGCTGGGCATGCTCTTGTGCATTATTATTATTATTATTACTACTATATAATGTGTAGATGTACCAGCTGGGCATGCTCTTGTGCATTATTATTATTATTATTATTATTATTATTATTATTATTACTATTATTATTATTATTATTATTATTATTATTATTATATAATGTGTAGATGTACCGGCTGGGCATGCTCTTGTGCATTATTATTATTATTATTATTATTATTATTATTATTATTATTACTACTATATAATGTGTAGATGTACCAGCTGGGCATGCTCTTGTGCATTATTATTATTATTATTATTATTATTATTACAACTATATAATGTGTAGATGTACAAGCTGGGCATGCTCTTGTGCATTATTATTATTATTATTATTATTACTACTATATAATGTGTAGATGTACCAGCTGGGCATGCTCTTGTGCATTATTATTATTATTATTACTACTATATAATGTGTAGATGTACCAGCTGGGCATGCTCTTGTGCATTATTATTATTATTATTATTATTATTATTATTATTACTATTATTATTATTATTATTATTATTATTATTATTATTATTATATAATGTGTAGATGTACCGGCTGGGCATGCTCTAGTGCATTATTATTATTATTATTATTATTACTACTATATAATGTGTAGATGTACCAGCTGGGCATGCTCTTGTGCATTATTATTAATATTATTATTATTACTACTATATAATGTGTAGATGTACCAGCTGGGTATGCTCTTGTGCATTATTATTATTATTATTATTATTATTACTATATAATGTGTAGAGGTACCGGCTGGGCATGCTCTTGTGCATTATTATTATTATTATTATTATTATTATTATTATTATTATTATTACTACTATATAATGTGTAGATGTACCAGCTGGGAATGCTCTTGTGCATTATTATTATTATTATTATTATTATTATTACTACTTCTATATAATGTGTAGATGTACCAGCTGGGCATGCTCTTGTGCATTATTATTATTATTATTATTGTTATTATTACAACTATATAATGTGTAGATGTACAAGCTGGGCATGCTCTTGTGCATTATTATTATTATTATTATTATTATTATTATTATTATTATTATTATTATTATTATTACTACTATATAATGTGTAGATGTACCAGCTGGGCATGCTCTTGTGCATTATTATTATTATTATTATTATTGTTATTATTACAACTATATAATGTGTAGATGTACAAGCTGGGCATGCTCTTGTGCATTATTATTATTATTATTATTACTACTATATAATGTGTAGATGTACCAGCTGGGCATGCCCTTGTGCATTATTATTATTATTATTACTACTATATAATGTGTAGATGTACCAGCTGGGCATGCTCTTGTGCATTATTATTATTATTATTATTATTATTATTATTATTATTATTATTATTATTATTATATAATGTGTAGATGTACCGGCTGGGCATGCTCTTGTGCATTATTATTATTATTATTATTATTATTATTATTATTATTATTATTATTATTACTACTATATAATGTGTAGATGTACCAGCTGGGCATGCTCTTGTGCATTATTATTATTATTATTATTATTATTGTTATTATTACAACTATATAATGTGTAGATGTATAAGCTGGGCATGCTCTTGTGCATTATTATTATTATTATTATTACTACTATATAATGTGTAGATGTACCAGCTGGGCATGCTCTTGTGCATTATTATTATTATTATTACTACTATATAATGTGTAGATGTACCAGCTGGGCATGCTCTTGTGCATTATTATTATTATTATTATTATTATTATTATTACTATTATTATTATTATTATTATTATATAATGTGTAGATGTACCGGCTGGGCATGCACTAGTGCATTATTATTATTATTATTATTATTATTACTACTATATAATGTGTGGATGTACCAGCTGGGCATGCTCTTGTGCATTATTATTAATATTATTATTATTACTACTATATAATGTGTAGATGTACCAGCTGGGTATGCTCTTGTGCATTATTATGATTATTATTATTATTATTATTATTATTATTATTACTGTATAATGTGTAGATGTACCGGCTGGGCATGCTCTTGTGCATTATTATTATTATTATTATTATTATTATTATTACTACTATATAATGTGTAGATGTACCAGCTGGGAATGCTCTTGTGCATTATTATTATTATTATTATTATTACTTCTATATAATGTGTAGATGTACCAGCTGGGCATGCTCTTGTGCATTATTATTATTATTATTATTATTATTATTATTATTATTATTATTATTATTATTATATAATGTGTAGATGTACCGGCTGGGCATGCTCTTGTGCATTATTATTATTATTATTATTATTATTATTATTATTATTATTATTATTATTATTACTACTATATAATGTGTAGATGTACCAGCTGGGCATGCTTTTGTGCATTATTATTATTATTATTATTATTGTTATTATTACAACTATATAATGTGTAGATGTACAAGCTGGGCATGCTCTTGTGCACTATTATTATTATTATTATTACTACTATATAATGTGTAGATGTACCAGCTGGGCATGCTCTTGTGCATTATTATTATTATTATTACTACTATATAATGTGTAGATGTACCAGCTGGGCATGCTCTTGTGCATTATTATTATTATTATTATTATTATTATTATTATTATTATTATTATTATTATTATTATTATTATATAATGTGTAGATGTACCGGCTGGGCATGCACTAGTGCATTATTATTATTATTATTATTATTACTACTATATAATGTGTGGATGTACCAGCTGGGCATGCTCTTGTGCATTATTATTAATATTATTATTATTACTACTATATAATGTGTAGATGTACCAGCTGGGTATGCTCTTGTGCATTATTATTATTATTATTATTATTATTATTATTATTATTATTACTATATAATGTGTAGATGTACCGGCTGGGCATGCTCTTGTGCATTATTATTATTATTATTATTATTATTATTATTATTATTATTATTATTATTATTATTATTACTACTATATAATGTGTAGATGTACCAGCTGGGAATGCTCTTGTGCATTATTATTATTATTATTATTATTATTACTTCTATATAATGTGTAGATGTACCAGCTGGGCATGCTCTTGTGCATTATTATTATTATTATTATTATTATTATTATTATTATTATTACTACTACTATATAATGTGTAGATGTACCAACTGGGCATGCTCTTGTGCATTATTATTATTATTATTATTGTTATTATTACAACTATATAATGTGTAGATGTACAAGCTGGGCATGCTCTTGTGCATTATTATTATTATTATTATTATTATTACTACTATATAATGTGTAGATGTACCAGCTCGGCATGCTCTTGTGCATTATTATTATTATTATTACTACTATATAATGTGTAGATGTACCAGCTGGGCATGCTCTTGTGCATTATTATTATTATTATTATTATTATTATTATTATTATTATTATTATATAATGTGTAGATGTACCGGCTGGGCATGCTCTTGTGCATTATTATTATTATTATTATTATTATTATTATTATTATTATTATTATTATTATTACTACTATATAATGTGTAGATGTACCAGCTGGGCATGCTCTTGTGCATTATTATTATTATTATTATTATTATTATTATTGTTATTATTACAACTATATAATGTGTAGATGTACAAGCTGGGCATGCTCTTGTGCATTATTATTATTATTATTATTACTACTATATAATGTGTAGATGTACCAGCTGGGCATGCTCTTGTGCATTATTATTATTATTATTACTACTATATAATGTGTAGATGTACCAGCTGGGCATGCTCTTGTGCATTATTATTATTATTATTATTATTATTATTATTATTACTATTATTATTATTATTATTATTATTATTATTATTATATAATGTGTAGATGTACCGGCTCGGCATGCACTAGTGCATTATTATTATTATTATTATTATTACTACTATATAATGTGTGGATGTACCAGCTGGGCATGCTCTTGTGCATTATTATTAATATTATTATTATTACTACTATATAATGTGTAGATGTATGTCATGATTTAATTGTTTAAGGACTCATATTGTCAGTGGTTTGTGAGTATGTCCAAGGGAGCATGACATTGTTACATTGGGATTATGTGTTATTGTGCGGTTATATGTTGTCTGTACATGGTTATTATGTATCCTAGGTATAATATATTATGAGGGAAAATGTTATATAGAACATATGTGGAATTGGTAGAAATGCTCTGGATAGAAGTTAGCTGCAGATCATTGCACACTCAAACATGCAGACCTTGGGTCAAGACAGATGCATGTGCTTCAAGTGGTCCAGGGCAAACACTTGAGTTTAACATAAAGGTTATCTAATGAATGTGATCTCAAGAGCTTTGATAGCCCAAGGTTGCAAGCCAGATGGTCTGACATCACACATACACCAATGTACACAAGGGTGTGGTATTGGAGAGTATAAATATGTTTTTTTGTTCATTCAATAAAGGTTACAATATAGTTTTCACATAAACAAGGTGTGAGACTATTTCTGTGTGTAGTATCCTGACTTGGGGAGTGGTCTTGCTATGGGCCACTAAGTAACCTGTATCCAGTATTCTCTGCCTGTAGCTTTTGGGCCTTGCAATCTTCAGAAGCCATCTTTTGGGCCACAGAGATCAGGAAGTACATGATTCTGCTGGGGTAGGTTTGAACTAGGTTCATATCAAGCCCCCTTGAAGAAGCAGATCGTGACATTTGGCTGGCAGTGGTGGGGTCTCTGTAAAAAACACAGAAGGATGGCAGCCTATGAAGAGATGTCTGCAGCAGAGGAGGAGGAAGTGTCCAGACGGTATCAAAGATGGATGGAGGTAATGCCTGCAGGTTTTACTAAGGATCAGCAGAGGGAACTCCGGATACAAATCACACAGGAGGTAAAGGGGAACAGGAGAAGGGTAAGCAATGGCCCTGTCTCAGCCCCTGTGGAGGGGAAATGCTTATCCCCAGTAGAGATAGAGAATGTTCTGGTGACTGGAAAGGACTGTAGAGGAATGGGCCTTCTAAATAAATGGATGGCATTCCTGGGACTATGGCCAGGTCACAGGCTAATGGAATGGCTGGAAGAATTGGTATATGAGGAGGTCGCCCTGGAAGATCAATATGCTTATTGGGTTGGACCTGTTGGGATACATCATCATTTTTCATTGTGGCTGGAAAAGGCACTTTGGGACATAGTACATGGGGATCCGGACTGGGGCTTGGGGACAGAGAAAAGAAAGCTGTGTCTGTTTGCCAAGCGCTGTCAAATGCTGGGACTGGAGACAGGCTCTCATACAGCTAACTTACTTTGGCCTTTGATCCAACAGGAGCTACAGCTGGAGGTGGATTATATAGACTTACTGGATGAAGCATCCCTGGATGGTTGTTGGCCAGACAGCTGGGAGGGCTCATGCCAGTCAGGCATGGAACACAACCACCTAACAGGTACTACAGAGACCCAGCTAAATATTGCTGAGGCGGGGTCAGAAAATAAATGTATGGACTGTGGGGAGAATTTTGATATCCATGATTCTCAAAATAACAAGGATGCCAAAATCCATGGGGGGGACTGGGAAGAGGAAGAACTGGTCCCTATCTTTAGGGGGCTAAGTCTCACCCAGTTAGAGGAAGGGGGACAGGGCCAAACCACAGCAGTGCCAGGCCCAGGGGAAGAACTGGGGAAAAGCTACTCTGCTCCTAGTGTAAGAGAAGAACCTAATGAGCACTGGGCCCTACCATTTGACTGTGGAAATTGTAGAGAGGTTCCTTGGATGACCATTGTCCAGGAGCCAGCCACAGACCCTGGAGCAGAAACAGAAAGTAGCCCTGTTCTTCAGCCTGAACAAGAGGCAGTAGCTGCTGCTTCTCAAGGGCTGCCTGTAACTACACACCAGGCAGTCTCAGATGGAGAGAGTCAGGAGGTTCCACCTGAGGATCCAGAGACCAAAGAGCCAGAGGGTACCCCAGATTGTGATTTGTCTCCTGGTATCCCTACAATGACTCCCCTGCAGCTGCCCAAAGACACTGGCTGTGTACCTGTAACCCTGGAAAGAAGGGGCCATTGGCCAGGCTTGGTGGGAGAAAGGTTGGCTACTGAGCCACAACAGCTTGTATCAGAACTGCCCATTAATCCATCATGGATGCCACCAGTGAATGTCACTAGCCCATGTTGCAACTCCCGTATCCCAGTTTATTCAGGAGAAAGCTCAGGCCTGACAAAGGGAACCTTGTACTCTTCAATTTTACCCATGGGACGGAGTGCTGATCCAGAATCGGCAGGACAGGAGGTCTCCCTAGCCTGGAAGGAAAGGGCTTTGCTGGGTAAGGATCCTCCCAAATTTATGCTGGACTTACTAGCTGGGATGTACTGTTTCCCCTGGACTACCTTGAAGGGTCCTCCATGGCAGTTGTCTTATAAGTCTTCCCAGGGGCTTGGGAAAGTCACAAGGCCACTGGGAAGGAGCGAGTATTCGCCCTGGACAGGGGGAGGCAGGGTACCCAGAGAGCCACTGAGGCTATCACATGGATGGACTTTCCAGACAGGAGGACAAGTAAAAGCAGTATAGCTAGAGAATTATCCGTTAGGATGATCCTCTATGCTATACTAGAAAGGAAGGGGGAGAAGTTGTCATGATTTAATTGTTTAAGGACTCATATTGTCAGTGGTTTGTGAGTATGTCCAAGGGAGCATGACATTGTTACATTGGGATTATGTGTTATTGTGCGGTTATATGTTGCCTGTACATGGTTATTATGTATCCTAGGTATAATATATTATGAGGGAAAATGTTATATAGAACATATGTGGAATTGGTAGAAATGCTCTGGATAGAAGTTAGCTGCAGATCATTGCACACTCAAACATGCAGACCTTGGGTCAAGACAGATGCATGTGCTTCAAGTGGTCCAGGGCAAACACTTGAGTTTAACATAAAGGTTATCTAATGAATGTGATCTCAAGAGCTTTGATAGCCCAAGGTTGCAAGCCAGATGGTCTGACATCACACATACACCAATGTACACAAGGGTGTGGTATTGGAGAGTATAAATATGTTTTTTTGTTCATTCAATAAAGGTTACAATATAGTTTTCACATAAACAAGGTGTGAGACTATTTCTGTGTGTAGTATCCTGACTTGGGGAGTGGTCTTGCTATGGGCCACTAAGTAACCTGGATCCAGTATTCTCTGCCTGTAGCTTTTGGGCCTTGCAATCTTCAGAAGCCATCTTTTGGGCCACAGAGATCAGGAAGTACATGATTCTGCTGGGGTAGGTTTGAACTAGGTTCATATCAAGCCCCCTTGAAGAAGCAGATCGTGACAATGTACCAGCTGGGTATGCTCTTGTGCATTATTATTATTATTATTATTATTATTATTATTATTATTATTATATAATGTGTAGATGTACCGGCTGGGCATGCTCTTGTGCATTATTATTATTATTATTATTATTATTATTATTATTATTATTATTATTATTATTACTACTATATAATGTGTAGATGTACCAGCTGGGAATGCTCTTGTGCATTATTATTATTATTATTATTATTATTATTATTATTATTACTTCTATATAATGTGTAGATGTACCAGCTGGGCATGCTCTTGTGCATTATTATTATTATTATTATTGTTATTATTACAACTATATAATGTGTAGATGTACAAGCTGGGCATGCTCTTGTGCATTATTATTATTATTATTATTATTATTATTATTATTATTATTATTATTATTATTATTACTATATAATGTGTAGATGTACCAGCTGGGCATGCTCTTGTGCATTATTATTATTATTATTATTGTTATTATTACAACTATATAATGTGTAGATGTACAAGCTGGGCATGCTCTTGTGCATTATTATTATTATTATTATTATTACTACTATATAATGTGTAGATGTACCAGCTGGGCATGCCCTTGTGCATTATTATTATTATTATTACTACTATATAATGTGTAGATGTACCAGCTGGGCATGCTCTTGTGCATTATTATTATTATTATTATTATTATTATTATTATTATTATTATTATTATTATTATTATTATTATTATATAATGTGTAGATGTACCGGCTGGGCATGCTCTTGTGCATTATTATTATTATTATTATTATTATTATTATTATTATTATTATTATTATTACTACTATATAATGTGTAGATGTACCAGCTGGGCATGCTCTTGTGCATTATTATTATTATTATTATTATTATTATTATTGTTATTATTACAACTATATAATGTGTAGATGTATAAGCTGGGCATGCTCTTGTGCATTATTATTATTATTATTATTACTACTATATAATGTGTAGATGTACCAGCTGGGCATGCTCTTGTGCATTATTATTATTATTATTACTAATATATAATGTGTAAATGTACCAGCTGGGCATGCTCTTGTGCATTATTATTATTATTATTATTATTATTATTATTAATGTTATTATTACTACTATATAATGTGTAGATGTACCAGCTGGGCATGCTCTTGTGCATTATTATTATTATTATTATTGTTATTATTACAACTATATAATGTGTAGATGTACAAGCTGGGCATGCTCTTGTGCATTATTATTATTATTATTATTATTATTACTACTATATAATGTGTAGATGTACCAGCTGGGCATGCCCTTGTGCATTATTATTATTATTATTACTACTATATAATGTGTAGATGTACCAGCTGGGCATGCTCTTGTGCATTATTATTATTATTATTATTATTATTATTATTATTATTATTATTATTATTATTATTATTATTATTATATAATGTGTAGATGTACCGGCTGGGCATGCTCTTGTGCATTATTATTATTATTATTATTATTATTATTATTATTATTATTACTACTATATAATGTGTAGATGTACCAGCTGGGCATGCTCTTGTGCATTATTATTATTATTATTATTATTATTGTTATTATTCCAACTATATAATGTGTAGATGTATAAGCTGGGCATGCTCTTGTGCATTATTATTATTATTATTATTACTACTATATAATGTGTAGATGTACCAGCTGGGCATGCTCTTGTGCATTATTATTATTATTATTACTACTATATAATGTGTAGATGTACCAGCTGGGCATGCTCTTGTGCATTATTATTATTATTATTATTATTATTATTATTATTACTATTATTATTATTATTATTATTATTATTATTATTATTATTATTATATAATGTGTAGATGTACCGGCTGGGCATGCACTAGTGCATTATTATTATTATTATTATTATTATTACTACTACTATATAATGTGTGGATGTACCAGCTGGGCATGCTCTTGTGCATTATTATTAATATTATTATTATTACTACTATATAATGTGTAGATGTACCAGCTGGGTATGCTCTTGTGCATTATTATGATTATTATTTTTATTATTATTATTATTATTATTATTATTATTATTATTATTATTATTACTATATAATGTGTAGATGTACCGGCTGGGCATGCTCTTGTGCATTATTATTATTATTATTATTATTATTATTATTATTATTATTATTACTACTATATAATGTGTAGATGTACCAACTGGGAATGCTCTTGTGCATTATTATTATTATTATTATTATTACTTCTATATAATGTGTAGATGTACCAGCTGGGCATGCTCTTGTGCATTATTATTATTATTATTATTATTATTATTATTATTATTATTATTATTATTATTATTATTATTACTACTATATAATGTGTAGATGTACCAGCTGGGCATGCTCTTGTGCATTATTATTATTATTATTATTGTTATTATTACAACTATATAATGTGTAGATGTACAAGCTGGGCATGCTCTTGTGCATTATTATTATTATTATTATTATTATTACTACTATATAATGTGTAGATGTACCAGCTGGGCATGCTCTTGTGCATTATTATTATTATTATTACTACTATATAATGTGTAGATGTACCAGCTGGGCATGCTCTTGTGCATTATTATTATTATTATTATTATTATTATTATTATTATTATTATTATTATTATATAATGTGTAGATGTACCGGCTGGGCATGCTCTTGTGCATTATTATTATTTTTATTATTATTATTATTATTATTATTATTACTACTACTATATAATGTGTAGATGTACCAGCTGGGCATGCTCTTGTGCATTATTATTATTATTATTATTATTATTATTGTTATTATTACAACTATATAATGTGTAGATGTACAAGCTGGGCATGCTCTTGTGCATTATTATTATTATTATTATTATTATTATTATTATTATTATTATTACTACTATATAATGTGTAGATGTACCAGCTGGGCATGCTCTTGTGCATTATTATTATTATTATTATTATTATTATTATTATTATTATTATTATATAATGTGTAGATGTACCGGCTGGGCATGCACTAGTGCATTATTATTATTATTATTATTATTACAACTATATAATGTGTAGATGTACAAGCTGGGCATGCTCTTGTGCATTATTATTATTATTATTATTACTACTATATAATGTGTAGATGTACCAGCTGGGCATGCTCTTGTGCATTATTATTATTATTATTACTACTATATAATGTGTAGATGTACCAGCTGGGCATGCTCTTGTGCATTATTATTATTATTATTATTATTATTATTATTATTATTATTATTATTATTATTATTATATAATGTGTAGATGTACCGGCTGGGCATGCTCTTGTGCATTATTATTATTATTATTATTATTATTATTATTATTATTATTATTACTACTATATAATGTGTAGATGTACCAGCTGGGCATGCTTTTGTGCATTATTATTATTATTATTATTATTGTTATTATTACAACTATATAATGTGTAGATGTACAAGCTGGGCATGCTCTTGTGCATTATTATTATTATTATTATTACTACTATATAATGTGTAGATGTACCAGCTGGGCATGCTCTTGTGCATTATTATTATTATTATTATTACTACTATATAATGTGTAGATGTACCAGCTGGGCATGCTCTTGTGCATTATTATTATTATTATTATTATTATTATTATTATTATTATTATTATTATATAATGTGTAGATGTACCGGCTGGGCATGCACTAGTGCATTATTATTATTATTATTATTATTATTATTACTACTATATAATGTGTGGATGTACCAGCTGGGCATGCTCTTGTGCATTATTATTAATATTATTATTATTACTACTATATAATGTGTAGATGTACCAGCTGGGTATGCTCTTGTGCATTATTATTATTATTATTATTATTATTATTATTATTATTATTATTATTACTATATAATGTGTAGATGTACCGGCTGGGCATGCTCTTGTGCATTATTATTATTATTATTATTATTATTATTATTATTATTATTATTATTATTACTACTATATAATGTGTAGATGTACCAGCTGGGAATGCTCTTGTGCATTATTATTATTATTATTATTATTATTATTACTTCTATATAATGTGTAGATGTACCAGCTGGGCATGCTCTTGTGCATTATTATTATTATTATTATTATTATTATTATTATTATTACTACTACTATATAATGTGTAGATGTACCAACTGGGCATGCTCTTGTGCATTATTATTATTATTATTATTGTTATTATTACAACTATATAATGTGTAGATGTACAAGCTGGGCATGCTCTTGTGCATTATTATTATTATTATTATTACTACTATATAATGTGTAGATGTACCAGCTCGGCATGCTCTTGTGCATTATTATTATTATTATTACTACTATATAATGTGTAGATGTACCAGCTGGGCATGCTCTTGTGCATTATTATTATTATTATTATTATTATTATTATTATTATTATTATTATTATTATTATTACTACTATATAATGTGTAGATGTACCAGCTGGGCATGCTCTTGTGCATTATTATTATTATTATTATTATTATTGTTATTATTACAACTATATAATGTGTAGATGTACAAGCTGGGCATGCTCTTGTGCATTATTATTATTATTATTATTACTACTATATAATGTGTAGATGTACCAGCTGGGCATGCTCTTGTGCATTATTATTATTATTATTACTACTATATAATGTGTAGATGTACCAGCTGGGCATGCTCTTGTGCATTATTATTATTATTATTATTATTATTACTATTATTATTATTATTATTATTATTATTATTATTATATAATGTGTAGATGTACCGGCTCGGCATGCACTAGTGCATTATTATTATTATTATTATTATTACTACTATATAATGTGTGGATGTACCAGCTGGGCATGCTCTTGTGCATTATTATTAATATTATTATTATTACTACTATATAATGTGTAGATGTATGTCATGATTTAATTGTTTAAGGACTCATATTGTCAGTGGTTTGTGAGTATGTCCAAGGGAGCATGACATTGTTACATTGGGATTATGTGTTATTGTGCGGTTATATGTTGTCTGTACATGGTTATTATGTATCCTAGGTATAATATATTATGAGGGAAAATGTTATATAGAACATATGTGGAATTGGTAGAAATGCTCTGGATAGAAGTTAGCTGCAGATCATTGCACACTCAAACATGCAGACCTTGGGTCAAGACAGATGCATGTGCTTCAAGTGGTCCAGGGCAAACACTTGAGTTTAACATAAAGGTTATCTAATGAATGTGATCTCAAGAGCTTTGATAGCCCAAGGTTGCAAGCCAGATGGTCTGACATCACACATACACCAATGTACACAAGGGTGTGGTATTGGAGAGTATAAATATGTTTTTTTGTTCATTCAATAAAGGTTACAATATAGTTTTCACATAAACAAGGTGTGAGACTATTTCTGTGTGTAGTATCCTGACTTGGGGAGTGGTCTTGCTATGGGCCACTAAGTAACCTGTATCCAGTATTCTCTGCCTGTAGCTTTTGGGCCTTGCAATCTTCAGAAGCCATCTTTTGGGCCACAGAGATCAGGAAGTACATGATTCTGCTGGGGTAGGTTTGAACTAGGTTCATATCAAGCCCCCTTGAAGAAGCAGATCGTGACATTTGGCTGGCAGTGGTGGGGTCTCTGTAAAAAACACAGAAGGATGGCAGCCTATGAAGAGATGTCTGCAGCAGAGGAGGAGGAAGTGTCCAGACGGTATCAAAGATGGATGGAGGTAATGCCTGCAGGTTTTACTAAGGATCAGCAGAGGGAACTCCGGATACAAATCACACAGGAGGTAAAGGGGAACAGGAGAAGGGTAAGCAATGGCCCTGTCTCAGCCCCTGTGGAGGGGAAATGCTTATCCCCAGTAGAGATAGAGAATGTTCTGGTGACTGGAAAGGACTGTAGAGGAATGGGCCTTCTAAATAAATGGATGGCATTCCTGGGACTATGGCCAGGTCACAGGCTAATGGAATGGCTGGAAGAATTGGTATATGAGGAGGTCGCCCTGGAAGATCAATATGCTTATTGGGTTGGACCTGTTGGGATACATCATCATTTTTCATTGTGGCTGGAAAAGGCACTTTGGGACATAGTACATGGGGATCCGGACTGGGGCTTGGGGACAGAGAAAAGAAAGCTGTGTCTGTTTGCCAAGCGCTGTCAAATGCTGGGACTGGAGACAGGCTCTCATACAGCTAACTTACTTTGGCCTTTGATCCAACAGGAGCTACAGCTGGAGGTGGATTATATAGACTTACTGGATGAAGCATCCCTGGATGGTTGTTGGCCAGACAGCTGGGAGGGCTCATGCCAGTCAGGCATGGAACACAACCACCTAACAGGTACTACAGAGACCCAGCTAAATATTGCTGAGGCGGGGTCAGAAAATAAATGTATGGACTGTGGGGAGAATTTTGATATCCATGATTCTCAAAATAACAAGGATGCCAAAATCCATGGGGGGGACTGGGAAGAGGAAGAACTGGTCCCTATCTTTAGGGGGCTAAGTCTCACCCAGTTAGAGGAAGGGGGACAGGGCCAAACCACAGCAGTGCCAGGCCCAGGGGAAGAACTGGGGAAAAGCTACTCTGCTCCTAGTGTAAGAGAAGAACCTAATGAGCACTGGGCCCTACCATTTGACTGTGGAAATTGTAGAGAGGTTCCTTGGATGACCATTGTCCAGGAGCCAGCCACAGACCCTGGAGCAGAAACAGAAAGTAGCCCTGTTCTTCAGCCTGAACAAGAGGCAGTAGCTGCTGCTTCTCAAGGGCTGCCTGTAACTACACACCAGGCAGTCTCAGATGGAGAGAGTCAGGAGGTTCCACCTGAGGATCCAGAGACCAAAGAGCCAGAGGGTACCCCAGATTGTGATTTGTCTCCTGGTATCCCTACAATGACTCCCCTGCAGCTGCCCAAAGACACTGGCTGTGTACCTGTAACCCTGGAAAGAAGGGGCCATTGGCCAGGCTTGGTGGGAGAAAGGTTGGCTACTGAGCCACAACAGCTTGTATCAGAACTGCCCATTAATCCATCATGGATGCCACCAGTGAATGTCACTAGCCCATGTTGCAACTCCCGTATCCCAGTTTATTCAGGAGAAAGCTCAGGCCTGACAAAGGGAACCTTGTACTCTTCAATTTTACCCATGGGACGGAGTGCTGATCCAGAATCGGCAGGACAGGAGGTCTCCCTAGCCTGGAAGGAAAGGGCTTTGCTGGGTAAGGATCCTCCCAAATTTATGCTGGACTTACTAGCTGGGATGTACTGTTTCCCCTGGACTACCTTGAAGGGTCCTCCATGGCAGTTGTCTTATAAGTCTTCCCAGGGGCTTGGGAAAGTCACAAGGCCACTGGGAAGGAGCGAGTATTCGCCCTGGACAGGGGGAGGCAGGGTACCCAGAGAGCCACTGAGGCTATCACATGGATGGACTTTCCAGACAGGAGGACAAGTAAAAGCAGTATAGCTAGAGAATTATCCGTTAGGATGATCCTCTATGCTATACTAGAAAGGAAGGGGGAGAAGTTGTCATGATTTAATTGTTTAAGGACTCATATTGTCAGTGGTTTGTGAGTATGTCCAAGGGAGCATGACATTGTTACATTGGGATTATGTGTTATTGTGCGGTTATATGTTGCCTGTACATGGTTATTATGTATCCTAGGTATAATATATTATGAGGGAAAATGTTATATAGAACATATGTGGAATTGGTAGAAATGCTCTGGATAGAAGTTAGCTGCAGATCATTGCACACTCAAACATGCAGACCTTGGGTCAAGACAGATGCATGTGCTTCAAGTGGTCCAGGGCAAACACTTGAGTTTAACATAAAGGTTATCTAATGAATGTGATCTCAAGAGCTTTGATAGCCCAAGGTTGCAAGCCAGATGGTCTGACATCACACATACACCAATGTACACAAGGGTGTGGTATTGGAGAGTATAAATATGTTTTTTTGTTCATTCAATAAAGGTTACAATATAGTTTTCACATAAACAAGGTGTGAGACTATTTCTGTGTGTAGTATCCTGACTTGGGGAGTGGTCTTGCTATGGGCCACTAAGTAACCTGGATCCAGTATTCTCTGCCTGTAGCTTTTGGGCCTTGCAATCTTCAGAAGCCATCTTTTGGGCCACAGAGATCAGGAAGTACATGATTCTGCTGGGGTAGGTTTGAACTAGGTTCATATCAAGCCCCCTTGAAGAAGCAGATCGTGACAATGTACCAGCTGGGTATGCTCTTGTGCATTATTATTATTATTATTATTATTATTATTATTATTATTATATAATGTGTAGATGTACCGGCTGGGCATGCTCTTGTGCATTATTATTATTATTATTATTATTATTATTATTACTACTATATAATGTGTAGATGTACCAGCTGGGAATGCTCTTGTGCATTATTATTATTATTATTATTATTATTATTATTATTATTATTATTACTACTATATAATGTGTAGATGTACCAGCTGGGCATGCTCTTGTGCATTATTATTATTATTACCATATAATGTGTAGATGTACCGGCTGGGCATGCTCTTGTGCATTATAATTATTATTATTATTATTATTATTAGTATAATACTAATAATAGTAATAATAATAATAATGTACAAGAGCATGCCCAGCCAGTATATCTACACATTATATAGTAATAATAATAATAATAACAATACTAATAATAATGCACAAGAGCATGCCCAGCCGGTACATCTACACATTATATACTAATAATAATCATATATATAGTTGTGAGCGTACGAGTTGTTGCTAACGCTGCGGGCTCGCGTAGCGAGTCCGCGGCCCTCGCGAAGCGAGGGCCGGGGCTCGCGTAGCGAGTCGCGGGCCTCGCGTAGCGAGGGCCGCGGCTCGCGTAGCGAGCCCGCGACACTCGCGAAGCGAGGGCACAGTGCCAGGTTCTCAGTTGCTGGCATGGAGCGCCGCAGGCGCTCCTTGCCAGCAACTGAGTACCCTCGCGAAGCAAGGGCCTCAGTTGCTGGCATGGAGCGCCGCAGGCGCTCCTTGCCAGCAACTGAGGATCCTCGCGAAGCGAGGGCCTCAGTTGCTGGCATGGAGCGCCGCAGGCGCTCCTTGCCAGCAACTGAGGACCCTCGCGAAGCGAGGGCCTCAGTTGCTGGCTTGGAGCGCCGCAGGCGCTCCATGCCAGCACCTGAGGACCTCGCAAAGCGAGGTCTTCAGTTGCAGCAACTGCGACCCTTGCAAAAAAAAGCTTACGTCGCAACACATTACGACACTCGCAAACAACATACGACACACGTTGACACACATTACGACACTCGCAAACAACATACGACCCACGTTCACACACATTACGGCCTCGCAACACTCGGACGCAACTCGCGAACATTACAAAATTACAAACACAATACATACACACAGCACATACATAAAAACCTTACCTACACAAACAGGAAGCACCCAGGACCTCAAAAATGCAACTTACAACTTAATTGCACTCAAAATAAAAGAGTTTAGACAATAAATAGTTTGTTAAGCGACACAAAAAATGGCCGACGAATAAAACGAAAACGAGGCTATACACGCAAAGACCATACGAGACACGTTACCACACATTACGACTTCGCAAACATCGGACGCAACACGCCGACATACAAACATTTAAAACTTAACAAAGACACACAACAAACACATAAAAAGCTTACCTACAGCAAGAGGAACCAGCCAGCACCTCAAAAAAACAAGTTACACCTACATTTAAATCAAATTTAAACACTTTAGACACTAATACCATCGCTAAGCGAGAGAAAAAATGGCCGACGAACAAAACGAAAACGAGGCTTCAGACGTAACTACACTACACTTACTCGCAATAATGAAACACATACTATGCGGAACGTATCACAATGAGATTAAACACCATTTTGAACAGTAATACGCAGAAAATGGCGGATGGAACGCAAATTGTAAGTTGGAACGCAAATAGCGCATGCGTATTGCGTTCTAGCGGTCTCACTTTCCAGAACTTTCTACAAGTTTATAAATACTGCCTATTTCAAACAAAAAAATACATTTCTCCTCAGGTGATCAACGGAGTGACTTCTGAGATAACTGCTGCTTTTACTTGAGAAGACAATTCTTTACTAATTTACTACTTTGCATTGTGCAAATTACAACTGAGAGGTAAGCTATAATATATTACATTTTATTATCAGGACAGGTCAAACAAATAAAAAAATAAACTAGGATTTATGTAGTCATCATGTATGGCACATTTATGTGTATAGGCTCACAAAAAAAAAAAGGTTAATTTAACAAAACAACAAAAAAACATAATTTAATATTAAACAGAGGTTTATGTATAGTGACGACACGCACATATATGTCTATAATGTATAGTGACATGTGACATGCACATATATGTATAGAATGTATAGTGACATCTGACACGCACATATATGTCTATAATGTATAGTGACATCTGACACGCACATTTCTGTCTATTGCCCCTGCATAGTGACATGTGACACGGACATATATGTGTATAATGTATAGTGACATGTGACACGCACATTTCTGTGTATTGCCCCTTCATAGTGACATGTGACACGGACATATATGTGTATAATGTATAGTGACATCTCACACGCACATTTCTGTGTATTGCCCCTTCATAGTGACATGTGACACGCACGTATATGTGTATAATGTATAGTGACATCTCACACGCACATTTCTGTGTATTGCCCCTTCATAGTGACATGTGACACGCACGTATATGTGTATAATGTATAGTGACATGTGACACGCACATTTCTGTGTATTGCCCCTTCCTAGTGACATGTCACACCGACATATATGTGTATAATGTATAGTGACATGTGACACATTTATGTGTATTGCCAATGCAACAAAATTAGCTTACAACAATGCTACATGAAAAATTATAAATATACAAATAACTATTTCACTTTCTTTTTCAAACAGACACTACAAGAAGACCGGCGGATTAAGATTGGCAGGAGGGGACCGTCTGTCATTCAAAATTTCTATCAAGGTAAAGTATTAAGTATAAACAAGAAATAACCATGAGCCTTATTCAATTGTGACTTCCTCAATTGAATAGAGCTCTATATAAGCACATAACATATTTTTTATACAGAACTTTTTAGTTACTGAATTTCTAACCACAATCAAGGTTTTCAATAACTAAAAAATTGGCTCAATAAATATGTTATGTGATTATATAGAGCCCTCTTCAATTGGCAAAATTGCAATTCAATGAGGACCTATATATCTTTAATGGCCAAGGGCCTCACTCAAATGTGATTTGCCCATTTCAATAGGGCTCTATATAAGCACAGAGCATATTATTTAAAGGAAATTTTTCTTTTGTGAACACGTTGCTTTTGGATACAAGTTCACTAAATACAAAATTCCGTACAAAAATATGCTCTGTGCTGATATTGAGCTCTATTCCATTGGACAAAACACAATTGAATGAGGAGCTCACAATATAACAAATGCAGTAACCAAAGGCCCTCATTCAATTGCTATTTTGGAAAATTAAATATGGCTATAAATAAGAACTTTTAGGCCCTTATTCTATTTTAACAAATATATGTAATGTGCTTATTTACAAGCCTATTCAAATTTCGACATTGCAATTCAATTACGGCCTTAGAGTACTATTACATTGTAAAAAATGCAATTCAATGAGGGACAAACTATGCAACATATGGTACACACAAAGGCCCTCATTCAATTGCAATTTGCCCAATTGAATAGGGCTCTAAATAACAACATAACAATTTCTTTAAAATAAGTTTTTAGTTACTAAAAAGATATCAAAAATAAAGTTTTTCAATCACTAAAAACTTATTGGAAAAAATATGCTATGTGCTTATTTAGGGCACGATTCAATTAGCCAAATCGCAATTAAATGACACACAAACTGCTACACACAAAACATAATTTATTATTCAATGTTTAACAACCTATAAGCCTTACAAAGAAGCAAAAATAAGAATAACAAAAGTGTTGTGCACCTAATAGCATTGTACAAAAAATCACACAAACTCATAGCAAACTATATTACCATTCTTCTTTAATGTTTAACAACCTATAACCTGTACAATCAAGAAGAAATAAGTTTTGCACAAGTGCTGCGCACCAAACAGGATTGTCAAAAACTAACACAAACACATAGCAAACTACATTAATTATATTATTTCATGTTTCACAAACTATAACCATCCCAATAAAGGTTAAATAACTATACCACAAGTGGTGTGCACAAAACAGGATTCTACAAAAAATAACATAAAACACATCTTATTTAATATATCACAACCCACAAGCCTTACTAAGAACCTTCAATAAGAATAACAAAAGTTGTCGCATTGTACAGAAAGTAAAAAAAAACAAAGATAGAAAAAAATAACCATAAGTCATACAATACAGTCAAATTAATAAATTTTTAAATTATTTAAAAGACATTTCACTCAAACAACATTTTCTATTTTATATTACAACAGATACTGCGTGAAGACAATCGGACGAGGACTTTATCCACAGGACCGGACCATCGGACGAGGACTCGGACCAGACCAGCAGACGAGGAATTTCAACACAGGACCAGACCAGCAGACGAGGAATTTCAACACAGGACCAGACCATCGGACGAGGACTTTCACCAACGGACCACAACATCGGACGAGGGATATCGCCACAGGACCACAATATCGGACGAGGGCTATCGCCACAGGACCACACCATCGGACGAGGACTTCCAACAGAGGACAACACCATTGGACAACGATTTGGAACCGAGGACCAACAAACATTCGGATTTAAATCACACTTCAACCAAGGTAAAGTTTAATAAGTACTAAAGTATAAAACTAAAGAAACTGCTTTCAGTTGCATTCGTGTCAACAGAAAAATAACATAATTATTTTACTATCTCCCTTATTTTATTTAAATTGCTACTATGCAATACATAGCTCAATAACCACATCACTTTTTTTTTTAGCAAAGAAGTTTTGCAGTGGTAAATATCTATCCACAAACAACGTTTTTCATAAATAAAACCATTTTTAAAAAAAAATATGTTACATGCTTATTTACAGCAGTATTCCATTGGCCAAATTCTTAGCCAGTGAGGACAGGAATTATAAATTTAACTAAATATAAATGATACATTCATGATTTGCCTTTTATTTCACCAATTGTGCACAAGAATCTTTAACAGGAATTACAAATTTAAATATACACAATTACATTTATTTTTTTTCCTTTACAGATTAATATGGCTGATAACGAGACCAAAGAAGAGAAGAAAAGACGTCAAACTAGAGAAAGACAAGAGAGATGGGCCGCCCAGCAGACACCGGAGGAGAAAGAAATTCGAAGAGAAAAAGAACGCAAAAGACTTGCAAATAAAAGAATATCAGCTGCAAAAATGAAAGATACAACCAAAAAAAATAAAAAAATAATAAAGCATTTACAAACTGTTCCTAAAACATCAGATGACATTTTACAACATACCAGTCAAGACAGTCCAAAAAAAGCAACTACAAAAAAAAAGCATTTGCAAACTCTTACTAAAAACTTACAGGACATTTCAACCAAACAAGTCCAACATATACCAAGAAAATCTACGAAAAAAACTAAACATTTAGAACCTGTTGTTGAAACATTTCATGACTTTTCATCGGATGAATATGAAAGTCAACATCCAATATGCTTTGCAAATTGTCCTTTACTGAAGTCTTTAGCAGTAGAGGTTCATAGTTGTGGGGACCTGACTACTCAATGTCAATTTTGTGAGGCTTATTATTTTAAACAGGAGAGACCCCGAGATGGACAATTTATTAGTTGTTGTCAAAAAGGAAAGTTCAAACTTCCACAAAGGAAACTATTTCCTACCTATTTACTAAATATTATGACTGAACCTACTTTTCCAAATTACAAAAATTTTAAGACAAACATAAGATCCTACAATAGTGCCATATCATTTGCATCTATGGGGGCAACATTAGCTGCTAATGTACCAGGACATGGTCCTTACTGTTTTAAAGTCCAAGGACAAATTTATCATCGGACTTCACATTTACATCCAGAGGAAGGAGAGCAAAGAAAATTCGCTCAACTATATGTCCTAGATACAATGGAAGCTGTTGACCAACGTATGCAGATGGAAGAAAATAAAAAATGCTTACCCAGTGTTTTTATAGAGCTAAATAACATTATGGACAACAATCCCTACAGTAAAGCTTACAAAAAATTGGCAGAAGTAGAAAATGAACAACTACTTCATGCACAAAGACATCAATTACCCATGCCAAAGGTTAATATGGTGCTTAAAAGAGACAGACATACTGATAAACGTCGTTATAACTTGCCAACATCAAATGAGGTTGCAATGGTCTTTCAGAATGATGAAGGAGAACCACCATTTCAAAGAGACATTAGAGTATATCCCAGAAATCAGGACCAACCATTTATTAATATTAATATCTTAAGTCCAAATTTAGATCCAATGACATATCCCATCTTTTTCCCACACGGAGAAGCAGGTTGGCAACCAAAATTAACCCTTCCCAGTTACCCAAATGCTAAAGCCAGAATCCGAAATAATGTTTCTATGCTTGAATTTAAAGTTGCTCAAATTGCCATTAGAGATGAATTTAATCCAATTTTATGTGGTGGGAAACTAACACAACAATGGATTATTGATTCATATTTGCAAGTTGAGGCAAATAATTTAAACTTTATAAAATATCAACAAGATAAACTACGTGTAGAACAATATTGTGGACTCATGGACTATGTTGCTGACGTGGCTACAAGCAGAGACATGACAGCTGGCAAAGCCATCATTTTACCATCTTCCTTTCAAGGATCTCCTCGAAATATGAGAGAAAGATACAATGATGCTATGGCTATTGTGACAAAATTTGGAAAACCAGATTTATTTGTGACATTTACATGTAATCCACAATGGCCAGAAATTAATCAAAATCTACTTCTTGGACAAAGTGCTTCAGATCGACCAGATTTAGTAGCCAGAGTTTTTAAGATAAAATTAAATGAATTAATACGTGACTTCACTATAAATCAGTTATTTGGCAAATGTCTTGCTTATGTATATACCATTGAATTTCAAAAAAGAGGCCTTCCACATGCACATCTTCTCATAATACTTCAAGAGAAAGATAAATTAGATACTTCGGACAAAGTGGATGCAGTCATAGTTGCTGAACTACCGGATCCAGAACTATATGGTAGACTATATGAGATTGTTACTCATCGCATGATTCATGGACCCTGTGGAGACCTTAATCCACAATCACCATGTATGGAAAATAATCAATGTTCAAAAGATTTTCCAAAAGATTATAGAGACAAAACATATGCAAATTGTGATGGATATCCACTTTATAAAAGAAGAGAAGGAGATAGTGCCATTATTCGTGGGAAAAAAGTGGACAATAGATATGTAGTACCCTACAATCCACATTTACTCATGAAGTACAACGCCCACATCAACGTAGAAGCCTGCACTTCCATCAAATCCATTAAATATGTCTACAAATATATTTACAAAGGTTACGATGCAGCTACTGTAGTCGTCAAAAGTGCAGACAACCCTGAAAGTAGTGAGTTAGTACATGATGAACTTGCATCTCATGTAGATGCTCGCTATGTCAGTGCGCCAGAAGCTATGTGGCGGCTTTTAAAATTTGAAATGCATGATAGATCACATGCAGTATATAGGTTAGCAGTACATTTGCCACAACGACATTTAGTCTATTTCCATGCTGGAAATGAAATGAATGCATTGGCCCAAAGTGAAGATCGTCACACTACACTAACTGCATGGTTTGCATTAAATTCCACTGATGCTGAAGCAACACAATACTTATATATTGAAATTCCATATCACTATGTTTTTGTGAATGGATTATGGAGACCAAGAAAAACCAGAGGCAATAAAATTATTCCAAGAAATTACACAGTCAGTCCAAGAGATGTGGAACGTTTTTGCTTACGGATATTACTTTTAAATGTTCCTGGAGCACAAAGTTTTGAACACTTAAGAACTGTTAATGACATTGTATATGAATCCTTCCATTTAGCTGCAAGACATAGAAACTTACTCGCTGATGATACAGAGTGGGAAAGATGTTTAGAAGAAGCAGCACAATGTCAAATGCCACGACAGATGAGAGAACAATTTGCTTTTATTTGTATCTTCTCAAATGCTCCAAATGCATTAGCTTTGTGGGAGACTTTTAAAAGTAATATGGCTGAAGACTTTATGCGACGATACAATGAACCCATTGCACACTTAAAAGCGTTAATGGAAATCCAAGAAGTCTTTTTAACTCATGGATTAAGTTGTGCAAGTTTTAATTTGCCTGATCCAGGTCTTATAGATGACATTAACTTTGAAGACTATGACATTCAACTACAAGCAGAAAGAACAGAAGAAAGACTTGCAACTTTAAATACACTACAATTGCAAGCATTTCATGCCATTAAAATGCTATAGATGATGACATGGTGACAGAGCGTTATTTCTATCTTGATGGACCTGGCGGATCAGGAAAAACATATTTGTACAATTTATTAATGAGTTCAGTACGAGCCCAAGGAAAAATAGCAATGGCGTTTGCCACTACTGGAATTGCTGCACTTTTATTAGAAGGTGGAAGAACTGTTCATAGTGGATTTAAACTGCCAGTGCCTATTTTAGAAAATTCTGTGTCAGATATTCGCATGACATCCTTACAAGCAAAGAAATTAAAGAAATGTAAATTAATTATAATAGATGAGGCCACAATGATGTCATGCTATGCCCTCCAATGTATTGACCGTTTGCTTCGTGAAGTCATGGATAATATTTTTCCATTTGGTGGAAAGGTAATTTTGTTGGGTGGCGATTTTAGACAAACATTACCTGTCGTTGTACATGGAAATCGAACAGACATTATTGAAACATGTATAAAGTCAAGTACAGTATGGAAACATTTTACCCATCTTCAACTGCAACAAAATATGAGATCAGAAGGCCAAACTGATTTCAATGATTGGCTTATTAAAATTGGAGAAGGCAGAACAGAAAAAATACTACATTTACCTGACGACACTGTAGAGATCCCACCTCATATGATTTGTCAACAAGATATTATATCGGCTATATTTGAAGGGAGCATAAATAACGAAGAATATTCTGAGCTTGCCAACCAAGTTATACTGACGTGTAAAAATAAAGATGCATTAATACTCAATAATGAAATCTTAAAAAAAATTAATGCACCACAAAGAAATTATCACAGTGCTGATTCTGTACTTGCTGATGACAATGAAAGTCAGGCAAACTTTTCAACTGAATTCATTAACTCTTTAACTCCTTCTGGAATGCCACCACATATTTTGCAGCTAAAGAAAGGTGCAATTATCATGTTACTGCGAAATATGAACCCCAAAAAAGGCCTATGCAATGGCACAAGATTAATTGTTCAACAATTAAAGGACCATTTTATAGATGCTGAAATTTTAACTGGGACCCATAAAGGAGAGAGAGTTTTCATACCAAGAATAGATTTAGCACCAAGTGAAAGTAGTCTCCCTTTTATACTTCAAAGAAGACAATTTCCCATTATTATGGCATTTGCCATGACCATTAATAAATCACAAGGTCAAACTTTCAAATCTGTGGGTATTTACTTGGAAGAACCAGTTTTTGCACATGGTCAATTGTACGTTGCGTTGTCACGGTGCAAAAATCCACAGGCTATTAAAGTTTACATTGAAAACAATGAAAGTCAAGGTGATTTATTAGAAGATGGACGTATTTTTACTAAAAACATTGTCTACTATGAAGTACTATAACTTTGCAGGTTACAAATTCAAGATGCAAACATTTTTTAAAACCATTGCAAAATACATAACAATTAGTTGTTTAATTCAGTCATAATTAATGAAAGTACTGTTTAGGAATGATTCGCCTCACAAAATACTTGCCTTGCATTGTTAGTAAAAATTATGTTCAAATGTTAAGTCACTATGTTAATGTTTCTAATGTTACAAGTTTAAAAAATATATTTGCAAGTTATTTCATTCAACAGATTACAAAGTGGATGTTAACAGGTCAAGCACCTTTTAAGTCACAATGTAAATATTGTCTGTTATCTTAAGATTACTAACTACATTAATGTTTATCGCCAGTTTATGTGCTCAGTAATGAATTACTTTAATTACGTACGTTTTAAGCAGAGTTTTACTGTATGCCTTCCTCTACATTCAATGTATATTCAAGTTAACAATTATTGTGATAGAAATTGCATGTTAATACTGATTAATTTAAAGGTCAATTGTTTTTACATTCAAATGTTAATACTTTTAATAAAAAATTAGGTTACAAAATGTATTCACTATGTTACTGTTTATATTGTTCAAAATTATACAAATGTTTTGTCAACTTCTAAACTTACATAAAAAATAAAGTTAAAGTTTCAAAATATATACTTTGAAGGTTATTGCTTACATATATTTTAAACTTCATGTTAAAATTCGCAACGTTTCAAGAAGGCTTTTTACTTTTTGCTTTACTATTCATTCAATGTATATTAAAGTTAACAATTCTTCAGATACAAATTACATTTTAAAAAACCATTACATCAACATTTTACAAAAATACACGTTCATATTAAAATACTTACAAGTGTCAAAAATATATGTTAATAACTAAACAACTTGACAAACATATACATCACATTGCCGTCATTTTTTGACGGGCAAGTCGCTAGTAATAATAATAATAATAATAATAATAATAATGCACAAGAGCATGCCCAGCCGGTACATTTACACATTATATAGTAATAATAATAATAATAATAATAATAATAATGCACAAGAGCATGCCCAGCCAGTACATCTACACATTATATAGTAATAATAATAATAATAATAATAATGCACAAGAGCATGCCCAGCCGGTACATCTACACATTATATAGTAATAATATTAATAATAATAATAATAATAATAATAATGCACAAGAGCATGCCCAGCCGGTACATCTACACATTATATACTAATAATAATAATAATAATAATAATGCACAAGAGCATGCCCAGCCGGTACATTTACACATTATATAGTAATAATAATAATAATAATAATAATAATAATGCACAAGAGCATGCCCAGCCGGTACATCTACACATTATATAGTAATAATAATAATAATAATAATAATAATAATAATAATAATGCACAAGAGCATGCCCAGCCGGTACATCTACACATTATATAGTAATAATAATAATAATAATAATAATAATAATAATGCACAAGAGCATGCCCAGCCGGTACATCTACACATTATATAGTAATAATAATCATAATAATAATGCACAAGAGCATGCCCAGCCGGTACATCTACACATTATATACTACTAATAATAATAATAATAATGCACAAGAGCATGCCCAGCCGGTACATCTACACATTATATAGTAATAATAATAATAATAATATTGCACAAGAGCATGCCCAGCCGGTACATCTACACATTATATAGTAATAATAATAATAATAATAATGCACAAGAGCATGCCCAGCCGGTACATCTACACATTATATAGTAATAATAATAGTAATAATAATAAAGCACAAGAGCATTAAGGTCTTATTATGGAGAGATCTTACATCTCATGGGTTATCGACCCCAATTTTGAGATAATTAAGCACATGAGATAAACTCGTTAGGAGAACTGGGGACTCGTTAATGTGATTTCGGCTTCAAAAGCCCAACTTTTCTTCAAGTACTGGGACCTCCAGAGTTACTGAATACTGTTGTGTTTTTATTCCTCCTCCCTTTGACAGATGTGCTTGGCGTGCTGAGGGCCATAGGGTCACGTATAGTTGGACATGACTGAACAACTAAACAGCAGCAATTATTGCTATGTTATATTATTATATTACTGTACTAGACCCTGGTCAGACAGCGCTGCGCAGACCCTGAGTCGACAGTGATTGGTGGGACCCGGTGCAGAAACATTTAGGGCCCACTTTGCAACTTCTCTATAGACATTGGGTGCCTTTTAGGTTTAATTAAAAGTTCTAATATATAAAAGTTTAATTAAAAGTTCTAATAATGGGAGATTTTAATTACCCTGAAATAAACCAGATAAATGAGACCAGCAGATCATCTAAGGTGAGCAGGTTCTTGAGTACACTCAGGGATCATTATCTGGCCCAGGTTATACAAGAACCTACTAGAAATGGGGCCATCTTGGATTTAGTCATCACAAATAATATTGATATAGTATCAAATGTTGGAATAGGGGAACCTTTGGGAAACAATGATCACAACACAGTCTTATTTGAGATTGAATTAAGAAAACAACATTTTAAGGGGCAGATTTTAACGGTCTAAGGGCGGCAATACAAAGTATAGACTGGGACAGAGAAAAAATGTATTCAGGTTTTAGAGCATAATAAAGTGATTTAGATTTGTAACTGCTTTGAGAGTGCTATCGCTGGCAGCCAATGAGCAGTAATCCAGATATATAACTGCAGAGTAAAAAGTCAAACATTTCATACTTTTTGAGCGGTGCAAATCCAACATACGCAGAGCGGAAACGCCACGTCTGTGGGACACACACAAAGGGGTTCACTTTGGGAGAAAAAACAAACAAATATGAAATATTTAATAATCATATTTTGATGTTACCAACAGATAAGGAAACAAAACTGAGGTTATTATATCTAATAGTAGCAAGCCTGGGAGTACTGGGAGTAATAATACTGCAGCAGGAGGTCAGGACTAATGTCACCTATAGACCCCCAGACAGATAAAGGTCAGTACTAATGTAACTCTATAGACACCCAGTCAGATAAAGGTCAGTACTAATGTCCCTCTATAGACCCCAGACAGATAAAGGTCAGTACTAATGTCACTCTATAGACCCCCAGTCAGATAAAGTTTTGAAATGTTTCTTGGATAGCATTGGGGCTAAAGGAGGTTTGGCCATCAGGTAGTCTAAAGATACAGTATATTATGTCCTCTCTTGGGGGGTTAAGACACTAATAATTCCTCCAATAAAATTCTGTTTTTTTATGTGGGCAAGGTCCCTGGTTAGCCCCTTGGGTTATCTGTTAAAAAGAGTGGTGCAGAGACTGTGGGGGCTGTTAGCCTCCTTGTCCCCGTGTGGCCGTTTAGAATCCCTGCTGCTGCATGTTTCAGCTTTATTAAGGTGTAATTGTGCAGCGTTTGACTCAAGTAGCTGCCTGTGCTGAATCAGTTTGGCTTAATTGCTGGGCCCTTTTCCTGCCAAGATGGCGACCGTCAGTCCATGGGCCTCTATGTCCCCTTCACTACCTTTGTCCCCGCTTGTGTGCTTATTTGGGATGGCCCCCCTTTATATCTCCGGCCCGTGGCCTTCTCTGGTCCCCCCCTCAATCTCTGAGTGTGGGTATGCGGGGCTGGGGTGTTGAATCAGGCCTACCTTCTTCTCTGCTCGCTGCAAGATCAACAATACCTAATTTTTCAGGCATGTGTACATGCCTAATTTTTCTGGTCTCTGGTGCTGCACTGTGCCTTCAACAACCAAACTCCAAAAAAAGGCACATAACAGGGATTAAACTGATAGGAGTAGTACTACTTAACACACCACTCATATCTGGTGTAACAGTAGTGTACATTTAAAACAAAAAACATTTTTTCTACTGTAATAGATTGCATAGCAGTTAGTTGTCTGCAAGCGTGTGTGTCAGACCTACAGCGTCTACTCTGCCAACTTCTGCAAGTGCACAGTGCCACTCATATCTGTTGTCACAGTAGCTTGGACGCTTAGTACCAATCTGTCAAAACCGGTAATGATGAATGAGGTCTAGAGTAGCCTGGTTCCGTTATCCTCTACAGGTTGAGACCTAATGTTTGGGTGACTCCAGACCAACACATGAGTACAAGCAGCACACAAACTCAAAGCCGCCATCCTCCTCCTGGTCCAGCATCATCAGCCACATCAACCACTGCTGTCCTCCTTGCCCCCTCTCAACCATTCGCCACTGCATCTCTCGCCTTGAGCAGTTCCTGCTCATCTGCCCATAGTCAGGTGCCTGTAAAGGACATGTTTGAGCGTAAGAAGCTAATGTCTCAAAGTGCCCCAATATTGAAGTGATACGACCAACAAAGCATCTTTTTCCATCTCCCGGTTCTAAAAATCCAGGCCTTATACACGCCCCCTGATAGGTGACGTAACAAGTATTAAACTGATAAGAGTAGTACTTACAAACACGCCACTCCTATCTGGTGGCACCTTTGATTGCACGTGCCGTGCCCCAAAATTGAAGTGATACGACCAACAAATCATCTTTTTCCATCTCCTGGTTCTAAAAATCCAGGCCTTATACACGCCCACTGATATGTGCTGTAACAGGTATTAAACTGATAAGAGTAGTACTACTTAACACACCTTATAATAATGCAGAGAGAGGCAACGCAGTGAGAGGAGTCTGAAGAAGAGGAGTCAGAGGAGGAAGGTGGCTTTGAGGAGGTGGAAGACCAAACACAGCAGGCGTCCCAGGGGGCTTGTTGTCACCTTTCGGGGACCCTTGGTGTTTTACGTGGCTGGGTGGAGGAAGAGACCTTCAATGACATCAGTGAGGACAAGGAACGGGACATGGCTAGCTTGGTATCCAACCTTGTGCAAATGGGGAGTTTGCGGTTGTGCAAATGGACTGTTTGCGCTTGTTTGCGGTGCGTTAAACGGGGAGTTTGGTCTGTCACTGTAAAGAGGGCCTAACCCTTACACTACCTGATCGATACAACATCATACCTGATGTTTTAAAGCACGTTATTCCAAACAATTTAGGAATGTTAGGTAATTTATGCCCTTTATGGCTTAAAACCAGACTCTGCATCAACTATGTAATTTTTTGTGGGAGTTTTGCCATGGATCCCCTTTCAGCAACCGAAGATTTTATGTTTGCGACATCACTAATGTGCACTGTTTAGGGGTTATTTATGACCAGTACTTTATTGAAATTCCATAGTTGGGAAAATAGGCATCTTGCTCCCATACAATGACCAATAATATTCTTCTTCATAGTAATTAAAAAAGCAACTAGAATCACTTGATAAAAAACAACTTAAAACATAAAAATAGTTAAAACTAAAACTGCTGCATTTCATCTGCATAACAGGCTTTTTCAATGATAAAAAGTAGTATCTAGAGCAGTACTCTATATAGGCAGCTTATAATCAATCAGTAAACAGATACACAGGTTTTTTATATCCCTCGTGAAATTCAGAAACCTTCCATGTCCCTTTAAGAAATATTTGGCTTAAGTGTGTCTAATTTTAAATTATCTTAAAGTATAGTAGTCTCCTCCGTAAAGCAAAACACTCTTTTTTAACAATGTTAGACATTATAATAGCCGATCAAGTCTGTATTGTTTTATAAAGTACAAGTAAGGTCCTTCATAAACCCCACACTGAATCTTCTTTTTTGTGAATTATTTGACCCTTAAAGTAAGCACTGTTTTTTGTAAGATAACAGAAAGAATTAAACAGCATAGGATTAGATATCCCATGGTGCTCTGTGCCTGCTCTTGTCTGACTGGTTCTGATACCATCTGTAGTTTACATTTTCAATGTCAAAAACTAGCACTTAATATTTCAGAAATATATAAATCAAGTTTCAAGGTATCCATGCAACTAATGACAAGCACGGCATCTCCCTAGAAATATATGCTTCAGTTGAGATTTTGCTTTGCAAAGATATCTTATACAATAAGCAAAAAATTGAGAAGTGTCAAAATGTATTCAAGAAAATACTGGAAATACGTTAATTAACAGGCAAAAAATAAAACTCTTATTATGATAAACTAGGAAATTGCCCATCAAAAATGATGGAAGTAAAATTGTAAGCCTGGCAATGCTGTTTGCCACACAATGTGTGGCAATGGACAGTCTGAGCACATTTCCCCCCCTCCCTTCCTTGTGCCTCACCCCCTCTCCCTCCCTTGTGCCTTCTTTTCCCCCTCCTCTCTCTCCCTTGTCTCTCTTTTTCCCCCTACTCTGTCACCCTTGTGTCTCCTTTTCCCCCACCTCTGCCTCCCTTGTGTCTCCTTTCCCCCACCTCTGCCTCCCTTGTGTCTTCTTTTCCCCCTCCTCTCCCTCCCTTGTGTATCCTTTCCCCTTTCTCTCCCTCCCTTGTGTCTCCTTTTCCTCTCTTGTTCCTCTCTGGGTCTCCTTTTTCCCCCACCTCTCCCTCCCTTGTGTTTCCATTTTCTCCACCTTTCCCTCCCTTGTGTTTCCATCTTCCCCACCTCTTCCTCGTTTTGTCTCCTTTTCCTCCTCCTCTCCCTCTCTTGTGTCTGCTTTTCCCTTCCACTCCCTCCCTCGTGTCTCTTTTTGCTCTCCTGTCTCTCCCTTGGGTCTCCTTTCCCCCTTCTCTCCCTCCCTTGTGTCTCATTTTACCCCTCCTCTCCCTCCCTTGTATCTCATTTCCCCCTCCTCCCCCTCCCTTGTGTCTTCTTTTCCCCCTCCTCTCCCTCCCTTGTGTCTTCTTTTACCCCTCCTCTCCCTCCCTTGTGTCTCATTTCCCCCTCCTCTCCCTCCCTTGTTTCTCCTTTACCCCTCCTCTCCCTCATGTCTCATCCTCCTCCTCCTTTTCCCTCCTTATCCTCCCTCCTTCCCCCCTCTCCAATAACCTCTCTATCCCCTGCATTGAGTCTTCTGCGTGTGTCCGGAACTGGCATATGCTAATGACGTGAAGCGCACATGACATCACGTCATTAGCATATGCCGGTTCCGGAGACACGCAGAAGACACGCTGCAGCAGGAGGAGCTCAGCGGATCAAGGTAAGAGAGGTGAAAGGGGACAGGGAGGTTTTGGAGACGGGGAAGGATAAGGGGTAGGATTGCGGCCCTCACTGCGGCCCATAATAGCTCTCCTCGCTGCGCTAGGCTTGCAGTTGCGGCCCTACAGATAAGGGGGAAGTAGGGAGGGAGAATTGCGGCCCTCACTACAGCCCGTAATCCCTCGCTTTGCGAGGGTCGCAGTTGCAGACCTATGGGCCGCAAAGCATGACCAACGGACCATATATCCACAACTATTATAGGTGATAACCATTAACTATCCATTTAAGATTATCAAGAGGAAAAATGGTTCATAATAGGCATTGATAAATCTTGATGTAAAAGATGTCTATGGATTGATAAAAACGTTGGTATTTTTTAGTTGTTCATTCATGTCCAACTCTCCATGAACTTATGGACAGTAACATTCCATGCGCATCTGTCAGCCACTGACCCTCTGAGCGCCATCACGCAATGAGATCATTGCTTTAATGATCTCATCTATCCATCTCTGTCTCTGTTGACCCCTTTCTTTGTGTGCCTTCAATCTTTTTCAGCATTTAGGGAATCCTGATGTGGCCCAATTTTTTAAGTTTTAGCCTCATAATCATACCTTCCAGTGAACAGTTTGTCTTGATTTCCTGAAGTATTGATTAAAACATACTTTACTACAATGTTTTCTACAATGTCTTGCATTATCTGTCCACGTCATGTCACTACATTGACTTAGATAGAAAAAAGATAGCAGCTAGGTTATCAAAGAGCATAAACACTTTAGATCTTAGCAGATATTTAGGAGGTTCTGCTAGTGTCCAAAGGCTGACATGCTTGATATCTTGTCTTCCTATACAGTGCATTAAGAGGTAGGTAGAGAGCAAGGCCCCTTTATTAATCGAATGGTGTAAACTGCAGTATAGCCATAAATCATCTGTGGGAGATTTTTTTTCCCCATGTTATACCTTGATGTTAATTGTCAGCTAGCTAATATTACTGCACTTAATCCACATCCATAAATCCTTCCATTGCCACAAGAGAGTTTAGTGTAGGGCGTTCTCAAACCAAGCTTTACAGGTAAGAAAACGGCTCCTAGGAAATGAGAACATCATAATTATTATAATGAGTGAGAACAAGCTCCGTACCTCCAGCAAGAAACAATAATACATAAATATATATAAATATATTATCTTTTAATTATTTTTATTTAATGACATAAAATATATGTTACAGTTGTATTTATAGCTTGCATATCAAAAAATGAGTGTGCATATATATTTATATATATATATATATATATATATATAAATATATAAACATTAGAGTATTTGTTCCTAGTCAGCATGGTTTCCTGAGTACTGAGTTGTGTGTTACCTGAGATGTTGTCTAATAAACGGACATAATAATGCATTATCACAATTTCTAATTACACATATGTTGATATTGAACTGTTATTTGTCAAAGAGTTTTGAAATTCCATCATTTTTAAGTCATGTTTGGTGCTATACTGTCACTTTAACGACTTCTGCTGCACTATTCAATGGCTTTAAAGTTAGAGTTTTTTTGTACCTCTAATATTTTCTTTTGCATTAGCATATTATTTTTGATGTAACTCGTAATATTTCAGCCATGCAAAAATCAATGTAGATTTGTGCCGTGCTTTTCGTTTTTGTCATGCAACGGTCACTTTTGCCAGTTCTCTCGCAGTGTTTTCGGGTTTAGAGAATAGCATAACTAGGTAGGATTTTATGTGCTACTACAGCACTAGTAATTACTATTGTCAGGATTAGCATAGGGCCCAGAGAAGAGTAGAATTTACAGTTTGCAGTGGATCTGCTTTCTTTGGTGTTGGAGGTATTGAAAACTAAGGATAAAATCACTCATCGATTTCTCTGACAGCAAAATATAGAGCTCACGACCATGCTCCATACCAGGCAGTTCTGAAGAAAGACATCATGGGGACCCATAAGCATAAGCCTTTTATTCTCTTGCATGGTCCCTTAAAATTATACATATACTATGCTACAAAAATCTCTCTCATTCTTGATAGAAACTATTTGTTCTAACCATATTAATCCTATAAAATTAATAAACTTGCCAATATAACATTAATAATTATTACATGCAGTCACTCTCAACTTTGTGCTACTTCTCATTAAATGTTTGTTTCATTAATATTGTATACTAGCGACTTGCACCTTCGGAGCTCACCGCGAGCCTCTCCCCCTGTCTACTTCCTCCCTTGTGTCTCCTTTCTCCCTCCTCTTCCTCCCCTGTGTCTCCTTCCCACCTCCTCTCCCTCCCCTGTGTTTCCTTTCCCCCTCCTTTACCTCCCCTTTGTCTCCTTTCCCCTCCTCTCCTTGGCCTGTGCCTCCTTTCTCCCCACCTCTCCTCCCCGTGCCTCCTTTCCCCCTCCTCTCCCTCCCATGTGTCTCCTTTTCCCCCCTTCTCTGTGTCTCTTCCCGCCTCCCCTGTTTGTCCCGTCTCCCTCCGCTGTGTCGCTTCCCCCCATCTCCCTCACCTGTGTCTCTTCCCCCATCTCCCTCCCCTGTGTCTCTATCCCTCCCTCTCACCCTCTGCATCTCTCTCCCCCTCCTTCTCTCTCTGCTGCCTCTCTGCCTCCCTCCCTTTCTCTCTTCCCCCTCCCTCACTCACTCTCTCCCTCTCTCTCTCTCTCTCTCCCTCTTTCTCTCTTCCTCCCATTATCTCTCTCTCTTTCTCTTTTCCTCTTCTCTCTCCCTCTCTGCTCTCTATTTGCCTTTCTTTCTGCCTCTCTTCCTCTCTCTCTCTTCCTTCCTTTCTTTCTGCCTCTTCTCTCCCTCCTTCCCTGTAGCGAGTCTCCCTCTCTGCATCCTCTCTCGCTCCCTATTGTGAGTGGGCCACACATGCACAAATTTGACACAATGTGTGCATTGGTGACTAGTATTTGCCAAGATTTAGGGACAGCAGATTGTGAGTAACGCTGTGCAGAACACGTCTAACAACTGTTAACTATTATATAGTGGATTGCAAATTAAAAATATGTTTTGTACTTGTGGCAGATTTCCCGTGTAAATAGTGCTCACCAAAGATGTCTTGACGTATTTCATTTTGCAAGTCATAAATAATTGTCACATTTCTTAGCCTGAGACAAGAGTGACACATGAGAATTAATAAGGCGCATTTTAGCTCTGTTTGTTTAACTGAACCCGAGGTCTATTAAGTTTCAGGAATCAGGGTTTTATGAAGCAAGGCTTCAAGTTTTCAAGCTGAATGAGATTGAATTGTTTTTCAGGAAAGTTGGGGATTTACAGGAATATGCAGCACAGTAAAAATAGGAAATAAAAGCTTCACATAGTGTCAAGCAGTGGCAATTATTATGTGTCATGTATGAATTGGACTGGTTATTTTAGCCCAGCATTGTTCAGAGAAAAACATTTGATAAAAACATAAAGGGACAGTTAATTCAGCACAATTTGAAAAACTCCACTGTACATTACTCCTAATAACATGTTGAAATACTTTTAGAATTTATGAAATAGGTGCCTTTTTCACAGAAAAAAATCATAAATAAAATATCTGTTTACATGAGAATTAGGCATGCCTCCAGATAGAGTCACAGAAAGAGATGTGTGCAGAGAGTAGTTCAGAAAGAGGGATTAACCCTTCCCAAATTCATCTGTGAAGGGAAATGACTGCTGAAAACTATGTTAGTTGTGGGTTAACTGATGGCTGATGACATGCCCAAAAGCCGAGAGAAGCACTAGCTCTTGTGTTCACAGAGCTTGGAATGGCTGTTGTCGGCAGATGCATTTATTCATGAACAGTAAGCAGTGTGTTTGTAAACAGACCAAAAACTGCTGTTATTAGTGTAATTAAAGAAAAAAAACTATAGATAATTTTAACATAGAATATTATGCTCTTTCACACCATGATGAGCACTTATAGTGAGGTAAATGGCCCTTTAATATATATCTAGTAAGATTTTATCTAAAAACAAACTGGCTATATCTGAAGAAATCCATAAATTAGAAAATAATTACCGTAAATATAGACTACCAAAATGGTAAAATGGAGTAAATAAAAAAATTACATGTTTTGCTTGGAGTAGAGAGAACAGAGAGTTGTGATATGACTGTATCCTTCAAATATATAATGGAATTAAATTAAATTCAGGCGGGCAATGTTTTCCATAAAAAGTTTGCTATTTGCAATTAAGTACTTATTGATCCTAAAATGATTTGTAAAAGTATTCGCTTATGGAAAAAGTACTGGTATAACTTTTGTGCAGAACTGGTAAAGAATGATACAGTAAGGGAATTAAAAAATAAATCAATATGTGAAAGGTTAACCTGAGGGTTATTTAATCCTATGTCTAATTGGTAAATAAGAGAATATGAGAACATATGGGCCTATATTATATTTTTATGTTTTTGCCAAATAATAATTCACAGCATTCTTTTACAGCATAGGAGATGTCCTGCTTTTTTTTCTTGGTAGTTTTGTGATGTATTAGGTGATAGATCATGTATAATATCAGTGGGAAATAATTTAGTTGTAGACATTAAAAATATAAGAATGGACAAGGATGCTTCAAAATAACAGGATATATCAGGAAAATATGCTCAAAAAGGCCTCAGTGTTTTTTGCAAAAACACAATATGGTTCAAACAATGACTGGTGCAATAAAACATTGTGAAAAGGCACAAGACATTGTTAATTGTGAATAATAACAACACAATGTACACTGGTACACAGTAGGATCACCTTACTTTCTCACAATTTTTCCTGCCACTGGTTAAGCTTTTCTTACCGTCTGAAGTTTTATGGATTTGCTGCTCGGGGTATTTTATAACATAGAGACCAAACCATATTTACAGGCTGGAAGGTATTTACTAACAGCCTTATTAAATTGCAATTCGGCAAATTCTAAAGGGCTCTATATAAGCACAAAGCATATTTTTTTTACAGAAGTTTTTAGTTAGTGAACTTCTATCCAAAAGCAAGGTCTTCACAAACTAAAAAAATATGTAAAATAAATATGCTCCTTGCTTATATAAAGCCCTTTAGAATTGGCCGAATCGCAATTTAATAAGGCTGTATGTATCTCAAGTGGCTGAGATGTGCATCCTTGTATTTACAATGCACTATTTCATATGGGGGAAACATTGAGATCACTGCCTTCTCATCTCAACCACCCTAGTGTCTGACACTTTATTGCACTTTCCTGCTAATTGTTTTATTTATCAACATATCTACTTTTTCTGGTATTTAACTCAGTTGCTTATATCTTCCATACAGTACTGGGAATTTATTAATGATAAGAGTTAATTAAGACTAAATTAAGTTGAGAGAACTGTATCTTTACTATAGTCGTATAAAGCAAGACCGAAAATAAATGCAATTTAAGTGATTTGTATATTTATAGGAACATGCATTATAGTCATTGGTAGTCAAAAGGCGGAACTGGCTCTGAATCAGGACCTTTGACACTTTTCTTGTGGACTTCCACTGCATTCCTATAACTGCACCATATATCCTACAGGAAAATGTAAGATATTTAAATGATCTACCAGTTGCATGCTGTTCTCTTCCTCTGCCCTCTGTGTATATATATTACATTATATTAAAATATTTGTGTCCATAAAAAAATATATATATATTTGGACCTTGGTGAAACTTAAGAAATAATTGACTAACCCAGTAATACAAAGTACAAACCTTCAGAAAGTAGAGAAAAGCTATCTAAGCCCATTAACAATAATTGTGTTTAATGTGTGTAAATGTGCAGTTATAGTAGTCTGTGTACATATGCAGTTTGGATGTTCATCAATCAATTTCCTTTATTTTAGCATATAAGAATGGCTTATGTTTTTTTTTTAAGTATATTCTTGGAAAAATGTATAGCATGCTTTTAAAGATAGAGTCCAGAAACTATTGATGAGTCTCCAAACTAGTCCTGAAATAATTTCTTATATGTAGGACTTTGATAGATAAATTGACTCAGCAGGACCAAGGTATTTCACTTAAATAGTGAGACAAGAAATGTCATAGAGAAAATGAGATAATGAGAAAGAACATTTCATAGAGAAGTCCGACATAGCAAAGCAAGGAATTATATAGACTGTCTGGCACATTGAGGAAAGGAATTTCAGATACATACTTACATACTGTAGCAAGGTAATGACTGTCATAGCATAGGAGCAACATAAAAAAAATCCTGCAAAAGGGCATGAGATAAGAACATTTCAACTAGAGCAGAATAATGGAGTGACAATGAATGACTTGGAGACAAGATCAGAAATATAATGGGATACAGAGGTAGTGAGGTATTTGTATGTTAAGGTCAAGATAATGCTATATTTGTACTAGTAAAATATTAAGACCTCTGTTATCCCATCTGGGACAAACAACACCTTCCTTGTATAAAAATGAAATTATTTTATCTAGAATAAATATTTCCAATTGCTGGCCCACAGGCTAGATGTGGCCCGCAAGCGGCATTCTGACTGCAAGGGAGAATCTGGTCAATGCTTAAATGCAGCATATTAAAAAATCTAATACACACCAATAGGGTATTAAATACATATTAGATATCAAATACTTATTTATACACACAAAGGTTATCTGATACCTTATCACATTTGCATTTTATGGAGGTAAAAATAGGGAGTAAGAAACTTATCCAGTCCAGTAGCAGCATCTGTATGTGTTATATCTTGTTTTAGTGTGGTTGTTTTTCATGTATAAATTAGTCCGCCCCTTCAAATTTTGGAAACTGAAATCCACAATTGAAGATAGCTAGTCCCAAGTGCTACATTTAAGAGTGGTGGAAGAAGATCCCAGTCAATAGGAAGAAGTGAAGCGAGAGACGATGGGGTGGGGGGGGAGCGGTAATACTGTGTAAGCAGGGTTTGAGTCTGCGGGACTGTTATTGATCAAGCTTGATGATGTGGGGGAGAAGGTGAATATTTGGTTGGTTGGTTGGTTGGTTGGTTGTCTGTGTCTGAGTTGTTGATGATAGGTACTGTTCCAGAGTAATACAAAAGTTGCCTTAAATGGAAGCTGAACTTTGAATCACCATCTTTCGCCTCATGTTGACCGTTGGGCATTCTATTTAGGGATTTGTAGCAAAATTATAATAGAGATGACCAAGATTTCACATAGAGCAACAGCTTTAGATCAGCGTGAATTTTTGCACTTCTTCTAAAAAGTTGTTTTGAGGATCAGCCTTAATCAATTTCTTGAATTTGCTTCTTGAATAAAATGTGATGATTCTGAAGAGTTCACAGAAAAATCATAGCAACAACATTGGCATATAATTATGAACCCGTCTGGTCTACTCGGTAATGTTTTTGTATCTTCTGCTAATAACTACTAACAGATAAAGATGCGCTATTGCACAAATATACTGTCATCTGTTAAAAAAATTTAATTACTTCAAAGTGTAAAAGTGAGAGATGTGACATTCAGTGCTCAGAGAGCTGCCTACCATTGCATTTTATGGCAGTGGCTCCATTTTGAAAGACGTCAACCAGAAGCGTAACATCACATATAATTCAACTTGCAAATATATGCATTGTTGTAATAGCATGTTTTCAGTTTGACTGTGTTTGATAGTGAAAATATTAAGGTCTTTAAGACAACACCTTCTTAATTTTCCGCAGAAGTATCTGAATAACTATCAATTTAAACAGAAAAACTTTGGTTTTGTTCTTTAAGTCAGCTGACTACAATGTATTGCTGGTATCTAAATAGGCATCTTTAGTATACTCCCAATAGCATGATGTGTAAATGAAAACTGAATGTAATCACTGTTCTGTCGGACACGGAGGGCGGCCCAGTCTCCCTGGGTAGCCGAGAGTGTCCTATGACCCAGCGGAGCCTGGGCGTGCCTCCTCCTCTACACTGGGGGATGTTGGAGTGATGTAAGGGGTGTGCACGTCAGACTTCGCGCCAATTTGCCTCACTCGATGGCCCTCCAGCGTGGTGATCGGACACATCTCGGCTGTGCTCCTCAGATCCTCATTCTTGTATCTCCGTTTGTTTGTTTTTGTTTGTTGTGTGTGTGTTGTCTTTGTGTTTTGTGTGTGTGTTGGTGATTATTTTTGTGACACTGGCAGCTAGTTTTGCTTTTTTTACCCGGATTATAAAGGGTTAACGCCCTGGACCAATTCAATAACCTCAGCAGGTATATTTACCCCTTCTGTTTCCTTTCCTTTGTTTTTTGTTGCTTGTTCACCCCACCCGCCATTTTGTACTTTTACTCCCTGAGGATGCTATAATTTAGGAGTTTAGAATCAGTTAGGATGGAGGCAAGTGAAGCCAGCGATTTGGAACGCCTCTTTAACTTGGTGTGCTCCAAGGCCTTATGCCACGGAGTTAAATTGCTGGAGGACCACTTAGGTGCTCCAGCGGGCAAGTCAACCACCTCCCCAGTGGTCCCTCAGACCCAGTCTTCAGTGGCTAGTGGCCTGGGGGATTTGGCTAGCTCCTCGGACGGGACTGCAAAGCAGTGTGGGCCTAGGGCTTGCAGTCCCGCAGAGGAAAGAGTGAGGCCACTGCCTGCGGCCCCCGGGGATGGTTTGGTTACACAGCAACCATCACCGCAGAGCAACAGGGGAGCTGGGCTTATGGGTGTGAGAGGCGCAGGTCATAGCGACCATACTGCGCCTTTAGGACCATCGATAAGCCATTTACATAGTTACATAGTAATTGAGGTTGAAAAAAGACTTTAGTTCAACCTTTTAAGATCTCCTCTAAACTGCAATATGCGGATTAGTTGTTAATTGATATTATCTCCGACACTCCTACACCCACCCAGACCTCAGTCTCGCAGTAGGGGCGGGAAGGGTCACAATAAAAATAGAAATGGTGGAAAAATCCCAGCGGTCCCGCCTAGGGATTTTGTGTGTGCGGATAAGTCCTTGGTGTCTGGTACTAATACTAATGTCTTAAAGGGCCAGCAACAGGGCAGGAGTGAACTGGCCACAGGTGCAGCTGCACTTTGTAAAAGGCGCATGGAGATAGAGCAAGAGATGTTAAAGGACAGGGAAGTGGTGAGCCCTGCAGTTGCGGTCCAGGTACTAAGGGCAGTACACCCGACGAGGACCAGGAAAGCCACTTCCAGGTACAGTCCACTCTCTTTTAAAGTGTCAGAGATCGGATTTTGTTTTTCTGTCCCAAGTTACCGTAAGAGCAATGATAGCTACTTTTTGTCTCATTAATCTATCGTTGTACACAACGGCAATTATAGACCCACATAATTACTAGTATATGGAATTAGCAAGTGGGGTTGTGTATTGATTTTTGTCTCCAGTACAGCCGTTCATCCTGTATATGCACCAATAGGTGGACTCATATAAAGTAACTTTGAAATCAACAAGAGGCAGACCAGACGATATTATATGTGTAAAAGGCATTACCTGCCAAGAACTTTATTGCCAAAGGAGCAAATCTGTGTATTTCTTTTAAGATTGTACATTTTAAGAGTTTTTATTTGTCGTTGTTCCCTATATTTAATAAAAGTGGTCATAATACTATAAATCCAAAACCAAAATAAACAAATCAAGGTGGATGAATTCATTATATGTATGGCACTGCGGAATATGTTGGTGCATTATAAAAAGTAGATAATAATAATAATAATGAAAATTGTATTTGAAAAGTATCTTTTTTTTCTATATGTTTATTTATCATTTAGACAGTGTATAAAAGACTGAACAAGTACAAAACATACATAACAAATATTACAATAAATATAAACAAGTGAATTGTGTCCAAAACGTTACATACAGTTAAATTTATAATTCAATTTGGAAGAGCTATAGAACATAAAATAACTTTTGAACATACTTTTCTGAGCAGAATGTGCTGATGTATTGGAAAGTGTGTTGTTTCATAAAATATTTTCATTAATAAGTCATTGGTTCTGAAGCAATACCTGCCACTTGCTTTTCTTACATTTTTTTAAATTGAGCATTGTATATATATTAACACAGATATGATTGATATTGTCAGAACTTTTGTATGAATAAAGTTCTATCTTATATGGATATTATAGTATAATATGATATTCCAATTATTAACCACTATTTTATATCCAATGTATTAATATTGTATATGCTGTATATTTATATATATACCTAAAGCATGCGATTCCATTATTTGAATATATCTATGTAAAAGATATGTTTTCACAGTTTCTCACCAGTGAGTTATCCATGGTTGAATGGTTCTTTGTTCTATAGAGATAAATATCTGAGTGAATTCCTAAACTAATGGATATAGGTCTATAAAGGTTATTTTCCTTAGAAATGATGGTATCCTCCCTAAGATTTCACATGTGAAGAATTTGTTTCATAGACACCAAGTCTACTAAACAGAATAATAAATCTGTTTAGGGATATCTAACTAATAACCATTCTTATGACCCCATTGTGTTTATGTCCGAGAGCGCCATCTTATGGTTCAAGGAATAAATGTCTCTATAGAAAAATATATTCATTATAAAATTTAAATATGTGATGACATCAGGAGAGATTCTATTGGTTATTAGATATTTTAACTGATTTGGGATTCTGCAAATAAGCAAGAGGTAGAATTATGGATAGAAACAGGATCTAGGGAGACAAAGAGAAAGGAGAGAGGGAGAGAGAAAAAGAAAGGAAGAGAGGAAAACTTTGTTCCTGTGGAAAAGGCCAGACAATTTTGGAATTAACCAGTGGAATCTTGTCATAATTGGTAATGTATAAATTGAAATATTTTATTTTATGATATAATTGAAAACCATTACCATAATGTCTCTGTTTGGTTTATTTCTTATCAAAAAGTTATTTAGATTTCCTTTTGTCATTGAAATTTATAAATCCGGATATAAATTTTAATACAAAATTAGATATCTAATTTTCTTTTTGACCAATACAGATAAATTAATTTTACTTAGCTAACTTATCAATTATATTATAAAATACTTTACCATAATTGTGTTATATTTAATACATTCCTGTATAGCTATATTATAATATCATTAGACATTATTAGTACATGTTAAAACGTTATTTTGGGTGAATTTTATTAATTGATTTATCTGATTTTGTTCTATGGGTTACTATTCCAGGTTTTATTGTACATGTGATTGAGATAAACTTTTATATTGAGATTTTAGGACTGTATAGAAGATATCATAAAATAATAAGTTTTAAAATATAATGGATTAATTTTCTTTTAATATCTGACTGGTTATATTTTGTTTTATGTGTATTTGATTTGATACATGACATTTTTTAGCATTAGACTAGTTGATTTTGTTATTTTCAATAAATGTTATTTTATAAAAAGGAATATGTGTCTATAAATTGATTCTGAACTCAAAATGAATTATTCTATATTATTTAGAAAATAATATGTCGTATTAATCCCGACAATATACATATATATATATGGACAGAAGTTAAATATTCAAAGGGAAAATGGAGGGCCGTGTAGTTGGCGGGGGGGGGGGGGATGGGGCAGAGTCTAATAGAGATCATCAACATTCTTCCAAATTGGCCTCTAGGACCAAAGGGTCCATTTTGCGACTATCTTTTTATATCTCCTAGGTTCCATATGGATATAATCCATTTCAATTTGTTTATTCCTATCTGTCATTGCTTTGACTTCTGACCAGGAAGGATTTTTCCATTTTACTGCTATAAGGTATTTTGCAATTGAAAGAATATTAATTACAATACCTTTATACTTATGTTCCAAAGATTCCAAACCAATATGGAAGAGGATCAAAGCTGGAGTATTTTGTAGCTTACAGTTCATAATTATAGATAGTTGGTATATACATTCCTCCCCCCAAAAAATAATTTTAGGGCAAAACCACCACATATGTTTGTGGGTGCCACTATCATTGCATCCTCTCCAGCATTCACCGCCTGTAGTTTGGGGGGCGCATTTAGCTATGGTATAAGGGGTCATATACCACCTTTGCATAACTTTAAAATAAGTTTCCCTTAGTGTGATACTCATTAAATACTGTTTTGCCAGCTTGAAGGCTTTGTGCCATGCAACAATTTCCAAATTCAAGCATAGGGATTGTTCCCAATTTAGCATTCTATTGGTCTTATTATTTGATTTTAAGTTCTTGATTACTGTAATGCAATTAGAAATGGATTTTTTCCTTTCATCAATTGCCAGGTTTTCAAAGTCTGAGTGTTCCCTAATTGGAAGACTAGATAAGCCTCTTTTATATACAATACATTTTATTCTGAGATAATGGAACCACTGGTTTCTCAGGAGAAAGTTTTCATGTACTAACATTTGAAAGATTTTCAATTTAGACTTTCTATACAGATCGTCTACCACAATTAAACCCATCTGGGCCGAGTTTAGGTTTTTTAAATTATCTATTAGGTGTAAAATGTTTAAGGGAGTGATAGGAGCAACAACTTTAATTACATGTAATTGATTATTTATCTTTTGCCATTGAGAATACAGAGATTTGACCACATGGGGTAATTTCTCTTTTACCTTTTTATCTACTTCCCTATTCCATATATAGTAAGTCCTTCTAGTTGGAAACCCTCAGAAAGAGTTTTTTCAAATTCCAAGAATTTAGATTTATTTTTGTTAATGGAGAATTTTAAAATATGAGTTCACACTGTTGCAATATAGTAGTCAAATACATTGGGAGAAGATAACCCCCCTTTGTTAAAATCCCTAGAAACTATATTTCTATTTATTCTAGGACGCCTATTTCTATAAATCTATTTCTCCATTATTCTTTGAAATTTTCTAAGTTGATATTGCGGGAACTTTAAGGGGATACACCTCCAATTTAGCAGCATTCCTTTTTTATAGTATGAGACAAAACTATATTCGCTAATTATCTCCTGTAATCTAACCAGTGAATGTAGTGGTTCTGTTACCGTTATCACCAAGTCATCCGCAAAACTGTGACCTTACTTAGTTCCTGCTTGATGGGTATCCCCCTAATTCCCCCCGAACTTCTATTTTTTTCCACAATCGGTTCGATAACTAACGCAAAGATCAAGGGGGGTAGGGGGCAAATGCATCCATCATGGCCTCTATAAATTCCCAGTTGACCCTATCAAATGCTTTTTCTGCGTCTATAGACAGGGTAACAACTGGGAGTTTTTTATTTCTAGAAAATGCAAGTAAATCAGTGAGCTTACGAATGTTATCAGGGCCCTCTCTATTTTTTATAAAGCCTGTTTGATCTGAATTTATTAGATCACCAATAAACTAGTTCAGTCTTGCAGCTAATATAGAGGCGTATATTTTAATGTCAGAGTTTAACATGGATAATGGGCGATAGTTTATTACATTCGATGTATCCTTCTCGGGTTTTGGAATAGCTATTACTAATGCTCGAAGAGTCTCTATAGGTGCTTTACCTTGGTCCTTTATTTAATTGAATATTGATTTTAAGTGTCCAGTGATCTCTTTTTCAAATACTCTATAATAGCAGTTGGAGAAACAATCAGGTCCTACAGCCTTACCCAATTTTAGATTTGAGATACAGTCATGTATCTCTTTCTCTGTTATATCTTCTTCCAAATGTATCATCTATTCAGTTGACAACATAGGAAGATTTATTCCATTCAAAATAAAAATTAAAGTTCCCTTCCAGATTGTATAAAGAACTGTAATAGTCCGAAAAGACTTTACCGAAGTCCGAAGGGTTTAAAAGTATCTTACCATTTTTACCAATGAATTTGTCTATTCTTTTAATAAAGTAGTTACTATTAATTTGACTAGCCAATAATTTTCCAGGCTTATTGCTAGAGTGATAAGACTTCTGTTGATATATCCATATTTTATTATCAACTACCTTTTGTAGGATGTTTTTATCTGTATTTGTTATTGAGAGATTTTTAAAGAAAGCTCCTTGTTAATTGAAGTCTTATTTAGCTGTTGAATTTCACTTAATTTAATATATAAGTTCTTCAATGATTTGCCACGAGTCTTTGCTCTGTGAATTGACCATGACTTAAGAATGCCTCTAATAACAGTTTTGTGTGAGTTCCAAAGTACAGACTTAGAAGAGACTGACCTATCATTTATTCTTTAACCATGTTATTTTTATATGATGTCTTCAAATTATTTATAGACAAAATAATGCACGCATGATCTGAAATAGTAATTGGGTACATTTTACTTAGGAGAGGTATTTGGATAGTTTTGGATCTGTTAAAATATAGTCGATCCTTGAATATCCCTGATGTCTAGATGATAAAAATGTGAAATCAGTCTCATCAGAGTGATATACTCTCCAGCTGTCATATAACTGATATTTTCTCATAGTCACGGTTACATTTTTTGCTGTTCTTTCAATCTGGTTATATATAGTTCTTTTTTTAAAAGATTTTCTATCCTTCAGGGGGTCACTAATCATATTGAAGTCTCCACATATGACTAAATGTCCTGTCTTAATTTTGGAGACATGTTTTAAGATTTTATTAAGTAATTTATTTTGGCTAGAGTTTGGAGCATAAATATTTACGATTGTATATTGTATGTTGTTAATTGTACCTAACCAAATAATAGATCTACCTTCTTTATTAATCTCCCTATATTCTTCTTTTATATCATTGCTTTTATTGAAATAAAAATAGCTACACCTTTGGTCTCAATTTTTGCAACTAGCAAAAATGCTTTGATTAAATATTTTTTGGGATGAACCTGGTTCTCTATTACTTAATAGATGTGTCTCCTGTAAGCAAGCAACATCTATGTTTTCCTTATGTAGGAAATCCATTGTTGCGTGCCTATTAAACAAAGTATTTAGTCCATTGGTATTATATGAGGCAAATTTCAAAGCCATAGAAAATTGTCCAAACTTGCTACAGATTATCTAGAATAAAACATCAGTGGCATAGGTATCTCCATATGTCTCATTGTTAACAGAGTCTGGCCCCCACCGAGTACACCTCCAACTCCTGCAATTAAATATCTTGTACGTCTACCATTCCCTCTTTTCCTTAGTAGATATTTTAAAATATGACATAGTTCTTCCAAATTTTTTATGTTACAATTCAATAATTGGAAAATGCAATAGAAATACAAAAACATAAAAATAACCGCAGCAGTGGCATTAAGTAATATATTAACCTCTGCAGGGGCTACATCTCTTGACAGTAGAAGTATATTTTTGGATACTGTCATTTAAGTAGTTATATTTCCCTAAGTCTGAGAGATACAGACCATAGGGAAATCAGACCGAGATGAGATATATTTTCTAGAGCTTCTTTAAGCTCTTATATTCTGCTATACTATTTAATACCCTAAGGGGCCAACAATAAACAGAAGAGAGAGAAAAAAGGGAAGAGAAAAAAAGGGAAAATATTGATTCAAAATATGTATCTCCGTTTGTGTATTATATTATTTTTATTAAGTACATTCAAACATTTAACCATTGCTTAGTGGATCTATATTTATGCTTATTCATTACAGTACATTAGAAATTGAAATATCCCTTTTTGTGCTATATCATTTATATTAGGTGCACTCAACTCTTTAATTATTGCTTTGGTGAATATATTTTTATACGTTGTTACAGATATATAAATCCCTTTTTGTGTTGTATTATTTGTGTTACGTGCAATTGAATATTTAGTCAATATTTAAAAAATATATATATATGTTTATATCTATATATTATAGTGTGTTTTCTTTATATTATCAAGAGAGAAATACAAAATATTTTCTTCCTTCCTTCCCTCTCCCCTTCTCTCTCCTCTTTCCCCATAAGGTCCAGCAGAATAACCTGAGTTTCCAATGTAAGTTCAAACTTTTTGCCAACGTTCTTCCTGTATGGAGTGTGTCTTATGCTCCTGACTGTTATTAACTGAAGGGACAAATTGTATAACCCAATCCTCCAAGAGCTTTTCTTGTACAGTGTTGCCAGAAATTCTTTGTCCCTCCTTTATTATAAACAACCTTATTTGCAATTTCCCAAAACTCTCTTCTTTTTTTGAGAGTTTCGCTTGACAAATCTGTATAAATCTGTATACCCTGATAGAAGACCCTTTATCACGAGAAACCCTCAAGATTGCATCTTTATAAGAGTAGTGTAATCTAAGTATAGTATCTCAAGGAACATCTCTAGTCATAGCTGTAGGCAATTCTATGAATCCTATCAATTCTGTTTTCATCATCTCTAGAGGGTGTTACCAGACTGTTAGCTATACTCTGAGTAAGTTCCTGTCTTAAAGCAGTCAGGAATTTTGCAAACATTTTTTTCAATTTGCCAGTTGTTAAAGGTTCCTGGTGCTGCAATTCTGATGAATTGGAGGTATCAAGTCTATCAATAACAGTATAATCCGTAGGCATAATTGGATAGTCCAAAAGATACGAATGATAGACTTTCTCAGCATCCATATCACTCTTTTGTTGCTTGGGGAATAAAAAGGGGCAGATGCTCTTGTATTAGTCTTTTTTTCCTTAGTTCTGTCCCTTTTTTATTGTTGTATTTAAAAAGTTTCTAAGAGCTCAGGAATTGGTAAAACTGGTATTGAAGGGGTTGAGCCAATTATTATTTTGTTAAGAAATAAAAAAATTTAATGCCGGTATCTGTTCTGTGTCCCGTTAAAGTAGATTTAAAACATTTAAAAACTTCATGAAAAACAAGGAACATCACTACATCTGTGAAACAATAAGTAACATATGCTTATTACTAAATATATACCAATGATTTCCTAATTTTCTATATATATTGTGACAATTTTCCAGCCTCCAGTTGAATTTGTGCCTGTGTTTCTGGCACTTTAAGAACACAATACAGAAGGCTATAATTCTTTTTACATTTTTACTAAAACTTTATTGGGAGTGATATAACAATAATAAGTGGAAACAAATCAGAGAAAATAACACTGAGTGACAGTCAGTTCCCTCACCATCTAGTAAACATGCAGCTAAACTTATGTGGAGCAAAAAGGAAACAAAAAGTCCAATAGTTTCTTCACAATTATTGGGCCGTATTCTTCAGACCTCCAGGTCTTCACTCTGTTGTATAACGATCATCAACTCAAACTGCTGTGTCTCTGTCTGTGTCTTTTTCCAGGTTCAGTTATGTGTGTGTCTCTTTTCCCAACTCAGACTTGCTGCATGCACTTATAAGCAGCTTCACCCAGACTGCAAACTGTAGTCCAAAACAGCCACATCTAAATTCCAGGGGCAGTCTTAAGTCAGGTCTCTAGCTGATCCAATCAGCTGCTCAGGATAATTAACTTCTTGAGGCTACCTGGAGAAAGAGAGCTATGCAATGTTTGTGGCTCACACAAACCCTTTGTATCACGCTGTCACAGTGTATTAGAAACTATATGGCTGGCCATACTATGGAATTATTTTTTATACATATTCTGGGATGTGGGGATTTATTGCTATGCTACATATCTGAAACAAATGAAATAATTGTTGTCATTTAACAGATCTAAGTTCATATACCTGAAAGACTTCATTGGCAATAAAACCACTGTCTCAGTATCAAGGCTATTTAAACTCTAATTTCATCTGAACATAATAGATCTATTCCATGATAATTTAATAGTTTAAACATTTATTCACTAATGATGGCAAATTTAATCAAATTAATTAAATGATTTTATAAGTTACAACATCTTGATCAAGTCTGCAAAGACTAGTAATAAATGAAATATATTCATACATTTTATTCATTAATTTTAGTTTTATTCAATTCATTTGTTCATATTGAATAAACATTAAATGTCTCTGTGCCCATATAAAATGTCTTCCTAACTTTAATGGAAATTAATGTATTATATGTTACTTCATCACACTATTTAATACAACTATCATCTTGTAAAAAATGAAATGATGAATGTATTATGGGTTACAGCACTTCAAGGTCATTTCTCAGTTAACTTCCATTAAACAGGATTAAAGTTCTGATTATTAATTTGTAGCTGCAATTTCCTGTCTCCAAAGTTATATAAGTTTTCCCTTAGTTGCCATATATATGAACTTTTTAATGTGTTACTGTAATACTGAGATGTGCCTTCATTCTCTCCCCTGGTATCATTTATCATATAGTAAAATGTTTAATTTTGAGGATAAAAAACATCATTAAATTTGATGTAATAGATCAAAATGTATACACTTAAGGATAGAATTGTGTCTGTAAACTAAATATTAATAGTTTGGTTTCTACTTAATTTTTTTTGAACACAGCTCTGAGAAATAACTTTTTAAACGTAATTTAGGAAGAAGCCTGATATGGCTCTTTTTTTCAGTTTAAAATAAAGGAATACGGAGAAGGTAATGTGCATCACTGATTATAAGGAAATGCTTTTGACTAAACTATTACCATTTATAAGTCATCAATTATCTTATTTAGAATCTCAGTTTAAAATACTGAATACGTTTTACAAAAAACTCTCATCCTATACGTGTATTGTAAAAATATTTTTTACTATCCTACTAGCGACTTGTCTGTCAAAAATTACGGCAATAAAATGTGAAGCCATGGCAATGCTGATTGCCACACAATGTAAGGCTTTTGCTCCTCTGTGTACCTTCAGCGCTCATTGCGAGCCCCACGCCTCGTGTACTTCAAGTGTCCTGCTTTGCAACGATCACCTTTGGCTCTCATCACAAAGACAGATATATAAGTACAGTGTAAAATATAAAAAAATGTGAGTACAGTGAATTAATAAAGTAATATGAATTAATAAATGAATATACAAGTTAGTGTTGTAAAATGGAGGCTTTTTTATATGTGTTACTTGGCTCACAAGCATGTTCCGTTCGTTGTAATGGTATATTTTGTATCTCCTATGTGCCTGGCTGTGATTTCCGAGGCTCTGTGTCAAAACTGCTCAAATGCGTCTTAAATTGGCATGCCACCACACTCCCAGACGTCCCTGCTGTCCCCCCGTGCTGTGTGTGGTTTTTGTTTTATGTTGTATTTCTTTGTCGTTGTGCTTTTAGCGTTTTTTGATGTGCACGGTTTGGCAGTTAACTTCGTATTTTTGAGACCTCGTATTTTTTTTTCAAAGTCCCGTGGGTCTTTTTTTTTTTCTTCTAAGACCTCGTAATTGTTGTTTGTAAAAGTTGTAAATGTTCTTGGCAGTGTTTTGCGTGCCTCGGGGTCGTGTAGCCTCATTTACATTTTTTTCAGCCACCATTTTTTTTCTCGCTTAGCCGATTTTCAAGTGCCGAAACTCCTTAAATTCAACTTTCATTTGTGTGCAACTTCACTCCCAGACATCCTGGCTGTCCCCCTGTGCTGTGTTTGATGTATTTTTATGTTTTGTTTTTATTTTTCAGTGTTTTTGTTGTTTTTGGATGTACGCATTTCGGCCTTTAACTTTTTTCTAAGTCCCTATTTCCTCATGCCGCAATGTTTTTTTTTTTCTAAGTCCCGCCGCTCCTTTTTTTTTTCACACTCCATCTTTTCATTGCAGCTGACATTGGAGCCTCCATCTCCACAAATGTGGCCCTTGCATGACGACAACTCGCAGTTTGACAACTGGGATAATACATTTCATTTTAAAGTAGTTATTTTAATGTCAAGGATCAATGTTAGTCACAAATACTCTCCCACCCGCCCTCTTCGTTCTGCTAATGACCTTCTTATTTCCTCCTCCCTTATCACCTCCTCTCACTCCAGCCTCAGGACTTTTCTTGTGTTGTCCCTATTCTTTGGAACTCCTTGCCTTGCCCCATTAGACTATCTTCCTGCCTCAAATCCTTCCAAACTTCATTAAAAATGTATTTGTTTAAAGAAGCTTGTTTTTTAAGTCATCTTCAGCCTTAATATTCACAACACATCCATCATCCTTCTACACCTCACCCTTAACCTTTAGACTGTATGTTTGAGAGTTTTCAATCTTGTGTTGGTGCTTTAGGAAAAACACTGTGTAAATTTGATTAAAAGTTCAATAACAGGGCTCTCCATTCTTCTGCATTGTGTTCAAATTGTTTTTCAGTTGTACTCAACCTCTGGATAGCACTACGGAATATGTTGGCGCATTAACAAATAGAGTATAATAGCAAATCAAGAGTTTTAAAGAAATACATTGTGCATGTGCATATGCAAGAGACTCTTTATCCTCCTAATATGTTTGTATTGGTGAATAGACAAGTATTTGCATATTATTGTTTTAATCACTTAAAAGTTGTAATCACTTAAATAACTTACCTCTATGTGACACATTTCATCCTGCCTAGGAGACCAAAGATTAGCTACTTTGTGCTGTACATTCTGAAACCGCAAAGAGCATCACATATAATAGTGGTTGTCGTTGCGAATGTTGGTCACGCAATGTTAAAAGTTAAGAGCCTGCGCATGAGCAATGAGCGCCGAAGGCACACGACTTAGGCCCGCACGACTTAGGCTGGGCGCCAAAGGCGCTTATTGCAGGGCTCGTGATTAGTGCCGTAGGCGCTCATAGCGAGGCCAGCACTACTTGGTGCAATAAATTGTGGGCTTTCAGGGTCCCTCTATGTGTCATCTGTCCCATCATGACTGTTATTTGCCCGAGGACGCTCCATTGATAAAGGATGGAAACAGATTGCAGGCGCACATAGCGATGGCTGCGATTGGTGCCTAAGCCCATAACACTTTGGCGCTGATCGTGAGGCACGCAACACTTTCAGTAAATTACGACTTTAATGGCCAACATTTTTTCAACCACGTAGCTCCCAAAAAATGCCAAATAATTAAAAAACTTAACTTCAACATTCACACACAGCACAGGGGGATAGCTAGGGAGCCTGTGAGTGAGGTTGCAAGCTAATTTTAGGCTTTAGTTGCCATTTTTCAGAGATCGAAATCGGCTAAGCAAGGAAAAAATGTTGGGCAAAAAAAATGTAATTTTAATCAAACAGGATCAAATCGAGGCTGAAGCCAGTAACACTTACCCAAACAACGCCAGGTAAGCGGGACTTTTAAAATAAAAGCACTCAGCGAGAACCACGCTAAACTTGAGCAGAGACACAGAGGAGAAAGACACAGGGGAGGGGAGGGTGCAAAGAAACACAGGGGGGAGAGACGAAGGAAAAGAGACACAGGGGAGGGAAATAAGGAAAAACAAAACATACAAGGCAGGGAGAGGAGGGGGAGAGAGGGGGAAACAGACACATGGAAGGGAGAGGAAGGAAACAGACATAGGGGTCAGAGAGTGGGAAGAGGTTCACAATGAGAACCAAAGGAGATCATTGTGGACCTTGCAATGAGCACCAAAAGCGCTAATCACTGGCCTCGTGATGAGCGCCAAAGGAGCTCAGCTTGGGGCTCACGATGAGCACCAAAGGTGTTCAGAGGGGGCATAGACTTGCATTGTATGGCAAACAGCATTGCAAGGATTAACATTTTATTGCCATCCTTTTTGAGGAGCAAATAGCTAGTGTTAGTGTTGTTTGCCAAGAAAATCATATGGGTAGGCACAACCAGTAACACAGGCTGATGTGCCTGGCGTGCTGTGGTCCAAATGGTCACCGAGAGTCTGACTCTTCTGAAGACCTGAACACACACTTATTGGTTAATTTTGAGCATATTTGAAAAAATACAAATGACCATTCCTGTAACTTCAATGATTGCTGTATTGTTCCTGAGAAAAGTTACTTAAAGAACCCCTGTAATTTGGTAAAAGCTTGTAGATTTTGTAATCAAGCAACAATATTAGCAGGTATGCCAGACAGGAACATAAAATCATATTCAGAGAACATATTATATTTAGATGACATGTTAAACTGTTAAATAAAATTTCTTGAATAAATAATCAATATTTTTAAATAAGACAGCTAAAAGGAAGAGCAAAAAAGAAAGACTAAGCTAGATAGATAATTACTCTAATCAGTAAGTACAAATGAATGTATTCTGATTTTGGGGTACTTGAGGAAAACACAGAAAGATCAATAGTCAAAATATTCTAAATGCCTTTTTACAATTAGCAATTAGTAATTAGTCCAATGTAAAGCCATTTTAACTCATATACGGAGCAAGGGCCGCATTTGCGGAGGTGGAGGCCCCCACGTCGGGAGGCGCTCAGTGAAAGCCTCGCAATGAGTGCACAAGGATCTCAGTCCACCAAAACACTTACTCTCTGTGGCAAACAGCATTACCTGCCTTACAATTTTATTGCCGTCATTTTTTCAATGGCAAATCGCTAGTAGGATATAAAAGCTTGTGCTTTCACTTCTGTCAGTGGGTCCGAGCCTGATCTAATTGCCCTCCCTCACTTCCCATTTTAGATTCTTCATGATGCTAGTTTCACATAAGGTCATGGTGGTGTAATTACTCCTGGGGCACGAGGTCCCGCTGAGTTTACATTTTCGGGGGGGGGGGCAATGCACCTCTTGTTTTTCTACTAAATGTTATTATCATCACATATAATAGTTGTCAAACTGCGAGATGTCATCATGAGTACGAGTATGGGTGCAAAGCGAGGCAAGCCGTTAATACGTAGGGACTTAAGCCAATGAGCGCCAAAGGCGCTCATCACTGTGAGCCTTGCCAAAGTGAGGCGAGCCCGTCTATAATACGATATGCGTGATTAGAAAAAAAATACGAAACGAGGGACATAGAAAAAAAAAAGATCTGAGATTAGCGTCAGAACGACGAGAAGCAAAAACACACTAAATACACAGAAAAACACATTAAATACACCCCCAAAAAAATCCCAAAACATCACAGACAGCATGGGACAACAGCCAGGACGTCCTGGTGAGTGAGGTGGAACGCGAATTTAACTCGATTTAGACGATTTTGCCACTCGAAAATACTCTAAGCGAGGAAAAAAATGGGCACAGAATTTTTTTTAAATGAGGCTACACGACCCTGGACACGCAAAACACTACAAAACACGTAGCACTTTACACATCACACTACGACCCTACAAGATACACTATTACAAAAGGAGGAAAATGATCACGAGACGGTACCACATTAATAACATTACAACTATACAATGCCGCTTTACACAATAACAACGGCTTTACTCGCGCACGCAGCCTATTTAGAATGCACACTCTCAAAACATTCATTACACTTCATAGCATAATACATAACATGTATGTTCTATGCAGACACAAAATACAAACAGATTGTTAGCTCTTCAGCCTATTGCTCGCTGCATATATCAAATTATTATTAAAGTATTATTATTATTAAAGTATATTAATTGATTTAAGAAATCATTCATTATTACTTAACTACATGTACATAGAAATATATATCTCTCTCAGAGGACCAAAGTGCACAACAGGAGAGGCTCACAATGAGCGCCGAAGGTCCTCACAGTACAAAACGGTTTAGATTATATGTCAAACAGGATTCCATACCCTTCAAAATTTTATTGTCCCATCATTTTTGATGGGCAACGTCGCTTGTATGTTATTATAAGAAGCTTGTAGCCTTTTAACTACAAAAAGCCCTTATGTGTTGGGTAATTTTGCATGGTATTGTTTTATTATTGTTTTTATTAGGAGGTATCTGCATAGACAATGCACCGGTCAAAGAAGTTCAGTTTAAGCCTCTGCCCACACATCAGTAGGAGTTCACTGTAAAGTCATAAATTTGATTGTCACTATAATATAATTGTTTTAAACTGTCTTTAAACAAACATATGAGATGTAAAATACAGTTTTTAATCTGAATAACTATCCTCTGCTTTTCCTAAAGTGGATCCAAGCATTGCTCATGTAGAAGAAAAAAAACTTTTGTAATATTCAAACAAGGTCTTCAGAATCTCTATTTTATGTTCAGAAGTGAAATGTCTTTATCTTCTAGTATATATTTTTATATAGCTTTGTAGCTCCATGGGCCAGTAATAACCATTCAGATGTCTGGAGTTTATGCTGCCTGCTCTTTTATGGCACCTTTCATCATTACTGTTTTGCATTAAATAGAATTTCCTTTTGATTCTGCCCACATACAGTCCTGTAGCAAGTGTTTCACCCACACAGACATCCAGACATAACAAAGGCTTTCTATATTAAAAAAATAACTGAGCGTGGAAGTAGAGTTTAAAGTGTATGAAACATTTAGCTTTTTATATTTGACTGAAAACTATGAAAATTTGCTTTTAGTTTTTAGTTTTACCACGTGAATTTGTAATTTGAGTAACATTTTAATTTGATTTTTACTTTTTATTAAAACATTCATTAGTATGTTACTGAGAATATATTAGACAGTAGGTCTCTAAAAGGTATCCTTATGCAAATAAAATATTAAAAGAAATAATAAAAATATTTTGCTACATCATGATATTCCTCATATTTTTAACCAAAGTCTTCATTATTCTTTTATTTTCTTGTTCATAATTACTTGCAAAGATGATATTTGAACCTAGGAAATACCCTTTTTTTATTTTCTGATGGAACGTTAATTAAATACTAGCGACTTGCCCGTCAAAATGACGGCAATAAAAATATTGAAGCTGGGAATGCTGTTTGCCACACAATGTGAGGCTTTTGCTCCTCTGAGCACCCTTTGGCGCTCATCACGAGCCCTGCACTGAGCGCATTTGGCCCTCCTCCCCTCGTGTACTTCAATGTTACCCTGCTTTGCAATGATCACCTTAAGCGCTCATTGCGAGCCCCACGATAAGCGCCTACTTCGCTTATTATGGAGGCTAGAAATGAGCGCCTTTGGCATTCATTGACAGCACTCTTCCTCTTGCAAATGCTCATCGCAGGGCCCCACGATGAGCACCTTCAGCGGTCATTGTGACCCTTTCCTCTCACCTACTGTACGGGAGCTCATTCGTTAAGGGTTCGTTAACCTGCCAGTTTTGTGCTTGGGAATGCAATGTGTCTCTTTACAGCATCCCCCTCCCCTGTCCCTTCCCTGTGTGTTTCTCCTCTGTGTTTTATTTTCAAAGTCCTGCGTGCCACTGTGTTCTCCGTTGTCTATTTTCTAAGACCCGCGTGCAAGTTGTGTGCGCGCCTACTGGCATTTGTTTTATTTTCAAAGGCCTGCGTACCACTGTGCTCTCTGTCATGTATTTTCTAAGCCCTGCATGCTTGGCATTGGTGAGCCTCATTTTCACCCTGTTTCAGATTTTTTTAGCTTTTTAGCCGATTTTCGTGTGGTAAAATGCCAAATATCGGTGTAATTCGCTTGCAACCTCACTCCCAGGCTTTCTGTGTCTCCCCACGTGCTGCTTGTGAGTGTGTTCTAATTTCGTGTACATTATTTATTTTTTTGGGTGGGTTTTTAGAGTTATGCGCACCGTAGCTGCTTCAACTCGCTGTTTGTTATATTTTCAAAGTCCTGCGTGCCTGGCGTTGTTCGTGTAAGTGTTACTGTAACAAAGGACCTGTCTCATTCACAGAGCAAAATAACTAATCACAGAATACTACAGGTTTTCAGGTAGATAATGCTCATTCTTGCTAAAAAATATGTATTAACATATATTCAGAAGGAAAAAACATAAATTTGTAAAATAATATGGAGGAACATGCATTAAAATGAAATGTTTTTATTTGCCAGTTTTCCATTAACCCTTAACCATTAATCATCCTTAGCTAAAAACCCAATTGCCTACTTTGCCATGACATCAGGAATAACTCTATTTGTATGCTTAATTTAGTCATTTTATTAACCCTATGTCTAACCCTAACCAGAACATTAAACCTTAAGCTTACACTAGCCTCCACCATAACCCTAAATAGTTAACTACAGATGTGCTAAACTCTATTCTTCATTGTGCTTTGGGTTACGAAAAACAACTTCCCATTTACCTTCCTTTCAGGCCAATGGAGATTATTAGCAGTTTCATACCATGTTGGTGAAAAAATGTTGGATGGACTTTAGCACATTAGTATAACTCACTCTGACATGGATTACCACAAGAATATGGTTACAAATGTACAACAGGTGTTGCATGTACTGTATATTTACCAACTGTCATCTCATGCTGAATTTACATGGTGGGACTAGAAACAAAAAATATGGAAAGAGACAACACATAACAGTGTTAACTTTCTATAATAAAGTGCCTGAAGTATTCTGGTCATTTCTAGACACTAATGTAAAAATACAGGTAGTTTACCAAGTGAAGTAGAAAACAGTTAATGGGAAACATCACATGTAATACTAACTGTGCTAAAGTAGGTCACATTCTGTGCTATTGAACATTTTCTTTAAGGATAAAATGTCTTTCTCAATAAGTATTCCACACTAATACATTGCTGCTCCAATTACTTGGGCCTCGCTTCAATTGAGCTATTGTATTTTATGGGAGCCCGTACTAGAAAACGGTAAACTAATTTGCTATTCAATTGGTATCTTTTTGCGATCCGCAAACGATCTACGGTTATGGGCTGAAAAACCCTCCGGTTGTTAAAACCGTAACTTTCACCCCATCTAAGCCTTCTATCTTACAAGTCTGCAGCAATTACAATCGTTAAAATCGCAAATTGCTTTTCAATTGCTACAATTCCTCAAGGCTGCACTTGCATTCAAACCCGTAAATGGGAAATGTAGCCCAAAACATTACAGGTTCAAAATAGGACTCGCAAGGGCTTTAAAAGCCCTTACGTATGCTACCCCTAAACTTCCCCTCTGCACCTAACCCCCCATGCTGCAAGGGTCTCAATCGGGACCACAGTAGGGTCCCCACATTAACTCCTTGCTGCAGGGGTCCCAATTGGGATCTTGCTGCATTTCAAAATTGTAATCCCCTGCCGTGGGTCCTTAAAGGGCCCACGGCACATAGTTAACCCCTTTACTTAGAGTACCCCCACTGCACCTAATATTAACCCCTCCTATGCTGCAGGGGTCACAATACAAATTTGCCACCCCATGGCACACAAATAGTTAACCCCTGCCATGGGGGTACTAAATGTACACCCACAAGACCTAACATTAACCTCCCTATGCTGCAGGGGTCCCCATCGGGACCTCTCAGGGTCCCTACACTAACCCTT